>OZ019981.1:24101166-24701166 GCA_963970395.1 Ephialtes manifestator | reverse complement strand
TTTTTTTCCTTGGGGCATAACTAATCGAGCGAAAAGCGAGAATGTTAGACGACTTCACAACGAGTCGAAAGCAACAAAAAGAAATATTATCGCACGTACGTCACCACAGCCGCAGTCAAAAGTCGTGGAACGAATCTGGCCTCTCACTGACACTGCTCGTACGCATTAATTAGTCCCGAGACGTTATAACAATATGCTGCTAAGTCCACGCAAGTTTCTCGTAGTTTTTTGTCGCTTCTAAAGTTCGAAGGCCAACTCGACACTCGTTCAATCCTCAAAGCACTTATGCTACGGTAAAATGCTGACATGATGACCATTGGAGAGAATGCTAGCTTCCATTATGCTTAAAATTGTCGTTCTATGACAAATATTTAATATATAGAAAGAACGTTCTTCAACCTTAGTATTATTCAACAGAATAAACGTTTTAAAAATTATTGAGGGCGGCAAACCGCTCCAGCGATTCCAGGAAAGAGAATTTCAATATTTGTAGAGAAAAAAATAAAATAAAAAAATTTTCGATCATATAAAAATCGCAGTTTTATTTTCATTTATTTTTTTTCAAAATACTTTATATTAAGGAAGTTAAATTGACTTATGGAAATAAAATTCTATTAAGCCAGCCATTCGATAAATTTCTTCTTCAAATACTGGAGTAATAGAATTTTATTTTCATCAAATAGATTTTATTTCATTCAAATATTAATATATTTAATTCAAATAAATCGTATTTATTTCAAGTAAACTTTTTCTTTAATAAAATTTTAGTAATTTGAAATAGATTCCATATTTGATTCAAATAAACTGATCAAAATTATTTTTCTCAGTGTGATATATGCTCGATTCTATGTTTTAAAGTAAAACTATGCATATTTTTAATATAATCTATAATTTTTTTTACTTTCGTAATTTGAAGTTAATCACTTTAGTCTAGAAATTCTTGGATGTCGGAGATAAACGACAATGAGTATTTTGCATGTATAGGATGCAAGTATATCCATTTTGACCAAGTATAGTTCAGTTCAGTTCAACAATTCTCTTTATTTAATAAGTATTACATTTCTTTTTTACAGTTTTTGCCATATGTATTTTATTCCTATCCTTCTTTGGGGCTTAACTAAATTAGATTTTAATTGTTCTTACGTCTTAGTTTATTTTATATTTTATTTTTATTATTTTTATTTTCTTTATCGGGAATAAAAAATTGGAAAAAAATCCATTTAGCTTCTTTTGACGAAGTGTATGTGTAGGGTGAAGAATATATAGCGCGCAGGCTCCTTCACTGGATCCTCCGTTCTTCTTCTCGTGCGCGCGCGGGTGTCTGCACTACCTTGGGGTCGACGGCCTTCATCAGGATCGTGAGCCCCGTGTCCAGCATCACCTACCGGACGGCGGACGAAACTGCCCTCTCGTAATCCGCATTCTATGAGAAAGTCCCGTTATCAGAGTCACGACCTGAAGGGAAAAGAACGCTGCGACAATATAATGTTAAATCTTTTTATTCTCAACACCGGAAAGTCCTATTCAAAGTGGTGCATTATAATATCACAATAGAATAGCGTTAAAGAATTTTATTTCTTTTCACTGAGATACAAACATGCAAAGCCGAAAATTCCTAGAATTTCATAGATATTTTATTTATTTTTTTATCTGTGTGTTAATAGCAAACAAATACCGTGCACAATGATATGCCCAAATTAACAATGGCTGTGTGTGTAAAAAAGTGATTTTATAGTACGGCAATAATCAAACTTGAATGATTTTTCAATGTATACTGTACACATATATGGGGCATTCCACCCTGTTTCGACCTGGATTTGACCTCGACCTTCCCGATTTGACTCATTATTTTTTACAGGCTTAGTTGGGCCCTTAAGTGCACAAATTTTTTTTTTTAAAGTCCATTTTTTTAAATATATTTCTAAAGTGACATAGAAAACCCCATAATTTAAAAATCTGATAAAATTCTGAAAAATACTTTGTTCAATAACAAAATTATCTAGCTTATAGTCAGAGTGGGGAAGATTTTCCTTCTTACAGTTTTTAAGCTTTTTTATTTAAAAAAATTATTAATAAATAGAAAAAATAATTAATCTACTACAGGCAATTGGTCAAATGTTTATTTATGTAAAACCGAATTTTTCAGAATTTTTTCAGATTTTTAGGAAATTGTTCAGATTTTTCCGAACTATGCAAATTTTTTTTAAATATTTTTTTAAAGTGACATATAAAACCCCATAATTTAAAAATCGGAAAAAATTCTGAAAAATACTTTATTCAATAACAAAATTATCTAGATTATAGTCGAAGTGGGGAAGATTTTTCTTCTTATAGTTTTTAAACTATAAGAAAAATAATCTTACCCACTTTTCTTCTTATAGTTTTTAAACTATAAGAAGAAAAATCTTCCCCACTTTGACTATAAGCTAGATAATTTTGTTATTGAATAAAGTATTTTTCAGAATTTTATCAGATTTTTTAATTATAGGGTTTTTTTTGTCACTTTAAAAAAATATTTTAAAAAAATTTGCATGGTTCGAAAAAATCTGAACAATTTCCTAAAAATCTGAAAAAATTCTGAAAAATTCAGTTTTACATAAATAAACATTTGACCAATCGCCTGTAATAGATTAATTATTTTTTCTATTTTTTAATAATTCTTTTAAATAAAAAAAGCTTAAAAACTGTAAGAAGGAAAATCTTCCCCACTTTGACTATAAGCTAGATAATTTTGTTATTGAATAAAGTATTTTTCAGAATTTTATCAGATTTTTAAATTATAGGGTTTTTTTTTGTCACTTTAAAAAAATATTTTAAAAAAATTTGCATGGTTCGAAAAAATCTGAACAATTTCCTAAAAATCTGAAAAAATTCTGAAAAATTCAGTTTTACATAAATAAACATTTGACCAATCGCCTGTAATAGATTAATTATTTTTTCTATTTTTTAATAATTTTTTTAAATAAAAAAAGCTTAAAAACTGTAAGAAGGAAAATCTTCCCCACTTTGACTATAAGCTGGATAATTTTGTTATTGCACAAAGTATTTTTCAGAATTTTATCAGATTTTTAAATTATGGGGTTTTCTATGTCACTTTGAAAATATATTTAAAAAAATGGACTTAAAAAAAAAGAAATTTGTGCAGTTGAGGGTCCATGTAAGCCTGTAAAAAATAATGAGCCAAATCGGAGAGGTCGAGGTTAAATCCAGGTCGAAACGAGGGGGAATGCCCCATATGCAAAATACATGCAGTATATAGAACTTTTTGGCACCATATATTAAGCATACCCAATTTAAAAAAAACTATATATAAAGTATATAAAAAATATATATAGTTTTAAACATAGAATTGGGCATATATAGTTTGTATAAAATCTATATACAATTTATACATAAACCCAACTTTATAGGTGATCTCCCAAGTAAAAAAATTATATATAGAGTATATAAAAAATATATATAGTTTTAAACATAGAATTGGGCATATATATAGTTTGTATAAAATCTATATACAATTTATACATAAACCCAACTTTACAGGTGATCTTATATATAAATTGCCTATAGATTGCATACAAAGTTTATACAGACTATATATGCCCAATTCCATATGTCGGACTATATATAATTTTTTTACTTGGGTATATAATACACATATATATATATTTTCTATCTGGGGCATGTAATTGCGTCTGGAATATTATCACCTTACTGCTATGTATTCCGAGTAACGTCGAGTCTCTTTCAACGAAACGAAAGGATCAAACGTGTCGTGCGGTACTGTTGGTAATTGTTTCTCAACCCTCAAGCACACAAGCTAACCCATGTGTTCGTGACGCATCGATCCTATGAATATTAATGCTGGACTCGGTGATTTATATCGCTTCCAGTCATTATGATCGTCGCGTCTCTGTGTTATATGTGTTGAACGCGCGAGCATCTATGCCTTTAGTCGTTAATCCTGCGGGAGACAGCCTTCTTCTTCGTACTTTTACACGAGCGCTGTAATATGAACGAGACTAAAAAATCCTTTCGCACTTGCCAGGACTTAGCACCGCACTGACGATGAATTCATAAGTTCAATATAATTATGCAATAATATTGATTGAAGCAAAAATGAGAAATCATATGTGTCCATCAATCATCAGAGTCTCGTAAATCGATTACCTCGATATTTACATTGAATTGACAATAATGGAAATTTTAAAACTGCTTCCCGGCAATTAGAGACAATTTAATCATCCTTTTATTTCAATTATGATTCACGAAAATTGAATTTATTTGCAAATTTAACCTACAGACTTCTGCAATTTTATAAAAAAATACAACTAGTAAAGATTTTTCAAAAATCTTTTGAAATTGTATTAAATCGTTTTTTATAGCTTCATTCTCGCCTAGTTTTAAAAAAAATGTTGACAATAGAATGATACATGGAATTTTCGGAAATCCGTATTTAGATTTGCTAATTAACTCTTTCGATTCAAAGAAATCCTGGTAATTCTCGCGACTATACGTCACATTTAACGATTGTTGGTTTATACGACTATTTGTATACTGACTGTAACTACCGACTATTAATCTAACACTTCAATAGTTACGATAACTATGGCAACTTAAAAAATATAGTAGAGCCTTAATTAACCTAGAATTTATAGTAACCAACATCCGATTTTTCGTAGCAAGTACCAAGAGTATATTCCGAGTAGCTGTGCAGTCTGTCACGTGGCGCGTGTCCATCAGTCTTTGCAGTACGCTGTATGCAACGACAGTGAAATAATTCGAGCCCCAGGAGCTGCCGCCTCAGTGAAACAGCAATATAGTGGCGCGTGTACCATCACGATCAACGATAACTTCTAGCCATGTAAGGTATCCCGTTCCTCGGGCCTATGATGCATGCCTAATTGCCTCTAATGGCCAGTTTTCGAAAGCAGCCCGACGCGTATATTCACAGTAGAAGTCAGGGCAAGCCAGGGTTGGGCAAGTTCTGGACAAACATAGTAGTAGTAGTTGCTATAAAAGAGATTCAAAGTCGTAGCTTAGAAACCGCCGTACGCGTTTATTTACCAGCACAGCTAGATCTCAACATTCACTCTTCTCTGGCCCTTCGTCGGTCTTAAAACCTCCATATAATGTCCCTTCGAAAAAAAAGCACTGGAGAGAAATAAAAACACATAAGGAAATTATAAAAAAAATTGTATTCGAAAAATATATTGAAAATGTATTTCAAAGTATTTAATTTTGTTAGCAAAAGTATATAATCGAAGCTAAGAAAAAGTTTTACCGCACTTGTTTCGTAATATATTATTTTTCGGTAGTATTAATAGGTTATGAATAATTTACTATTATTTATTATATTCCAATAAATTATAATTACTATAATAAATAATATACTATTATTTATTATATATTTATTATATATAATAAATATATTTAAAAATATATAGAAAAAATAATTTATTCTATTATTTATTATAGTAATATTAGTAATTATATTATAATAAATTATAATTACTATAATAAATCTAGATCTCAACATTCACTCTTCTTTGGCCCTTCGTCGGTCTTAAAACCTCCATATAATTTCCCTTCGAAAAAAAAGCACCGGAGAGAAATAAAAACACGTAAGGAAATTATAAAAAAAAATTATATTCGAAAAATATATTGAAAATGTATTTCAAAACATTTAATTTTTTTAGCAAAAGTATATAATCGAAGCTAAGAAAAAGTTTTACGACACTTATTTCGTAATATATTATTATTCTGTGGTGTTAATAGATCATTAATAATTTACTATTATTTATTATAGTAATATTAATAATTACATTATAATAAATCTAGATCTCAACATTCACTCTTCTTTGGCCCTTCGTCGGTCTTAAAACCTCCATATCATTTCCCTTCGAAAAAAAACTACCGGAGAGAAATAAAAACACATAAGGAAATTATAAAAAAAATTATAGTCGAAAAATATATTGAAAATGTATTTCAAAGCATTTAATTTTTTTAGCAAAAGTATATAATCGAAGCTAAGAAAAAGTTTTACCGCACTTGTTTCGTAATATACTATTTTTCTGTAGTATTAATAGGTTATGAATAATTTACTATTATTTATTATATTCCAATAAATTATAATTACTATAATAAATAATATACTATTATTTATATTTTTTCTATTTATATAAATTTTCTATTATTTACTAAAGTAATATTAGTAATTATATTATAATAAATTAAAATTACTATAATAAATCTAGATCTCAACATTCACTCTTCTTTGGCCCTTCGTCGGTCTTAAAACCTCCATATCATTTCCCTTCGAAAAAAATGCACCGGAGAGAAATATAAACACATAAGGAAATTATAAAAAAAATTATAGTCGAAAAATATATTGAAAATGTATTTCAAAGCATTTAATTTTTTTAGCAAAAGTATATAATCGAAGCTAAGAAAAAGTTTTACCGCACTTGTTTCGTAATATATTATTTTTCTGTAGTTTTAATAGATTATTAATAATTTACTATTATTTATTATATTCCAATAAATTATAATTACTATAATAAATAATATACTATTATTTATTATATATTTATTATATATAATAAATATATTTAAAAATATATAGAAAAAATAATTTATTCTATTATTTATTATAGTAATATTAGTAATTATATTATAATAAATTATAATTACTATAATAAATCTAGATCTCAACATTCACTCTTCTTTGGCCCTTCGTCGGTCTTAAAACCTCCATATCATTTTCCTTCGAAAAAAAAGCACGGGAGAAAAATAAAAACACATAAGGAAATTATAAAAAAAATTATATTCGAAAAATATATTGAAAATGTATTTCAAAACATTTAATTTTGTTAGCAAAAGTATATAATCGAAGCTAAGAAAAAGTTTTACCGCACTTGTTTCGTAATATACTATTTTTCTGTAGTATTAATAGGTTATGAATAATTTACTATTATTTATTATATTCCAATAAATTATAATTACTATAATACATAATATACTATTATTTATTACTATAATAAATAATATACTATTATTTATTACAGTAATTATAATTTATTGGAATATAATAAATAATAGTAAATTATTAATAATTTATTAATACTACAGAAAAATAATATTTTACGAAACAAGTGCGGTAAAACTTTTTCTTAGTTTGGATGATATACTTTTGCTAAAAAATTAGATACTTTGAATTATATATTCAATATATTTTTCGAATACAATTTTTTAATATTTTCCTTATGTGTTTTATATAAATTATTACATTATAATAATATATATAATTATATAATTATAATTTATTATAATTAATTAATAACTACTGATATTTTTTTCTCGCTAGAAAATTTTTTCTGCTCTAGTGTTGAAATGTACTATTTCTCGTGTCCTTTTTGTATTCACGGTGGTACCTTTTGTACTTAGCTGTGTCTCTTACGATAAAAGCGCATTGACGTATTCGCTCGAGGCGAGGTGCAAAATCAATGTTAAGTATTACGAATTATTGTAATAATCGGTTTAAGGTGATACTCAATTCTATTTCGTCCTCGCGCATTTTATCAACAGTTTATATTCGTTACCCTTGTTCTTGTAGCTATGGAATATCGAAATTACAAGCTCCACGAGTTCCAGAGTTCCCACGTTGTATAATATATCCTTTATAGCGAGTTCGCTCGTTCCTCGCACCTAACATCGGCGAAGAACCACCTTCGTTCGTATATATAAATATAGCACGTCGACTCGGTACGCGACTACCTTGGCAATTTGTCTATACCCGTTAATAGAGGGCATACAGGTTGCACTGACATCGTGCGCAAATTCTCTTGGCCGTCGGGTGCTCTTTTACAACCCTATTGGACGTTTAGCGCCAGCGCGAATAACCGCACAAGCGCATGCGCTCAGAACTGCATTGCTAACTCCAAACGGTTACGACCTCTCGCAACTTGTATACATGAGCGGGATGCAGAAACGCTGCGGTACCATCGTACTTGTGATTACTTCGGTGTACCTCGCGGAAATAAAATATTTTTTTCCTTGCTTCTTCATGAATAAGAAAATTTCTACAACGACGGGTTTATTGAATTATGGACGAAGAATTTCGGTTGCTGAATCGAACGAGAAAAAAAAATAAACAAAAAGAATATTTAAATCGTCGAGTTTACATGGACAAATAAAATATTTTATTTATTTGCCATAAACAAGATTTTAGAAAATATTTATAACAATCATATTAAAAGACTATTATTTATTGCGGATATTAAACATAATATATTATATATTATATATTATATATTATATATTATATATTATATATTATATATTATATATTATATATTATATATTATATATTATATATTATATATTATATATTATATATTATATATTATATATTATATATTATATATTATATATTATATATTATATATTATATATTATATATTATATATTATATATTATATATTATATATTATATATTATATATTATATATTATATATTTTTTTCACATAATTTCATAATGTTGGTTTTGTAATTAAATGTGGTAGACATATTTTCCGGAAGTAAATCGTGGTGGAATAATTTTTCGATCGAGAAATCAATAGTAAAAATATAAATGTGCTGGCTTTGTACTTTCAGTTATTCAGATAGTTAATGCAGAAACGCTGCGGTACCATCGTACTTGTGATTACTTCGGTGTACCTCGCGGAAATAAAACATTTTTTCCGTGCTTTTTCATGAATAAGAAAATTTCTGCAACGTCGACTTCAAATCGTCGACTTTACATGGGCCAAATAAAATGTTTTATTTATTTGCCATATTTAACAATTTCTGATTTTTTGAAAACATTTATGACAATCATATTAAAAGACTATTGTATATTTTTTCACATAATTTCGTAATGTTGGTTTTGTAATTAATGTGGTAGACACATTTCCTGGAATTTATTTGTGGTGGAATAATTTTTCGATCGAAAAATCAATAGTCCAAAAATATAAATGTGTCGGCTTTGTACTTTCAGTTATTCTGAATATCTAGAAGTACCAAAACAATCCGTTATTTAAACCCTTTATCTACAATGACAAATGTTTATTACACTAGAAGAATAAAATTTTCAACATTTCGTTCTTAATATCAATCCAGATACTGTGGAAAACAAAAATTACAAATTTTACAACTCCATCAACAATGCATCCACCATTTGAAAAGTGTCATTTTTTTTTCTACAGTTTTTATCGAGAAAAGTGTCCAACATTTACAATTTTTGCTTCCTCATAGAGGAAGCTTTGTTTTCGTGAAAATTTTTTTTTCGAGATTTTCATGTCAGGACACTCAGAATAGTCCAAAACGTCGAGAAAAGTGATTTAGAAAAAATTTCTGTACAGTAGCCTCCCACTAAGTGCTCGCCGAGACGCCTTCCCCTCGATCGGGAGGCGTAAATGTTCCCCCTCCAAGACTACGATTCTCTACCGAGCCCGGCCGATCGCGGACGAATGCGCCCGAGCCCTGCCGATCTCGGCCGAATGCGGCCCGAGCTCGCAGAATCTCTACGGAGAGGTGATAACTCGCTAAGTGCTCGTTTTTACCCTTACAGCCCCGTAGGCGAGCACTTAGCGGGAGGCTACTGTATGTGTGTGTGTGTGTGTGTGTGTGTGTGTGTGTGTGTGTGTGTGTATGTATCTTACACGCTCAAAAAACGTAAACCTTTATAACTCGGGAACGCCTCGAGATATAGAGCTGAAATTTACACCATAGATAGAGGAGTCAATCCTCATCGTTCATACCAATTTTTATAAAAATCCCCATGATCATTAAATTTTTACGCGTTTTTGAATTTTTTCAAAAATGTCTGTTATCGCGATAACTCTTTTAATTTTCGAGATATTAAGCTCAAAATTGGTATGTACGTGAGTTTTCATACACCCGTGATCCCTATTAAATTTGGTTAAGATCGGTTGAAACGTTAAAATTTTATGAGATTTTGATTTTTTGAATTTTTTGATTTTTTTTCTGCGATGCGAATTTTGGTATCATATATCGAGCTGGGAGTCAAATGAGTGCCAAATTCATGATTAACAGAAAAATACGTCAGATGTAGCCCAAAAATGTTGAACGATAACATATTTTCATAGCGATGTTGTACAGTCTATATTGCGAAAAGTAGCGATTTATGTCGTATAAACTAGCCATATCCTTGCTTCCCAATGAAATTTCGGAAACCACCGATTTCTATCGTGTTCTACAAAAAAAAACGGAGAAGATAGAGTATTCGAGGGAGTTTCTGGACCGTTTGTCCTTATTATATTTTCACAAAGCGAGAGTGTGCGCTTATTTATATTTATTTAAAACAAGGATGCAAAGCAGAACCTTGCACATTGCTTCCTCATTATATTTCGCTTTTTACAGAGCTTCCTCTATGAGGAAGCCAAAATCAATTCTCATACTTCCTCTTAGAGGTTGCTTTGTAAAAAGCGAAATATAATGAGGAAGCAATGTGCAAAGTTCTACTTTGCATCCTTGTTTTTTTTGAATACCGAAATACCTTAGCTATTAAAGGATTAGCCAATTATCTTCGAAGTATACAACTTCTGAAAGTATATATTCTCATTTTTTCAAAAGGATTTCCGTGAATGTTTATTGAAAAATAATAATTTTTGCAGCCATTCCAAAGTTTAATCATCGTATTATAATCGCCACATGTTATTATTACAAAATCATAATTATAGAGCTGATCGTATCATCATCATTATTTCTATAAGTATTAGGCATTTACAACTCTGGGTTAAATATTTCGTAAAAGATTCATTTTTTTTTTCTCAAGTTGATAACATATATGTGACTTATATGCCGAAGTTACAGATTTTTTGGCAAATATGTAGAGGCCTGACAAAAAATTGAATGGAGGTACAGTGAAACCCTGTGTATTTTAAATGGCAAAATTGAAGCCTCTGGCGAAAGGGTTTAATATTAAAATAAAATATTTATATTTTGCGAGGATTTTTATTTATTTATTTCGAAACGATGGACGTCAATCTCAAAATTCGTCCGGGGTCCAAATAACGACAATTCTAATATACACTCTATATGAAATTTAAATATGGGGCACTCCAGCCCGTTTCGATCTGAATTTGACTTTTGATTTGAATTTGATTTTTTACAGGCTTAGTTGGACCCTCAATTACAAATTTTTTTATTTTTAAGTTCATTTTTTTTAAATATATTTTTAAAGTGACATAGAAAACCCCATAATTTAAAAATCTGATAAAATTCTGAAAAATACTTTGTTCAATAACAAAATTATCTAGCTTATAGTCAAAGTGGGAAAGATTTTCCTTCTTACAGTTTTTAAGCTTTTTTTATTTAAAAAAATTATTAATATTTCGCTTTTTACAAAGCTTCCTCTATGAGGAAGCCAAAATAAATTCCCATACTTCCTCTTAGAGGTTGCTTTGTAAAAAGCGAAATATAATGAGGAAGCAATGTGCAAAGTTCTACTTTGCATCCTTGTTTTTTTTTAATACCGAAATACCTTAGCTATTAAAGGATTAGCCAATTATCTTCGAAGTATACAACTTCTGAAAGTATATATTCTCATTGAACGCATCGGAATTTCCGGAACGTCATTTTATCGCGTACAGCTGCGGGATCGTAGAAATGCAAATACTTTCATCGAGTGAATCTCGTTATCTTGGAACATCAACGATCGAACTACCAGCATAAAAGATTTTCACGGTGAGGCTGCGATCGTTTCGCCATACCGGAAGTATCCTCGTAACGGGGCACGCGACTCGATTTTCTCGACACCGGGTCTCGAGTCGAAGAATAATTTGGTCCGGGAACTCATCTCTATAAACTTATATGGCGTAGCTCTCACTAGAGAGAGCCAAAGTAGGACGTACGTGTTCAAGAGCGAAGGTACTATATTATATACATATGTTGGATGCGTGGGTCGTCTTGACTCGATGCGCGGCTGTAAACCAAGATATAGCACATGAAGAGTCGCGTGCGTGCCTCTGATTGACGGGTCTGTACATTTCTTCAATCTAATCAATTTACGTTGCGATAAGCAGCATAGTCGTACAGTCGACTAACGGGAATCGTGACGAAATCCTGCTGGGCAATGATCGATGATTGTTAGAATGCATTTGACTTTACGTTTTCGTACCTCTGACACTCGAATCAATAAACCTCTTATTGGTCTCTATGTAATACAACTATTGACATGTAATTTATTCGATCTGTACAAAATTATTACCACGTCGAATATATTCATAAATTATCTATGAATTTGTATAGATTGTTAAAAGCAATTATTGTGAATATAACTAAATTTACAAGATTGACATGGAGAATCGATAGCAATTCATTTCGCTTTTTTTAGAAATAAAACGTTTTATTAAATGATGTCTTAAATACGAATTTCTTTTGATAATAAAAATATGGGTTAAAAACAAAGAAAATTCATTCTATTCAGAAAAAATTTAAGTATTCGTCCATTTATTATTCGATGCATAAAGTATATTTTGCTATTTTTTGTTTAGACAATTTTCGTTTGTTTTGCTATATATTTTTTTCCACCTAATGTATATTAAAATCTCAATACCTTTTTTTATAAAAGTTCGTGATATTTGTCGCGAGATAATAATTACAAAATAGATTATGCGATAGATTTTTATGAAACTATATTGTGGAGGTTTACAACGAGTATTATTCACCTCAAGCTATTTGTTTTTTTTTTTTTTACATTCTGTACCTGTCGATAATGGAAAAGTGTATGACTCGTACATTGACAGGCTATTGACATTGATACAGAACATAGATCGCACGACTATTTACAATGCTTTACACACGTTGATAAATAAGTCGTAGAATTTATCTAATCTTTGTACGACTTTTGTTATCGAATCTACGAGCTCGACCTCGTCTCTGGTCGAACGAAGGCTCCGTGAGAGACCAATGAATCGAAAACTGTCTCTGGATTGCCTGAGGAGTACTTGATTCTTGGAAGTATTTAGGTATACAGGGTAAAAATGATGGTTGTACTTAACACGAGCAGAGGAATGTCCTCGAAACGATTTTACGTATCACGAGGCAGGAATATTATCAGGACGAAGGGATCGAGTCAACCGTGTGAGGATTCACTGCTATGCCTGAGGCAGAACAGCTGCATTGGCTGTGCTAATATTTGGCAATGGCTCTTCACGATAGGAATTTTTTTATCTCCAGACATTCGCAGGAGAAAACAAAGTGGCTATCCTTAAAATGCTGTTTCCTCAAGAATTTCGGTAGACATTAACTATTACATTTATATTTTTTCTTATAGTTTATTCTTTCTTCGAAATCTTACCCACTTTTCTTCTTATAGTTTTTAAACTATAAGAAGAAAAATCTTCCCCTCTTTGACTATAAGCTAGATAATTTTGTTATTGAATAAAGTATTTTTCGGAATTTTATCAGATTTTTAAATTATGGGGTTTTTTTGTCACTTTAAAAAAATATTTAAAAAAAATTTGGGTGTTTCGGAAAAATCTGAATAATTTCCTAAAAATCTGAAAAAATTCTGAAAAATTCGGTTTTACATAAATAAACATTTAACCAATCGCCTATAGTAGATTAATTATTTTTTTCTATTTTTTAATAATTTTTTTAAATAAAAAAAGCTTAAAAACTGTAAGAAGGAAAATCTTCCACGCTTTGACTATAAGTTAGATACTTTTGTTATTGAACAAAGTATTTTTCAGAATTTTATCAGATTTTTAAATTGTGGGGTTTTCTATGTCACTATAAAAATATATTTAAAAAAAATGGACTTCAAAAAAAAAAAAAAAAAAATTGCAGTTGAGGGTCCAACTAAGCCTGTAAAAAATAATGAGTCAAATCTGAGAGGTCGAGGTTAAATCCAGGTCGAAGCGGGGTGGAATGCCCCATATAGAGTGTATATTAGAATTGTCGTTATTTGGGTCCCGGACGAATTTTGAGATTGACGTCCATCGTTTCCAAATAAATAAATAAAAATCCTCGCAAAATATGAATTTTTTGTTTTAATATTAAACCCTTTCGCCAGAGGCTTTAATTCTGCCATTTAAAATACACGGGATTTCACTGTACCTCCATTCAATTTTTTGTCAGGCCTCTACATATTTGCCAAAAAATCTGTAACTTCGGGATATAAGTCACGTGTATGTTATCAACTTGAGAAAAAAAAATGAATCTTTTACGAAATATTTAACCGAGAGTTGTAAATGCCTAATACTTATAGAAATAATGATGATGATACGATCAGCTCTATGATTATGATTTTGTAATAATAACATGTAGCGATTATAATACGATGATTAAACTTTGGAATGGCTGCAAAAATTATTATTTTTCAATAAACATTCACGATAATCCTTTTGAAAAAATTGAAAAAAAAAGTAATGCATTAGTTATTTCTTCCATTTTTTCCACTATTTCTTGCAATATTAAAGCGAAAATTAGTATTTTTTTCAGCTATTCAAATGTTTATACTCTATTTTATAATCACTACGTATTATTATTATGAAATCATAATTACAAAACAAATTGTACTGTAAACTATATCTCATGAATTAATGGGGATTTACATCTCTGATTTAACCCATTGTACCGCATATAATTCTAATACTGTTGTTTATTCGACAAAATATTGTATTATACAAATTAAACAACGTCATATTCAATAATTTTTTATACAATTCATATGATTTAAATAAAGATTAATTTATTTGAAGCAAATTCGATATTTGATTTAAATAAACTCATCAAACCGATTTCTCTGGTTGTAGAATATTGATTCATCAAGAATTTCGGCAGACATTAATGCAAAATGAAGTGCGCAATATTACATGCTATAGGTTGATGTCCGACGTATCGGAGCTCACTTTGAACTCGAAACACAAGATCTACTTGGCAATATATATCTGCTATGTAGTTCTTGCGAAGCTGCAGGCCATAACAACGTTGTATCCTGCCCTCGAAATGAATTATACAAGCAATTAATAAGGACCGGTAGTCGGATTACAGTATGTATAGAACTACTCTCGGCTCTGAGAATATCAGAGGGATTTCTCGTTGCTCGGGCTGTCGTCGTACATCGACTAATATGCTTGCCGCTCGCTCGAATATGTTTACGCTCGTAAACGATCGAACCGGTATTATATACCTTTAACTCGATCTCTAAGAACTTTCAGTTTATCTATAATTCTCTCTCGTTATCGATTGGTTGGTGCAAAATCGAATCTCATTAGCTAAATTAATAAAATAATCCAAAATATAAATAACACATATGATAAAATAAATTCGATTTCAAGACGTTTGGTAATTTAGTTCGATTTTTTATTTTTGTAGACTCATTTCGCTGCGTGTGGCTAAACAAGTGGCGCCACGCGTATGTAGCTTTTTTCAATAGTTGTGGCATACAAAAATTCGTGCATAATTTTATTATACAAAAATCGGTATTTTTGTACGGTAATGGAATAAAGAGTATTCGGTAGGAAAAATCTCGAAGATCTCTAAGAACTTTCAGTTTATCTATAATTCTCTCTCGTTATCGATTGGTTGGTGCAAAATCGAATCTCATTAGCTAAATTAATAAAATAATCCAAAATATAAATAACACATATGATAAAATAAATTCGATTTCAAGACGTTTGGTAATTTAGTTCGATTTTTTATTTTTGTAGACTCATTTCGCTGCGTGTGGCTAAATAAGTGGCGCCACGCGTATATAGCTTTTTTCAATAGTTGTGGCATACAAAAATTCGTGCAAAATTTTATTATACAAAAATCGGTATTTTTGTACGGTAATGGAATAAAGAGTATTCGGTAGGAAAAATCGGTTCGGTGGTCTAGTGGTCAGTGTACTGGCCTCTAGTCCAGAGCATCGGTAGGTCGAGGGTTCGATTCCCGGTGCCGTCGATTTTCATCGAAAAATATAAATACGGGCGCGATGAAGCTCCAGATGTATACATGAGACCCACACAAGTGTTTAAAAAAAGTCGATTTTGGAAATCTCGAGTAACTTATCAGAAGTCGATGCTAAGTAATAAGTGTTGGTGATCTAGTGCGGTTTTTTTTTCGTTATTGGAAAATATGTATTAAATTTCAAATCAGTCACTAAAAATCCAAAAAATTCATGTTCATTTCCATGTACTGATATAGTAATGATTGATTTAGTAACCATGTGTTATAATTTTATATCACCGGATTGGTAAAATCCATACACGCATATTAAATTTACTGTGCAACTATATTAATGTTTATTTTCTATACCGAGTTTGGTAAATTTCTCACACGTTTGTGTCACAAAAACACAAACATTTTCCAAAAAGTAGTACACCTATGTGGACAAAACTGCAAATACCATGACGGGTATTTTTCAACATTAGTGACTGAAATTTTGATAACTTTGATCATAAATTTAATGCGACAATTTGTATTAAATTTCAAATCGGGCACTAAAATTCCTAAAATGCATGTTGATTTTCATGTACTGATTTAGTAATTATTGATTTAATAATCATGTATTGTAATTTTCTATCAACAGATTATCGAAATTCATTCATCTGTATTAAATTTATTATGCAAACATATTAATTTCGATTTCCTATACCAAGTTTTACAAAACTCATACACCTTTGTATAGGAAAAACTCGAACATTTTTTACAGTGCATAGCAGAAATGCTATGTCAAATGCGATATAGAGGGAGAAGTCGCTTGTGGCCGCATGGGGGCCTGGTTACTGATCCGGACCAGACCCCGAGGGGGAACTGGCTACTGACCGGGCCGACCCAATAATAATCATGTATTGTAATTTTCTATCAACAGATTATCGAAATTCATTCATCTGTATTAAATTTATTATGCAAACATATTAATTTCGATTTCCTATACCAAGTTTTACAAAACTCATACACCTTTGTATAGGAAAAACTCGAACATTTTTTACAGTGCATAGCAGAAATGCTATGTCAAATGCGATATAGAGGGAGAAGTCGGTTGTGGCCGCATGGGGGCCTGGTTACTGATCCGGACCAGATCCCGAGGGGGAACTGGCTACTGATCGGGGCCGACCCTGTAATAGGCGTAATGCCTGCAGACGGGGGGTAAATGCAACATAAAAAAAAGGGAGTTTTCGGTAGTTAGGACCAAGCTGAATCATAACTCTCCTTTCTACTTTGGGTTACCTTAAACCCATACCATGGACTTGTTTGTTCCTAATCGTATTTGTATGATAAATATAGAATCTTAGGTAAGGATACGATATAGCTAGTCATATCGCACGTTATCAACTTTGTAGACATTTTATCCATATTAGGACCTCGAGTCTAAAAACAGATTTCAATTCCAACGACTTGTACTACCTAAATACCGCGAGTTCGCAACAAAATTAATTTCTCCGAGTCACTGTTCACAAATCAGTGAAAGCATCCACAGAGCAAAAGATGAAAGAACCACAGACGCGTTCTCCAAACCATTAAAACGTCCAAATTCTTCATAAGATATTTTATCCGGTTTGCGATGTTCCACGTACCCTGAAATCTAAGTGGACCATTCCTTTTTCGGCGTAGCCCGTGCACCAAATTCATAAATAATTACCAAAGCCTGGTCATTCCTCGTGTATCAACAGAAGTTGAATTTGTAGTCTTTAAAACCTTTTAGGGTTTTTGCGAAGAGTCCTGCGAGGACGATCGGCACTGCCGATAGAGGGAGGGACTATTCTATCTCTTTTCCTTCTGTTCCGTAGCTTCGTTCACCAGTCCTCGCGAATTCGCGACTATTTGGAGAGTCGCTTTACGGAAGAAGCTGCTGCTCGCTATAGGAGCAACCGAGTAAGAAAACGCGTAGCCCGCGAGTTACCTTCTTCGTGAAACTAAACTTCTTCTCTACAGCGAGAGGCTCCCACAAGCCGGTTTTAAGATCACGAGGCGATAAGGAAATTCGACTCGCTCGCTTTGCCGAGAGACTCTCGGCGCTTGTCTGGCCCGTGGTCTAACCACGTACCGGGATCACGCCAACACAAACTCTAGTCCTTAAGACGATGTGAAACCTTGCATAGGGACAAGAGAGATACAACTAATAGCATTCACGGTGGGAGAGAGGTAAGGGAAACTCTCAGGATATTTTTCGTATCGTCTTAATATGTATCTACTTAGACTACCACAACACCAAGAAATGAATATAGTCAATCGTTTGAAGAATCGATGAAAAAAATATCCAAGCTACTTCTAGGAGCAATATGAAGCATTCTCTGTCAATTCAGCCACTTTTTTTTTCGACCCTCTTCGATTTTCCCTGTAATTGATTATACGAATGTACCACTAAAAGACACTCTATGTGAATTGTTTCAGATTTTTAAAAATAATTTTTCAGAAAATGGCTTTTTTTATTCAAGTGCAAATATCTTAGAATTTTGAAGTTACTGAAAAAAAATGTCAGCACATAAAAGTTGTCGTTTATTGTTAGCTTTCGAGCGGAATATTCCAAATAATTGTCACGTTCCTGTGAGTATGATTTTTTTCCGAAAAATGGAAGAATTATTTTTTAATTGAAAAAAGGATACTTTTTTTTTACTGAAAAAATTACAGAGTATTGCTACATGACTGTTGATACCACTTTTTTTCCGACCCTCTCCGATTTGCCCTGTAATTGATTATATGAATGTACCACTAAAAGACACTCCATGTGAATTTTCTCAGATTTTTTAAAATAATTTTTCAGAAAATGGCTTTTTTTATTCAAGTGCAAATATCTCAGAATTCTGAAGTTACTGAAAAAAAATGTCTGCACATAAAAGTTGTCGTTTATTGTTAGCTTTCGAGCGGAATATTCCAAATAATTGTCACGTTCCTGTGAGTATGATTTTTTTCCGAAAAATGGAGGAATTATTTTTTAATTAAAAAAAGGATATTTTTTTTTTTCACTGAAAAAATTACAGAGTTTTGCTACATGACTGTTGATATCACAAAAAAATCGGCGGAGTGGGACCGATCGATCTTCCGGTATTAAAAAATGCATTTGTGTGAAAGTTCCGAAAAACGGGGGCATTATTATTTTTTTTGATAAAAAAAAGGTTACTTTTTTTTGGCTAATAAAATTACAGAGTATTCTTGCATGACTATATATTGCAAAAAAATCATCAGAGTGGCAAGGATCGAGCTTACGGTATTAAAAAAAATTATTCGTGTGGAAGTTTCGAAAAACGGGGGAATTATTTTTTTTATACCGGAAGCTCGATCCGTACCACTCTGATGATTTTTCTGCGATATCTACAGTCATGCAAAAATACTCTGTAATTTTATTAGCCAAAAAAAAAGTAACCTTTTTTTTATCAAATAAATAATAATGCCCCCGTTTCTCGGAACTTTCACACAAATGCATTTTTTAATACCAGAAGATTCGGTATCAAAATATTCTGTAATTTTTTCAGTAAAAAAAAAAATATCCTTTTTTTAATTAAAAAATAATTTCTTCATTTTTCGGAAAAAAATCATACTCACAGGAACGTGACAATTATTTGGAATATTCCGCTCGAAAGCTAACAATAAATGACGACTTTTATTTGCTGACATTTTTTTTCAGTAACTTCAAAATTCTGAGATATTTGCACTTGAATAAAAAAAGCCATTTTCGGAAAATTATTTTTAAAAATCTGAAAAAATGCACATAGAGTGTCTTTTAATGGTACATTCATATAACCAATTACAGGGCAAATCGGAGAGGGTCGAAAGAAAAAGTAGCTGAATTGACAGAGAATGCTACATATATAGTCACAAAATAAAAAAGTAATAAATGCAGAAAGCTACTCGTTAAAAAAAGAACGAAATTTTTATTTAGTTATTTATTTATTTATTATATACTTCAAAATTCTGAGATATTTGCACTTGAATAAAAAAAAGCCATTTTCTGAAAAATTATTTTTTAAAATCTGAAAAAATTCACATAGAGTGTCTTTTAGTGGTACATTCATATAACCAATTACAGGGCAAATCGGAGAGGGTCGAAAAAAAAGTCCCTGAATTGACAGAGAATGCTACATATATAGTCACAAAATAAAAAAGTAATAAATGCAGAAAGCTACTCATTAAAAAAGAACGAAATTTTTATTCAGTTATTTATTTGTTTATTATATATTTATTTATTAATAGAAATTTAGTAATACTTTTAAAGCATTAATAAATTTAGACTAGAAGCAAAAACGTGTTTGATAAATGGACTAAAAAGATTGCGTAAAATTCAAGAAACATTATTTCACTGATACAAATTGTTTCTGTTTATGGTTTCCTTTTTCTCGTTACACATTAGAATAATCCGGTTTTGAGATCTCGGCGTGGATAAGAAAATACGAGTCGCCGTTCCTGTTTTTTTTTTTTTTTTTTTTTTTCGTCCAACTCGCACCGAAATATGGAAAAATAATAATTCGCCAATGAGAACGAGCAGGCTAAACAGAGAAGCCAGAATTCGTAATCCTATACGTAGAAAATGTTGTGTGTGCGGTACCATACAATTCCTGTGTCAAGAAACTGGTTTTCTTGCAACACTTTGCAAACGAGACGAGCAAGACTAAAACAAAAAAATTAATATAATAAGAATATCATAATCTTGTGCTCCAAGACTGGTTAGCTCTGGTTAACTGAACTGTGACTCTAGTATAAATACGTATAAACACATATACCAAATGGATTCGCTATTGTCACGGTTAATCTCGAGGAATCTCGGCTGGCTTCGATCATTCCAGTCTAAAGTACGTCAAAGTCTTCTCGTAACTATGCAAGCATCAAGAGATCGCTCGTAGCATCCTCAGCAAGTCAGAATGATCGACGAAACCTTCAAACGAGTATAGGTTAGAGTATCCTTCGAATGAAAAATCATCGATCTTACCGTTGATCTTGGAAGAGGATCTTCAGAGCGGTCAGACAGAAAGGCTTTTCACTCTAGGGCTTTATCCTCGATCGGACTAAAAGACAATGGCACCCGAGACTGCAGATGCCTCACCAATACAACTACCAAGCGATGACTTGGTTCAAAACATCGAAATATTATTCCTCGCATCAGAAATTTTTTTTTTACGAGCATTTCATTAAAATTCTCCAGATGCAGATCTCTTAAAATTTCAATTTAAGGTTCTATCGAATGTTTGTCGGCTTATTATACCGAGGGAGAGAATTACTTGGAGGCGAATTTTATATTATTATTTTTTTTAGTAATATTACAATATTAATTAATGAAATTAAATATTAATTAAATATCTGATTGCGTAGATAGAATATTTACACTCTTAAAAATATTTATTATAATTTTCAATAAGTATATTAATTTTTTAAAATTTTTTTCTATTTTTCTGAAGTTTTGTTTTATCGTGATAAAAAATTGTAGAAATGGTTAGATAATAATAGAAAATAATAATAATTGTAATAAAATAATTTTTATTATTGTTCGTTTGATGATGGTTTTATCGGAGTTCGCTGTTGCGATCCAGTACTTAATCCTTTCTCAGGATCTTTGAAAGCGCGGGCCATATATTCTTTTGGTCATCCAGGACTTAAGGCTGAGTCTGAAACTCACTATTCAACGCGGCAAACACTGTTGAGTGTGAGGAGTCTCTGGAGCGAGCGCGGTGATCATACCGCGATAACTTTAACGCACGAGGAATGCTGGTCCCGTCGAGTAGGCGCAATTATAACTCCTTGACTGGATCTCGAGTCCTGATGCACTTTACGAGAGAGTGTCCCGCGCGCTTGAATATACTATAGCTACCTCCTATATAGCACATAATTTATATATATATTTTTATTTTAACAATTAATGAAAAAAAAAGTTTCAGTTAAAAAAATCTTTAAAAAATGAAAAGTGTTTTTTCGAGTATATAGAATAGTATTAAAAATTATGGAGCGAATTGGAAGGGTTGAATGCTTATTGAGTTGGCCAGAAATATATATATATATATGGAGTATTTCGTCAAGCCCTTCCAATCCGCTCCATAATTTTTTCTATATACTGGAAAAAACACTTTTCATTTTTTTTAGATTTTTTTAACTGAAACTTTTTTTTTCATTAATTGTTAAAATAAAAATATTGCGCCCTAATTAAAAAAACTGAAATTATTCTCGAATATCCTGCATTACATATCAAAATTTTTGAACTCTTCAGTTTTTCGAAAAAAAAAGAAATCCATTAAAAATGGAAAAAAATAAAGCAAGATGGTAGTTCATTTTATACGGAGCGCAAGATTTTTTTATAATTTTTCTAAAGCTTTTTTCCATCGATATAAACTCATGAAAAAATCATGATATTTTTCATGTCGATTAAAAAAAGCGTAAAATATTCATGAAAAAAAGAGTTTCGGGAAAAAAAAATCTTAAAAAAATGTAAGTTGGCCAGGAATACCCCATATATATATATATTTCTTCAATTCGCTCCATAATTTTTTATACTATTCTATATACTCGAAAAAACACTTTTCATTTTTTTTAGATTTTTTTAACTCAAACTTTTTTTTTCATTAATTGTTAAAATAAAAATATTGCACCCTAATTAAAAAATCTGAAATTATTCTCGAATATCCTGCATTACATATCAAAATTTTCGAGCTCTTCAGTTTTTCGAAAAAAAAGGAATCCATTAAAAATGGAAAAAAATAAAGCAAGATGGCAGTTCATTTTATACGGAGCGCAAGATTTTTTTAGAATTTTTCTAAAGCTTTTTTCCATCGATATAAATAAAATCATGATATTTTTCATGTCGATTAAAGAAAGCGTAAAATATTCATGAAAAAAAGAGTTTCGGTAAAAAAAAATCTTAAAAAAATGTAAGTTGGCCAGGAATACCCCATATATATATATTTCTTCAATTCGCTCCATAATTTTTTATACTATTCTATATACTCGAAAAAACACTTTTCATTTTTTTTAGATTTTTTTAACTCAAACTTTTTTTTTCATTAATTGTTAAAATAAAAATATTGCACCCTAATTTAAAAATCTGAAATTATTCTCGAATATCCTGCATTACGTATCAAAATTTTTGAGCCCTTCAGTTTTTTGAAAAAAAAAGGAATCCATTAAAAATGGAAAAAAATAAAGCAAGATGGCAGTTCATTTTATACGGAGCGCAAGATTTTTTTAGAATTTTTCTAAAGCTTTTTTCCATCGATATAAACAAAATCGTGATATTTTTCATGTCGATTAAAAAAAGCGTGAAATATTCGTGAAAAAAGAGTTTCGGTGAAAAAAAATCTTTAAAAAAATGTAAGTTGGCCAGGAATACCCCATATATATGTTTAAAAGGTGTTCAGGTCCCGCAGCATCCATATAGCAACAGAGATAAGTGCCCGAGCATTTACTATACCAGGCTTTTACCTACTCGATAATTCTACGAAATCTTCAGCCGCCAGTAGAACCAACGATAAGGTCTCAGACGGTGAACTCAAGAAACCGTTAAAAAGATAACACCGAAGAAAAGTATCGATCTTCCTTCGAGCCAGTAGAAGTTATATGCAAACAGAACAACCGAAAAAAAAAGATAAATCGATCATTGAAGCAAAATTGCAGTGTTATTATGATCATTGGAGCGTTCGGTAGCTATGATCTCAGAGCACAACCCAGAAACCGTATAATACACCGGGTAAAATTGCATTCGACATTTACTCGTCTGTTGGGAAGCTACCGGTACCACCAACGTCGATTTTACTCGGCAATAAGCATTTTTGCTGGTGAAACGCGCGAGGAGAGTTCACCTCGGATCACGAATGTTCGTGACGCGAAGCCCAAGGCAAAATTATCAGGATGGTATATACGAGAAACCAGGTACTTGCAGGAATAGCCAAGAAAATTTTTAATATAAACGTTATGGTGTCGAGCTATGCGCCAATTCGCGCTGCTACATTAAGAGAAAAAAAACAAGATACTGGTGATTGTAAATTTATAGTGAATTACAACATCAGCCATTTTCACCAAATTTATCTGTAATTATTATTTATAGTCAATGCAATAGTTAATAATAGTTATCAAAAAGTAAGAAAAAGTATAACTATTTAAATTGTATAATTAATAACTATTTCAATTGTTGCAATGGACTTGATAATCTACAGTTGTAGATCCGATTTTCCCTGTAATTGGTTATATGAATGTACCACTAAAAGACACTCTATGTGAATTTTTTCAGATTTTTAAAAATAATTTTTCAGAAAATGGCTTTTTTATTCAAGTGCAAATATCTCAGAATTTTGAAGTAAATGAAAAAAAATGTCTGCACATAAAAGTTGTCGTTTATTGTTAGCTTTCGAGCGGAATATTCCAAATAATTGTCACGTTCCTGTGAGTATGATTTTTTTCCGAAAAAAGGAGGAATTTTTTTTTTGTTAAAAAAAGGATATTTTTTTTTTACTGAAAAAATTACAGAGTATTGCTACATGACTGTTGATATCACAAAAAAATCGCCAGAGTGACACCGAACGATCTTCTGGTATTAAAAAATGCATTTGTGTGAAAGTTCCGAAAAACGGGGGCATTATTATTTTTTTGATAAAAAAAAGGTTACTTTTTTTTGGCTAATAAAATTACAGAGTATGCTTGCATGACTGTAGATATTGCGAAAAAATCATCAGAGTGGCACGGATCGAGCTTCCGGTATAAAAAAATTAATTCCCCCGTTTTTCGAAATTTCCACACGAATAATTTTTTTTAATACCGTAAGCTCGATCCGTACCATTCTGATGATTTTTCTGCAATATCTACAGTCATGCAAGAATACTCTGTAATTTTATTAGCCAAAAAAAAGTAACCTTTTTTTTATCAAAAAAATAATAATGCCCCCGTTTTTCGGAACTTTCACACAAATGCATTTTTTAATACCAGAAGATCGATCGGTGCCACTCTGGCGATTTTTTTGTGATATCAACAATCATGTAGCAATTCTCTGTAATTTTTTCAGTAAAAACAAAGTATCCTTTTTTTAATTACAAAATAATTCCTCCATTTTTCGGAAAAAAATCATACTCACAGAAACGTGAGAATTATTTTAAATATTCCGCTTGAAAGCTAACAATAAACGACAACTTTTATGTGGAGACATTTGTTTTCAGTAACTTCAAAATTCTGAGATATTTGCACTTGAATAAAAAAAGCCATTTTCTGAAAAATTATTTTTAAAAATCTGAAAAAATTCACGTAGAGTGTCTTTTAGTGGTACTTTCATATAATCGAGCTTCCGGTATAAAAAAAATAATTCTCCCGTTTTTCGAAACTTCCACACGAATAATTTTTTTTAATCTCGATCCGTACCACTCTGATGATTTTTTTGCAATATCTACAGTCATGCAAGAATACTCTGTAATTTTATTAGCCAAAAAAAGTAACCTTTTTTTTATCAAAAAAATAATAATGCCCCCGTTTTTCGGAACTTTCACACAAATACATTTTTTAATACCAGAAGATCGATCGGTGCCACTCTGGCGATTTTTTTGTGATATCAACAGTCATGTAGCAATACTCTGTAATTTTTTCAGTAAAAAAAAAGTATCCTTTTTTTAATTAAAAAATAATTCCTCCATTTTTCGGAAAAAAATCATACTCACAGAAACGTGAGAATTATTTTGAATATTCCGCTTGAAAGCTAACAATAAACGACAACTTTTATGTGCAGACATTTTTTTTCAGCAACTTCAAAATTCTGAGATATTTGCACTTGAATAAAAAAAGCCATTTTCTGAAAAATTATTTTTTTAAATCTGAAAAAATTCACGTAGAGTGTCTTTTAGTGGTACATTCATATAATCGAGCTTCCGGTATAAAAAAAATAATTCTCCCGTTTTTCGAAACTTCCACACGAATAATTTTTTTAAATCTCGATCCGTACCACTCTGATGATTTTTTTGCAATATCTACAGTCATGCAAGAATACTCTGTAATTTTATTAGCCAAAAAAAAGTAACCTTTTTTTTATCAAAAAAATAATAATGCCCCCGTTTTTCGGAACTTTCACACAAATACATTTTTTAATACCAGAAGATCGATCGGTGCCACTCTGGCGATTTTTTTGTGATATCAACAGTCATGTAGCAATACTCTGTAATTTTTTCAGTAAAAAAAACTATCCTTTTTTTAATTAAAAAATAATTCCTCCATTTTTCGGAAAAAAATCATACTCACAGAAACGTGAGAATTATTTTGAATATTCCGCTTGAAAGCTAACAATAAACGACAACTTTTATGTGGAGACATTTTTTTTCAGTAACTTCAAAATTCTGAGATATTTGCACTTGAATAAAAAAAGCCATTTTCTGAAAATTTATTTTAAAAAATTTGAAAAAATTCACATAGAGTGTCTTTTAGTGGTACATTCATGTAATCAATTACAGGGCAAATCGGAGAGGGTCGAAAAAAAAGTGGCTGAATTGACAGAGAATGCTTCAGTTATGGATTAATAGTTGCTTGAACTATAACGATTTCTCTCAGTGTAGAAGTTGTATTACGGCGCGTATAGTATACGCACGCTTTAGTACAGCTGTGTACGCAACACGTACGCACGTATGTCACGTACTCGCGTACACGTGTTCTGTACCAACACTCGCTGATGGCATTCGGTCGCCGTGAGTACGTGACATGGAATACTCACTTATGACGTGTCATTAGACGGAGACGTACACTGTTTGAAATTTTTTTATCAAAATTAATATCAAGTATTGGAAGTTCGATTGCGGATATGCTTATATTAAATTTAATATACAAATATTAATTAATATAGAGAAGAAAAAAAAATTGTAAAATTAATTTACTAAACACTTCATAAAAGTTGTGTTTGTAATATAAAATTATTGGAATTTTATAACATATCTGTATATTAAATGAAATTTAATATGCTATATCTGCAAAAGAACTTCCGACACATATCTTAATTTTCAAAATATTTTTAACCGTCTAGCTGAATCTTACTATCGTACTGTACTGAAAAGCCATACGCAAACCATTGGATAGTTTTTGACGTCCTGCACGGAAAAAAATTGGTTGAACAGGCTCACATTTATTATTATTATTATTATTTGAATAAATTACACATCTTGTAATAACGAATGCATTTTCATGTTATAAAAGCATAACAACAAAACGAATTGTAGCATCGACTATATTTCTAAAAGAATTTGAGATTTACAACTCCGGTTTGAAGCCGAGTGAGTGCTGCTGCTGCTGGTGGCCACTCAGTGATGATCCGCAAGAAGGATCCATTAGCGAGAGATGGGAACGAGAACGAGAACGCACACTCGAAGGATTAGCTGCGTTAAGTGTTCCGCAAGTCTTCGAGATATTCGAGCGAAGATTCACCAGAGAGAAATGCAAAGAACGTGTCTCATATAATCGCGAAAAGACCTCGGAATATGTTATAGCATCTATATATATATATACATATATATGTATCTATATATTCGTTCTCCGACGGCCTTGCGAAAAATATTATCGAATATCCTTGATTTTCCTACTGGTATTCTAGCGAATTGCAAAAAAATATCTATTGAACGGAAATAGAAATACATTATTGATTTAATTTGCAATTACATTGCATTGGAAATTTAAAAAAAAAACTTTACTTCACTTCCGGATTTTTGTGCATCAGAGTCATGGTTTTCCTCTGAGACTATAAAAAAAATTAATCCATAATGTTCCTATAAAAATCTCCAGGGTGATTGCAATATTCCTGACTGTACGGAAAAAAAAGATTAGTTGCCATAACCAAGAAATGAGTTGACACAACCAATCGATTATTCTATTTCCCTAGCAACTCAAACGGTAATACCAACGATTCGAATGATAATACCGACGATTCGAATATGGAAAGAAAAAAGTAGTTGTCAAAACTGATTTACCGGTCCCGACAACCAATCGAAAGAGTTAGCATAGCGCCAACTACTCGGTCGGTTAAAGAAACTATAACCTCGTTCGTAGAGTATCGATAGTAGTAATGAGATCATAACCTCAACTCACCGGTTGTTTGGAGTAACGAATCATTTGGACGGGATAGCAGCCGTGATAGTTACAGGAACCAAGTTGTTGGTTATACGTACTATTTTTGCTACCAATCGAAAAAAGTTGAGACTACCATTCCGATTTAGTTTCAGTAACTAACACGCGGCACAGCATATGCCGGAATTGGTAGCCAGAAGGTAGGGTAGCATTTATGCAAAAACCATTTCAGCCAAAATCCGTTTCCGCCAATGAAATGGATTTTGGCTGAAATGGTTTTTGCGTAAATGCTTTTTGACTGAAACGATTTTTGCGTAAATGCTACCTTACCGCGCAGTAGGGTAGCATTTACGCAAAAACTATTTCAGCCAAAAAGTATTTACGTAAAAACAATTTCAGCCAAAATCCATTTCATTGGCGGAAACGGATTTTGGCTGAAAGGGTTTTTGCGTAAATGCTTTTTGGCTGAAATAGTTTTTGCGTAAATGCTACCCTATCAGCCAGAACTACTTTTTTTCTTTCTGTGAAGTCCCAACGATTGGATTAGTTAACCTAACTAATCCAATCGAGAATTAATCGTGAATAGTTGAGGTTACTATTCGATATGGTTGAGGCAACTAATTTTTTAAACATTGTGTACAGCAAATCGAAAACGTAGTTGCCACAACCAAACTTTTTTTCCGTGTGTTATTAGTGAAATATAGATTTGATTTGTGAGTGCATAACCTCTTAAAGAAATGATAATGAAGTCGTAAAATCTCCTTTACCACTTTACATTTAGCCCGACTTAACATTTAGCCCTTTTTACCTTTGCCCCGTGCTGAGCACACCGGAACAAGCTTGCTAACAACCAATTAAATTAGGCGTCTGCAGCATTAACGATTATTCGCACTGACCTTTTGTTCTCTCGTTTCTTGTTTCAGGTGAGTTGAAGCGTCCGGCTGCGAAGACGTTCGTCGGGGGCAACGCCGGTCTGACCTCGAGCAAGGCTGTGCGATGATAATGCAACGGGTCTGCGTCCGATAACCATCTCGAAGTTCGTTAGCGGGACCGAAAAAACCACTGGTTAAAATACAACCGGTGCGGTCCACGCTACTCATCAGGGGAGATTTCTATACAGTAGAACGTCGATTATCCGAACGGCAATTGTCCGAAAAAGGCTTGTATCCGATATTTTTTGTGGTAGAATATGCGACTTCAGAACGATAGTGAAGGCCAAAATTCGATATCTTAAAGAAAAAAAAATTTGTTTGGATTTTTCGACCGGAAGTCGGATCTGTGAATTCGGAGATCAGAAATGGTAAAAAGTTACTTTTTTTATAATCATGGTAAAAAGGCTTCTAACCGGTATTTTCTGGGGTAGAATATACGACTTGAGAACGATAGTAAAGGCCAAAATTCGATATGTCAAAGAAAAAAAATTTAGGTTGGATTTTCCGACCGGAAGTCGGAACTGTGAATTCTTGAATCAGAAACGGAAAAAAGTGACTTTTCTCCTGACTGCGCTGAAATAACGTGATTCCGTCCCTGAACACCCACATAGAAAAATATATATGGAACATATATGTTAAATATATGGCGCCAAAAAGTTCTATATGCTGCAGATATTCTGCATATATGTGTGCAAAAATATATGCAAAATATATGAGATATGTATATGGACAATATGTACAATATATTTCATATACGTTTAGCGCCAAAAAGTTCTATATGTCGAATATATCCTGCATATCAAGAGTCGCGGTAGCGACTCGACGCCAAGTTAAAAAAGAAATTAATGTTGCCTTCACATATTTCTATTTCCATGTGGGAAGCGGGAGGAAAGTCGCCGATATCTGACCGCGAGCAGTGCGCATGTGCAGCGGGCAAGATATACGAGCCAAAACTCCCTAGGGCATCTTGCCCCCTATTTTCGCCCACTTCGAGGTTCCCAGCGCGACCGCCGCGTACCGCGGCGCTCCCCGACTAGAAATCTGGTAGGGCAGCCCTGCCGTCACATTTGGGCCTGATCGCATGGATAAGTTTGACCTGATAAGGTGTACCTTATTAGAACCGGATTTGGCATTGGAAAGGTTGCCCTGATAAGGTGCACCTTATTAGGACCGGACCTGGCATAGGGAAGGTTGACCTGATAAGGTATTCCCTATTCAGGTCCGGATCTGGCATAGATAAGGTAGACCTGATAAGATGTACCTTAATAGGACCGGATCTGGCAAAGGGAAGGTTGACCTGATAAGGTGTATCTTATTCAGGGCCAGATCCGGAAATATTAAGGTAGACCTAATAAGGTGTATCTTATTCAGGGCCAGATCGGGAAAAATTAAGGTAGACCTGACAAGGTATTCCATATTCAGGTTCAGACCTGGCATAGATAAGGTAGACCTGATCGAAATATTGGCGGAATTAAGAATATCATTTATAAAATCAAAATGTCGCATTCAATATGTTAAAAACATATTGAATGCGACATTTTGATTTTTAAACCCGTCATCTTGAATTTACAAATTTTAAGTTCAAATTCCTAATTAGTTACGTCAAAAACTGAACTATTATTTAAATAAATAGTAAATTGAACTATTATGGAAATACTGTACGGGATATCCACATAGTCGGTTTGGTCTAGTGGTTAGCGTGCTCGGTTAGGTAGTTAGGTAAATAGGTAGGTCCCGTAGGTCTTAGGTTGAAATCCCGCGTGCATCACTTCCCGAATGATGTTACGAAAAGCCGTATCTGAAGACGACTTGTTTTTTTTTTTTTTTGTAATATTAATAGAATATTATTGTTCATATTGCGGCATAATGCGCGGAAATTAATAATTAATTTTTAAATTTAATATAAAGATAAGTATATGTATTTATATATCTATGATTATATTTATCAGGCCCTTAAATGGTTATTTTTATCAGGTCCTTATGTGGTAAACTTGAACTGGCCCTGATGTGCCAAAGCGTTACATTTCCAATCAGGGCCGTATAAGGTAGCCAGACAGGGGCCTTGGATTTAGAATCCGGTTACCAGGTCCGGCCCTGATATTCCCCATAACTGAATTTCTAGTCGGGTCCCGATACCTGGCTCACGGCTAGGTTACGTCGAATTTTTCCGCTCGCTTTTCAGCGACAGAAATCACGTCATATTTCAACGCAATCAGAAGAAAAGAATCGTATGCTACGCTGGAGGGAGCGCTACAAGGGAGGGAAAATCGCGCTCTTCCCTCCCTTGTAGCATAATGTACTATTTTTTTTTATAATCATGGTAAAAAGGCATGCGACCGGTATTTTCTGGGGTAGAATATACAACTTGAGAACGATGGTGAAGGCCAAAATTCGATATGTTGAAGAAAATTAGATTGGATTTTCCGAAGGGAAATTTCCGTCCCGATTAGTTCGAATAATCGACGTTCTACTGTATCTACTCGCGCGACCTATACAGCGCATGAGGCAGTGACGCACACACATCTCGATTCCCTTCTACGATATCCTTAGACCTTTTTTATTTATGATCGAGTCGACTGTAAGATAACCGCGCCCGCACACAGGACGAGTAGGCGACTCATTATTTTGAGGGACTTTAGCAGATCACCTCAACAGATTGAAAAGGTGTCTTCTCCCTTGTTTTATATACCTCACATAAAAGACAAAAATCCACGAAACCTTTTACACGCCGCCGAAAAGGGGTAGCATAAAATGTAAAAAATGTTGCATCGTTTAGTACATCATAATTGGGATTTCCTACCTGTTTACGATTCGATAAAATAGATAATAATCAAGACCCGCTATAAAGATCCTGCATTTTTGTAAAACATTATTTTAATCATTTTTATTATTGAAATTATTTGTCGAGCCATAGAAACAGAGTTTGACATTCAGAATTTAAGAATGTTATTCTCAAGAAAATTGTTGTTTTCCTAGGAAATATCGAGGGTCAATTATTATACTAACTCTTCTTCAAATGAAGAGTTAGTATAATAATTAACCCTTGATATCTCCTAGGAAAACAACAATTTTCTTGAGAATAACATTCTCAATCTTAAATTCTGAATGTCGCTGCTAAAACAACAACAACAACAATAAATTATTTTACCGTATCGTTTCCGCGCTTCTTGGTTGTCGGATAAATTATTGCACTTTCTCAAGTTTTCACTCCTTGGTCGAGAGTACCAAGACTTAAGTCCTTGGGATTCAAGTGTACGCGTATATATCCGCGAAACGATAAGTCCCGATCCGTATACTTATGCAAATTGTAGACTATTCACTGTCCTGTCGAGGTTGGTATAACGCTGTGCCCGCGAGCCTGACCAATTTATTCCCCCGTCGACTCCTAAGGCTTCAAGGATCCTTGCATTTTTTTCTTGCCCAACTCACTCGTGAGGAGTCGATAGATTTGCGTTACTGATAGGCCCAGTGGCTGCGAGAGAGGCTAAGAAGGACCGGCTGCATAAATTTTGACCGTTCGCATGTATACGTACTATATAGTCAGTCAGGTTTGCCTGACGCGAGGAGCAGCGCATCCTCACGCGGGCGTCCTCGTTTTACAAGTTGTTTTACAAGGATGGGATCCGTGAGTGCCGCGTGCGTCCAACGCCTGCGACCACAGAACCCATACGACACGTACCCTCTCGCCCAGACGATAAGAGGTCTCACAGCATCGGTTGCTTCGGTGCCCTTTCAATCTCTTTCTCTCTCACTCTATTCCTATTCTTCTATTTTATATTTTTCGAAAGTATTGTGTGTACACGGAGAGAAATTTCTGTGTTGTGACAACATTAAAAAAATCGTTACGTTAGGCTAACAAAAAAAGTAGAACCTTGCACATTGCTTCCTCATTATTTTTCGCTTTTTACTATATTATATTTTTACTTTTTAGTATATTATTCCTAATAATATAGGTGATAACGTATATTATTAGGAATAATTCCTAATAATATACGTGATAACGTATATTATTAGGAATAATTCAACATTCCATAAAATCACAAATTTTATACCGTTTGTCACAAAGTTATACATATATAATGGCTGAATATTATTTCATTTATATACAAAATTTGAGCTCGCTATTTCAAGTTTTGCAAAAGTTACAATAGAGCGATAATGTCAATTTTTTGAAAAATTCAAAATTCCATAAAATCTGAACCACTTTACCGATTCGAGCCAAATTCAATACCAAACAGCATTGAGTGCACCTACTCTTATAACCAACTATTTAGCAAAATAGACTAAATTTTATGAAAGTTAGAGCGACCACGTCCTTTTTTAAAAAAATTCAAAACGGCATAAAATCGAAATTTTCGCACAGATTTTGTCGAAAATTGGTACAGTTTAAGAGGGTCTGCTGCTACACTAGTGTGCCAAATTTGAGCGCGATATACAAAACCGTTCTTGAGTTATCGGCGTTCGAATTTTCGGAGTTGTATACACACACACACACACACACATACATACATACATACGGACATTTTTTCTAGATCACTTTTCTGGACGTATTGGAAAATTCTAAGTGTCCTGACATAAAAATTTCGAAATTTTTTTTTTTCATGAAAACAAAGCTTCCTCTATGAGGAAGCAAAATTGCTTAGCCCAACAAAAAGATTTGTCAGCTGAACAAAAGATTTGTTAGCATAGCAAAACTTATTTGTCAGTCGAATAAAAGATTTGCCAGCCTAACGTAACGATTTTTGTTGTCCTCGTTTTATGTTATCACAACACAGAAATTTCTCTCCGTCTAGTCCGGCTTAGGCAAAATAAAGTCCCAAGTTTTCTTTTTCTTTCTTTAATTGTATTTTATTTCATTTTCTTATTATAATTGGGGTTGCCTTATAGACCGCCTTGGTCCTAGTGCAATAAATCATTCTCTATCTCTCCCACTCTCTCTCACACCGAAAATCAAAGTCCCCAAGTAAAAAAAAATTATGTATAAAATATATTTAAAATATTCCATGGTACTTTTGGTTAGGCTACCAATTTCATGGTTAGACTAACCAAGTGATTTGGTAAGCTAACCAAGTGACTTGGTTAGACCAACCAAGAAATTGGTAGCCTAACAAATAACTTGGTTGGTCTAACCAATTAATTGTCTGGCGCATATATAACCATAGCACGTGGTAGTTCCAACCAAGCCTTTTTTTCCGTGTACAAGAACCTAAAGAACCTTTTTTTTTTACTATTTTCATTCTAAAAAAGGCATTTGCGCCAATTTCCACTGTCATATTCGTGATTAGTAGGTTAAACTAACAACACTAGCATATGAAATTTCAGAACGATTTTAACTTCCGGGTCTATACGAATTTTATTTCTAAGCTAACAAACAACCGGCCCATCCACTGGCACTCAGGGCAAAGTTTTATTGCAGGTGAACTTTGACCCAACCGCAATTACAATTTCGAGTAGCATTTGTACAGTACAAACCGGCTAAGAACGTCGTAAATTCAACTCGTTATATACCACGCACTCTAACCCCCCCAATTATACGAAATTGTTTGAGCCAATAGTTTTCATGAAAAATACGTGGCCCACGCTTAGCTATACAGAGCTTTCATAAAGACATTCATTTTATCTTTGTGTATTATGTGTGGTATATCGAATAGCAGAATTTATTATGAAAATAGAGTATTCAAAGTCAAGGATGATGAAAATTCGTGAGATATGAAGATTCGATGCTGTAATAGGACACTCGAGTTGTGTGTGCGTCTGCTAGTAAATGCTTTAGGTATACACATATTATTACAGAGGCAAGTTCTCGTTCATTCCGTAACATTGTTTACAGCTCGCCCGCGGCTACTTATCTACGGGTTTATAGAGCGACCATTTTATAGCCCGTCCACGCACGAACAACAGTGTGTTGTTCGTGAGCATTATTATCGTGCTCGAATAATATACATACACGAGACGCGCACGAATCACTAATGCGGAAAGAATATTCCGCTCGTTCGAACCAACGATATCGACGTGTGTAATGTCAGTAGCGGACCATCAATTACCAAGTCGCAAATCTCGTTGTACCAATGATTTTAGTATCAATAATAAGCCTGATACGAAAAGACATTGTATTGTCGAGAATAAACCATTTTAAACCATGTACACAAAAGTATTGCTTCATTTTTAATATTCTCTGTGTGAACTAATATGATAATTTGATAATTTCAGGATTAAGGATTAATCTAAGCATACGCAGTAAAAAATAATTTGTGAAATACAGGGTCCGGAACGTTACTTACTAAAAGTAATTCGTTACCGTTACCGTTACTTCTTGTGAAAAAGTAACGCGTTACCGTTACACCTTGTGAAAAAATAACGCGTTACCGTTATCGTTACTTATTAAAAGTAATTCGTTACCGTTACCGTTACTTCTTGTGAAAAAGTAACGCGTTACCGTTACACCTTGTGAAAAAATAACGCGTTACCGTTATCGTTACTTATTAAAAGTAATTCGTTACCGTTACCGTTACTTCTTGTGAAAAAGTAACGCGTTCCCGTTACCGTTACACCTTGTGAAAAAATAACGCATTACCGTTATCGTTACTGAAAATGTAACGCTTCCGTTACTTTTCGTTACTTTAAAACATATTAATCATATAACAAATTTAGACGTATATCATTATTAACGAGTAGAATGAAGGACAATAACGAAAAAACGAATAATTCAGAGGAAGCGTTTATTAACGTTGAGCAAGTAGCTTTCGTTCATTTTCGTTGGTATCTCGCCTCTTAGAGGGAATTCGAACAGCTACTTGTTAACAAACATTTTGTATCTCAAAAAGTAACGATAAAGTAACGGCGATTTCGTTACTTGTTACAAAAAAATTGTAACGAGCGTTGTCTTAGAATTACACGAATAAAAATGTAACGACGTTACCGATCGTTACCACCAAAAAGTAACGTATTCACTAACGACGTTACTAGTAACGCGTTACTTCCGAACCCTGGTGAAATACTGAACAAGGCATAAAAAAGGTCATTGAAATATTACAAATACAATTAATTTTTATTCGATGATTCGAAGAAAAAAATCGTAGTGACATTCCCACGAAAATTTAAACGAATTTATATTTTTATTTCATGAAAGATAAACTCATTTACATGTGTAAATTTTAAATGACTTTTTAACGTGCCAATTTTTCCACAATTTTAAATTTTATTAATGATTTTTCCAAATTATTTTATACTGCGCGCAGTAACGAATTAAGTGGGTTTCCTTGCAATCGTCATTCAGAAATGAAACCTGAATCTGTGCACCGAGAGAAAAGATTTCATTGACGCCAAAGAAATGGGTGAATTCATTTTTTTTTTTCATTGATTTCAATGAAATAGTGCATTTGAATTTCAAAGAGAACATTTCATTGCCTGTAAATAAAGATTTACTTAGTGAGCATATAATAAAGAAACATTTTCATTGTTTTAAAGAGACGTTTTGATTGGTTCAAAGAAATGTTTTCATTGATCTCTCTCTTGCACCTAACCTCACTTTTTTGTTTTCCGGTTCTCCCGAACGAACTGCTTCGAGTTTCGAGGAGTCAGAAGCTTAGCATATTTCTGCCGTACTTCCTTACATACTCACAAAATTTGAGCTTTATCTGCCGCGCAGTTCAGGAAAAAATAGGTTTCGAAATTTTGAGGTGGTAACAAGAAGGTTTCATTGAATCAGAGACGATATCTTTGAAATCAATGAAAAAGGTTCATTGGTTTAAAGAAATGTTTCTTCGAATCAATGTCACTGCTTTTCGTTGAGTTTGAGATCATTCAAAGAAAATATAGTATTGAAATTCAAGTATTTCACTTCATTGGCAAAGATTTCCGTGAATCAATGAAACTTTTTCTCTCGGTGTGAGAATAGAAATTCTAAAGTATAAATGTAATTCTCGCGTTGAGTCTTATTTATTTCGATCATTCGTTCTTCTCAGCAGTCAGTAGTTTCAGATCGTTTAAAGAATTTGCAAAATTCGATGTTGAACAAGAAATCTAACACCATGTTTTGGACTCTTTAGACTCTCGTCTCGGTTTCTACCGCAACGCAGGCGGTATCCTTTCATTCGCCAAGTTTTTCGGTCCTTATACAACCGGTAATTTATCGCGCCTGTCGCGAAATCACTTATTTTTCGAGTCCTTCTCCTTCGGGCGACGATCGCCGCAGACTCCGCGGTACCTACTACAAATTATTCTCTCCCACGGAATATTCCCAGGATCTTCTGTTCCCCGGATCGAATCTTGGCATTTCTTCGATGCACGCTCCTTTCTCCCAGCTTCCCTGATGCACACACATACACATAGACACACGAGGACAAATGCCGCGGAACTCAGAGGATCCTTGCGATCCAGGGAGATCGCCTTTTGTCTCTGATGGTGAGGAACCACGGCCGCGATCCTATCTCGCATAAGTAATTATCCTTCGGAGTAGCGAGCGTGGACAGATGCTCGCAGATGCTCGCCTCACCCCGAGCCTTATTTTTCCTCGCTAAATGCACTCGGGACAAAGATTCACCGCATTTTTTTTACCCTATCGAGATTTCATTTTATATATTTATATCTTCCTGTTGAACCCCGAAAATAAAGAACATTTGAAGAAAGAATAGGTCTATTCGAGGAATGCAATCTCAGAATTCATTTCTTTATCGACAGGATTTATGACGAAAGACGAAAATGTTAGTTGACTCAACCAGCAAAATAGTTAAGTCTGCTTTGATAAATAAATTGTACCAACGCTTAGAGAAAAATTCATTCGTTTTGTATAATATTTTCATAACTATAAATAATTGATATATAAATATTAATTAGTGTATGAATTGTTTGTTGTTTTACTTTAGCGCCGAAAGTTGAACACTGCAAGGAAACTTACTTATAGCTACTGTATTTTCCATCAGAAGCGAGTAAATAGTGAGCGAATTAATTATGAGTTTGATTACAGATCCAATAATCATCATCATCATCATCATCATGGCACCTGACTGACGGGTCTCGTGCGTCAGCGCAACTCTTATAAAATCGCGAAAGAGAGAAGAGCAATTTTATTCCAGGTGACTACTAATTGGCACCGATCAGATTAATATCTCGTGCACCGGCCCCAAGATCACTTTATTTTAAACAGCATAACGCGGCTTCTTATCCATTCTGCGATCTCATAAGCAAATTACGTGGAGCGCATTGCGACACTAACTGTACACCGATGACTAAACTATGTGACACGCCTAGCTCCTTGGGGGACAATTTTTCCCGCCTCACTTATAAAATGCCTGCAACCCTCTCTTTCGCGCATTCCGTCAATTATTTCCAATTGTGCCTATTAGTTTACCACCGTCGACGGTTCAAGAAAATGACCAGTAGCAACGCAGGATCTGTAATCAAGAGGCCAAAAAATGGTGAGTTTTTATCGATTTATTATTTTTTATGTGTGTTTCAACAATTTTTATGTAAATATATGTAAAAATATCCGTACGAGTTGCACTGTTTTCAGTGCACGAAATAAAACAGTGAGTTGCCAAAATCAACTTACACGGAGATAAATAGCTAGCTACCACAACAAACTGATCAATTGGACTAACTAACTGATCTATCGAACCAACCAACTAATTTGTTGGACCAACCAACTGATCTATCGAACTAACCAACTAATTTGTTGGACCAACCAACCAATTTGTTGGACCAACCAACTAATTTGTTGGACCAACCAACTAATTTGTTGGACCAACCAACTAATTTGTTGGACCAACCAACTAATTTGTTGGACCAACCAACTAATTTGTTGGACCAACCAACTAATTTGTTGGACCAACCAACTAATTGGTTGGACCAACCAACTAATTTGTTGGACCAACCAACTAATTTGATGGACCAACCAACTAATTTGTTCGACCAACCAACTAATTTGTTCGACCAACCAAATAATTTGTTCGACCAACCAACTAATTTGTTGGACCAACCAACTAATTTGTTGGACCAACCAACTAATTTGATGGACCAACCAACTAATTTGTTCGACCAACCAACTAATTTGTTCGACCAACCAAATAATTTGTTCGACCAACCAACTAATTTGTTGGACCAACCAACTAATTTGTTGGACCAACCAACTAATTTGTTGGACCAACCAACTAATTTGTTGGACCAAGCAACTAATTTGATGGACCAACCAACGAATTTGATGGACCAACCAACTAATTTGTTCGACCAACCAACTAATTTGTTCGATCAACCAACTAATTTGTTCGACCAACCAACTAATTTGTTGGACCAACCAACTAATTTGTTGGACCAACCAACTAATTTATTGGACCAACTAACTAATTTGTTGGACCAACCAACTAATTTGTTCGACCAACCAACTAATTTGTTGGACCAACCAACTAATTTGTTGCACCAACTAACTAATTTGTTGGTCCAACCAACTAATTTGTTGGACCAACCAACTAATTTGTTGGATCAACTAACTAATTTGTTGGACCAATCAAGGCTATTTTTTGGTGCAAATTGACTATCAATAATGAAGAAAAATCAACAGGTTGATGAATCTAGCGAATATATGTGGGTTGAATTCAACTACTGTCAGTTTTGTGGCGCCATAGTCGATAGTTATAGTAACTCACAATTTATGTTCGTGTGTTACTACGAACCCTGGCATCCCAGGGCTGCTTAAGCCTTTTCTCCCTTCTTCACGATCTGTTTCTCGAGGGCAATGCGGATCTGGCGTATCGGCGGCGGGTTCTCCGGGTTGCGGCGTCGCCCGGCTTGATTTACGATCGAGCGGCTCTCTATATAGCCGAGCATTCACCGGCTCTGCAACAGCAGCAGGCAGCAGCAGGAGCAGCAACTCAGCATCCCAGTGAACGGGTATCACACAATCTTCGCCAAGATCGCACGCTCAGATTCGCGAGTCTCTTCTTCTTTTCCAATAGACACCACTCTTCGGTGCAATTGCAAAACCCAACGGGGCTCGTGCACACAAATATACGAGCATAGGGGAGAGCGGGGCAAAATGGCAACGTGGGGCATTATGGCTACGGGGCACGATGGAACAGGGGGCACAAAGTCAACATCCTAGAACCAGAGTAAAATGTGACACATAAAAACAAAAATGCATATATTGACACGCAGTCTTATAAATTTGAACAAATAGTTTTCAAACTAAAAAACGGGTGAGGGTCAAAATAGCGAATTGATAAAATAGCGAATTTCATAATGATGTCGATTCTACATTTAAACGTACCTTATTTTGAAATTCGCTATTTTAGCCATTCGTTATTTTGGTCATTCCCTATTTTGACCTCCGCCCGAACCCTGCGTCCAATGTAATACAAAATAAATATAAAATGAGTTAAATATTCGATGTACAAAAACAATAAATGTTTATATTCTATTAAATTTAATTTAAAAAAAAGCGAAAAATAATGAGGAAGCAATGTGCAAGGTTCTATTTTGCATCCTTTTTTAAATTAGATAAATAAACATGTTGTGAATTCGCTTTTTCTATTTCGTTATTCCGTTATTTCGTTATTGTTAGAGCATTTTCGAAAGTAAATGTGATAACGTATATTATTAAAAATAATTCAACATTCCATAAAATCACAAATTTCATCCCGTTTGTCACTAAATTATACATATATAATGGCTGAATATTGTTTCATTTGTATACAAAATTTGAGCTCGCTATTTCAAGTTTTGCAAAAGTTACAATAGAGCGATAATGTCAGTTTTTTGAAAAATTCAAAATTCCATAAAATCTGAACCACTTTACCGATTCGAGTCAAATTCAATACCAAACTGCATTGAGTGCACCTATTCTTGTAACCAACTATTTAGCAAAATAGACTAAATTTTATGAAAGTTAGAGCGACCACGTCCTTTTTTCAAAAAATTCAAAACGGCATAAAATCGAAATTTTCGCATAGATTTTGTCGAAAATTACTACAGTTGAAGAGGATCTGCTGCTACACTAGTATGCCAAATTTGAGCGCGATATACAAAACCGTTCTTGAGTTATCGGCGTTCGAATTTTCGGAGTTGTATACATACACATACACACACACACACACACACACACACACACACACATACACACTCAGAAAAAAGCTTGGTTAGAATTACCAAAATATTGATTAAAAATGTTATCAAGAAAATTTGGTGGGCACAACTAAGTTATTGACTAACATAACCAAGGATTTGGTAAGACAACCAATAACTTGGTTGCGCCTACCAAATTTTTCTTGGTAAAATTTTTAACCAACATCTTAATAAGCCTAACCAAGCGTTTTTCTCCGTGCATACGGACATTTTTTCTAGATCACTTTTCTGGACGTTTTGGACAATTCTAAGTGCCCTGACATAAAAATCTCGAAAAAAAAATTTTTCATGAAAACAAAGCTTCCTCTATGAGGAAGCAAAATATCGTGAGATTAATATCATGGCAATTAAATCATAACATAATTTTTGTACGATTTCAGCATACGCTGATGCCATTTTGTCGAGGTGTGCCATTATGCCTCGCGCTTCCCTAACAGTGGTAAAGTAAGAAGCACATATGTTTGAAGTTGTATTGTGGTCCATACTCTATAGTACTATAATACGTATATAAATGCGCAAACTGCGCATTTTATAGCCAGTACAGACTGCATACCTGCCGACATACCGCGGGTTAGCTGATAATAATGGCGGATACCGATCAGGTGGTGTTTTACTGCCGACAGATGTGTCGGTCCGAAGAATCGTTGGCAGCATCGTTCGGAATGGCCGACGCACCACAGAGACGTAATAATGGCTACGCTCTTTCGCTAAACTCCAACTATACATAGGCATCTTGAAAATCATCGGCAATTCACAACTTCAAACGGTACTCTTCCTCAAAGCTATAACATTATTTTAACTCTTTCGGCAAACTCGCATCGACACTCTAAAATTCTGTTCAAGTTGTACGAGTTTTTGCCGTACAATAATGCACCAATATGCAAGTGCACCTGTGGATTGGTGCAATTTCTCTTACTTATCGAAAAGTGCCGCTATTACGCTAGTTTCTTTCGCATTCTTAAAATGCATAATTCAGTTTTGAAGATCAGGTAACGTAAATTCTCGCCTATTAGAAGTGTATATGAATTGTCAGCGCATATGCTGATATGTGAGACAGGGAAATGAGGGGTCTCGATGGAAATCATTAGGTATGCAAATTGCACCTTTGAAACGTTTTTTTTTTTCACCACCGTTAATATAGTAAGTGTGGCGAAAGGAAATTGCAGCTCGTGCCCAGTGGCTTTTTTCTTCTTCTTATGTTGTTGCACCTGTACGCAATGTAATTTCTGAGTCAGCATGATCAACGGTATTGAGGGAAAATCTTTGTAAAATAATGGCGGATTCGATAATAGTGATAGATACGAGGAATATTTTCCTCCTTGTCAAGTACATTGCATTCCAATAAACTTTTGATTCTTGCAAACAGCAAAATAGGCTTAATAATGGATTTATTTGAATGAAATACAAAGTCTATTTCAATTTAATCAAATTTTCTCTCGAACAAATGAAACTTATTTGAAATATGATTTATTTGAATTAAATAATTTCTACTTTATCAAAATAAAATCCTATTTTGCTAGCATTTGAAGAAGAAATTTATTTAATAGCTGGCCTAATAAAATTTTATTTCGATCAAATAGAATTTATTATACACAGGTAGTCGAATTAATTTTTAATAAAATTTATTTCAAGTACACCCCAAACTTGATTTAAGAAATAAACCCACGAGATCTATTCTCTGGGTATTTGTTACGATAAATGTTATTGCATTGACTAAAAATAATTAGTACAGATTCTTGCAAACAGCGAAATAGGCTTAATAATGGATTTATTCGAATGAAATACGAAGTCTATTTCAATTTAATCAAATTTTCTCTCGAACAAATGAAACTTATTTGAAATATGATTTATTTGAATTAAATAATTTCTACTTTATCAAAATAAAATCATATTTTGCTAGCATTTGAAGAAGAAATTTATTTAATAGCTGGCCTAATAGAATTTCATTTCGATCAAATAGAATTTATTATATACAGATAGTCGAATTAATTTTTAATAAAATTTATTTCAAGTACACCCCAAACTTGATTTAAGAAATAAACCCACGAGATCTATTCTCTGGGTATTTGTTACGATAAATGTTATTGCATTGACTAAAAAATAATTAGTACAGATTCTTGCAAACAGCGAAATAGGCTTAATAATAGATTTATTCGAATGAAATACGAAGTCTATTTCAATTTAATCAAATTTTCTCTCGAACAAATGAAACTTATTTGAAATATGATTTATTTGAATTAAATAATTTCTACTTTATCAAAATAAAATCCTATCTTGCTAGCATTTGAAGGAGAAATTTATTTAATAGCTGGCCTAATAGAATTTTATTTCGATCAAATAGAATTTATTATATACAGATAGTCGAATTAATTTTTAATAAAATTTGTTTCAAGTACATCCCAAACTTGATTTAAGAAATAAACCCACGAGATATATTCTCTGGGTATTTGTTACGATAAATGTTATTGCATTGACTAAAAAATAATTAGTACAGATTCTTGCAAACAGCGAAATAGGCTTAATAATAGATTTATTCGAATGAAATACGAAGTCTATTTCAATTTAATCAAATTTTCTTTCGAACAAATGAAACTTATTTGAAATATGATTTATTTGAATTAAATAATTTCTACTTTATCAAAATAAAATCCTACACTGTTAAAAATATTTTGAAAATTAATGTATGTATTGGAAGTTCTTTTTCAGATACAGTATATTAAAATTCACTTAATATACAGATATGTCGTAAAATTCCAATAATTATATTATAAACACAAGTTTTATGAAGTATTTAGTATACTGTATTTTAATTTTACAACAATTTTTTTGTATATTAACATTTGTGTATTAAATTTAATATACGCGTATCCGCAAAAAAACTTCCAATACTTTATATTAATTTTCATACAAAAATTTCTAACAGTGTATTTTGCTAGCATTTGAATTTTATTTAATAGCTGGCCTAATATAATTTTATTTCGATCAAATAGAATTTATTATATACAGATAGTCGAATTAATTTTTAATAAAATTTATTTCAAGTACATCCCAAACTTGATTTAAAAAATAAACCCACGAGACCTATTCTCTGGGTATTTGTTACGATAAATGTTATTGCATTGACTAAAAGATAATTAGTACAGATTACTTTTTTCAAATTGCTGAGGTTGTATTTTACTGTAAATTTATAATTTTAGCAGTATCTTTTTTTTTCTTGAAGTGCAGAGGTTATAGAGAGCCTGCAAATTCACCGATGTTTTCTTCTTCTTATTTGTTGCACCTGTACGCAATGTAATTTCTGAGTCAGCATGATCAACGGTATTGAGGGAAAATCTTTGTAAAATAATGGCGGATTCGATAATAGTGATAGATACGAGGAATATTTTCCTTCTTGTCAAGTACATTGCATTCCAATAAACTTCTGATTTTTGCAAACAGCGAAATAGGCTTAATAATGGATTTATTTGAATGAACTATAAAGTCTATTTCAATTTAATCAAATTTTTTCTCGAACAAATGAAACTTATTTGAAATCAATATGATTTATTTGAATTAAATAATTTCTACTTTATCAAAATAAAATGCTATTATGCTAGCATCTGAAGAAATTTATGCAATGGATTTTATTTCGATCAAGTAGAATTTCTTACATACAGATAGTCGAATTAATTTTTAATAAAATTTATTTCAAGTACACTCCAAACTTGATTTAAAAAATAAACCCACGAGACCTATTCTCTGGGTATTTGTTACGATAAATGTTATTGCATTGACTAAAAAAATAATTAGTACAGATTCTTGCAAACAGTAAAATAGGCTTAATAATGGATTTATTTGAATGAAATACAAAGTCTATTTCAATTTAATCAAATTTTCTCTCGAACAAATGAAACTTATTTGAAATATGATTTATTTGAATTAAATAATTTCTACTTTATCAAAATAAAATCCTATTTTGCTAGCATTTGAAGAAGAAATTTATTTAATTCAAATAAATCAATATGATTTATTTGAATTAAATAATTTCTACTTTATCAAAATAAAATCCTATTATGCTAGCATCTGAAGAAATTTATGCAATGGATTTTATTTCGATCAAATAGAATTTCTTATATACAGATAGTCGAATTAATTTTTAATAAAATTTATTTCAAGTACACCCCAAATTTGATTTAAGAAATAAACCCACGAGACCTATTCTCTGGATATTTGTTACGATAAATATTATTGCATTAAAAAATAATTACTACAGATTACTTTTTTCAAATTGCTCAAATTTATAGTTTTACCAGTATTTTTTTTTGTTCTTGAAGTGCAGAGGTTATAGAGAGCCTGCAAATTCCCCGATGTTTTCTCGGTATCGAGGCTATATTCCTGCTTGTAGTCAGTGGTTTGCCGAGGGTTTCCGCGAAGGAGATGTCGACGGGGCTTCGTAGGCGTGAACTGTAAAGGCGAACAGCGGCAGCAGCAGAAGCATAGAGCTCCACTGATCATGAGACGCGCAGCCCGGGCGCGAATAAGGTGTCGGAACCGGTGCAAAAGAACGTTGAAAATGAACGACTCCGTAAGCCATTCGAGGAGTTTTACCTTGAGGTGTTCGTCAGGCGCAGGAGAAACGGGGAGGTAAGGAACGGCGAGCGGAGCAGAGTGCGAGATCTCGAAGCCAGTTGCCAAGCTGTACCAGCTCGTTCGTTCGCTAATTATCGCCCTCGGTACTACCAACAATACTTCCGACTGTCAAAGTCCGAGGCTTCTCGGTGTTTCGCGACTCCGAGATTAGCTACTCCTTGCTAAAATGAACGAGCCTCTGATGAGCGGTACTCAACATGTCGAGCGAATCTGCAACTATGTTTCTTACTCTACGGTACAGAATTTCCAGAGTGAGAAAATATAAAGCGAGTCAAGCAAAACGATTTCTCGCGCGGTAATAAGTAGTTATAAAAAGTGAATAAGGTAAACGGCCCAGTTTGTGACACCTTTAGAGCAGTGGGGTCGATTTTCTGTTATTTACAGATGCGTGATATTGTTAAGCTGAAAATGAACGTTTTCAATATGTGTATTAAAACCTTCTGAAACAGATTAGACTATTCTTCAAAGGCAAAATGTTGAGAATATTAATAAAAACATTATTTAAATATTGCTTGTCTACTGCCGGGGTTCCTGACCCTGCAGAACCACTCATGCGTAGCTTGTGACCCTCGCGTGTACCGGGATTGTGACACTGACGCCGTAGGTCCCCACATAGCACATAATATTGCCTAAATATTGCAGGAATATTTCGAATATTTCATTACACAGGAATATTACCATAAGCTTCCAATCGAATATTCACAAATATTTAATTGCAATATTGTCAACTTAAAGTTCAGAAATATTGTTAAAGGTAAAACAATTGCCAATCATTTTTAAAATATTTCTGAACATTACCTGTGAAACAAACAATCCAATTTCTTCAACAATATTTCACAAAGTTTCGAATAAAAGGTTCCAGATTAGATTTTGCAAATATTACAATGAAACTTTTTTGCAACATTTCAATACGTTTCAAGTGGAAATTTCTAAACTAGTTTTAAAAAGTTGAATTTGTTGATAAAAAGAAATTCACCTCGTTCAATTGAGTATCATTCGATTTGAAAAAACTGAAATTCAATCGGGAAGTCGTCATATAATTATTTGGAAATGGGGACAAATTCTGACAGAAATTGGAAGCCTCATTAGAATTGATTGGAAAACGCGGCACGGTATGAATCGATTTTTTTTACAAGATTGTTATGCACCAGAAATCTTCTAAAAGGTTGCTCAATCTTTATTTTTTAATTCATCAGTCTTTGTTGACAGAACACATGGGCAATAAAAGTATAACGTTTGTACAAGTAATCGATAGTCTAGTGGTTAGCGTGATAGACATTAAGTCGTTAAATAGGTTTGATAGGTAGGTAGATGTAAGTCTTTGAAGCGAGAATTTACTTTTCTTTCAACCGCATTCCCCTCTGGAACAAATTTAGTTAATGAAACTAATATTGTTATATATTTTTTAAGCAGGATCGCTTTTTAAAATTACTCATCGTTAATTCGACATGGATATGGTACGTAGGTGAGGTTGTGAGTTCGAATTCTGAACGGGATTTTTTTTTCCAATAAATAAGATTATTATCGAGGACATCCAATGGTTCTGCTTAAAAACTCGCAATCAAAAAATTATATTGAAAACGGTAGAATTTCTTACGAGTTAGCCTTGGGCGGAAAATGTAATATTAACACAATATTGCTCTGTAATATTATTGAAATATTATATTTGCAACGTTTTGAGCGGACATTGCAAGATTCCTACAATATTTTATAAATGTTTTAAACATCTTTCACAATATTTTCGCAATATTGCATTGTTGCAAAGGAATATTTCGAGAATGTTTTAGAAATATTTCGGTGCTATGTGGGTCCTGACCCCCGTGTGTACCGGATTGTGACACTCACGCCGTAGGTCCTGACCCCCGCGTGTACCGAGTTTCTGACACCCATCCGGGTTTTTCGAACTCCTATTTGGAAAAAATATCGATAATTAAATGAAAACGAAACCATAATAACGTTAAATGTTGAAATTTATACAGTATTCAATCCTAACCTAATTTTCAGCAACAAGTAAAAATCGTAAATATTAAGAGGGTCAGCAACCGCGTCAATAACCACAATTACGTTGGGAGTTATTGACCCTTTGAGTTTACGGGAAAAACTAATCAATAGCTTAAGTATTCTATTTCTTGTCGATAAAGCTAATTATTGTGATCATTTTCATATAATTGTTATGTTGTATTATACTTACTTAAGAATGGAAACGATCAAATACGCGACCGATGCAGCTAGTGAGCTCCGTCTAGGAATGGCGGTTCGAACTCACTGAGACGCAATACCACGGCTTTCATCGGTGAAATGTATTTCTAAATAATTTGTTACGAAATTTTATTATTGCAGAAAAAAAACTATTAAAAAAGCTCTTTAATTTGGCGATAATAAGGTTAAAATTTGACGTAAATTACATTTATGACAGTGTAAAATAGCTATCGGGGGTCACAAACCGATGCAGGGTCACAAACAGGGCCGTTTACCTTATTCAGATGAATTTCTTCAAATTACGAGGAGGTAAATATGAGTAAACTGTAGTAAACTCCGAAAATAAATTTGAATTCGGACAATCAAAAAAATGTATTTTGTTTTTTTGCTTACGAAGGCATTAAATAAGTTCACAAGGATTTATAGTGTATATACACAAGGAATATTGTAGCACTGGATTAATTAAATTCTAACTGCAGTTTTGTATAAAATTCGTTTATAATTATATTATGTTACCTTAGCTTAAAATTTAGCACCTCCAGTACGGTATTTTGTGTTGTAAAAACGAGAAATGAAAAAAAAGTTTTGTGTATGGTTTATGAAAAAACCGCGGCATTTTCGTAGATTCAAATTTCAACAGTTTGGGCCGAAAGTTGGGCACAAAATTACAGAACTTCCGTTCATTAGTAATCACCACAAAATTCAGGGAAAAAGGTGTTTAAAACATTTTAAAGTACAATTACTACTACGTACCTTGCTCAAAGAGCTTCAAATAAAAAACAATAATAATCTACAAACAAAAACTACTAACAAAATACATCTGAATTTCGTTTCGTTTCTTTTTAAATCAGTCACTACAAAAAAAAAGTTAATGCCCTTGAAATTTTTATTATTATACACGGAGAGAAATTTCTGTGTTGTGACAACATAAAACGAGGACAACAAAAATCGTTACGTTAGGCTTACAAAAAAATTGCTCATCCCAGCAAAAAGATTTGTCAGCATAGCAAAACTGATTTGTCAGCCGAACAAAAGATTTGCCAGCCTAACGTAACGATTTTTGTTGTCCTCGTTTTATGTTGTCACAACACAGAAATTTCTCGCCGTGTAGTTTTGGGCAGTTTCTCGATAATGCCTTTACGAAGACATTAAATAAGATCAAAAGGATTGAAAGTATCACCTTGAATATTGTATTGTACTGGATTAATTAAATTCCAACGGCAGTTTTGTACGAAATTCATTTACAATTATATTATGCTACCTTAGCTTGAAATCTGTAGCCACGAGTCCTGCATATGTAGCGACGAATGCGCTGGAGGTGCTCGGAGCTCGTCGGTCCGAGGCAAGATTGTTGAGAGACTCCAGGAACCCGTTCTTGGCGCACTTCCAGGACACGACGAATAGAAAGTTGCGCACCTCGGGGCTCGAGCGTGAACTTCGCTAATGATATATAGCCTGTAGAGTGGTAGGTTGTCGTGATCTAATATCCTCCAACAAATCGACCAAAATAGCTGTAGCTTTAAAACGCAATCAAAAGGCACGTGCTCGGTGTGGCGTCGCAGACGCTCAAGTTATAGTTCGTGGCATAGAATGCGAGTTCGGGTTGAGGTTTTCTCGTTCAAGCGTCGCTTCAACCAGACTCGATCTTCACCGACAAAATAAAGGAGTCTCTGTCGAACGAAAGGGAAAAAGGAGGGGCACAGCCTAACGCATACAGGGCCTAGCATCATTCTCGACACCCTTGTACGAAATTAGCAATTTTAATGGCTTGCCCTCGGAGATCGTTCTTACTACCTTTTTTCTTTTAACCCGAATGGCCTGCAGTTAAATTTCTCGCTCTCTTTCGGTTACAGTAACAAATCCTCGCCGTTGGCTAAAGCATTCTCTAACAGATAGCGTACACCAATTGTGGTTTAAATTATTATATGCCCATGTCTATTTTTTTTCTTCACAAGTAGAAATCATATTATAAAGATAAATGTTAATGTAAAGAAAAGTTGGTTATATAACCATTCAACGGCTATGAAACTTTGCGGTCGTGAAAATAATAATTTTTCTTAAATATTAGCCACTATTTCTACAAAATAGTGGAAAAATTAAAATTATGAGAAAATTTATTTTTATGAATTTTATTCGCGAATGCGTTTAACTTTTATGATAAGCTAAGTTACTTTGCTGGTGTGAAAATAATAATTTTTCTTAAATATTAGCCACTATTTCTACAAAATAGTGGAAAAATTAGAATTACGAGAAAATTTATTTTTATGAATTTTATTCGCGAATGCGTTTAACTTTTATAAGCTAAAATACTTTGCTGTTGTGAAAATAATAATTTTTCTTAAATATTAGCCACTATTTCTACAAAATAGTGGAAAAATTAAAATAATGTGAAAATTTATTTTTATGAATTTTATGCGCAAATGCGTTTAATTTTTATGATAAGCTAAAATACTTTGCTGTTATGAAAATAATAATTTTTCTTAAATATTACCCACTATTTCTACAAAATTGTGGAAAAATTAGAATTACGAGAAAATTTATTTTTATGAATTTTATTCGTGAATGCGTTTAACTTTTATGATAAGCTAAGATATTTTGCTGTTGTGAAAATAATAATTTATCTTAAATATTAGCCACTATTTCTACAAAATAGTGGAAAAATTAGAATTATGAGAAAATTTATTTTTATGAATTTTATTCGCGAATGCGTTTAATTTTATGATAAGCCAAAATACTTTGCTGTTGTGAAAATAATAATTTTTCTTAAATATTACCCACTATTTCTACAAAATTGTGGAAAAATTAAAATAATGAGAACATTTATTGTTATGAATTTTATTCGCGAATGCGTTTAACTTTTATAAGCTAAAATACTTTGCTGTTGTGAAAATAATAATTTATCTTAAATATTAGCCACTATTTCTACAAAATAATGGAAAAATTAAAATTATGAGAAAATTTATTTTTATGAATTTTATACGCAAATGCGTTTAATTTTTATGATAAGCTAAGATACTTTGCTGTTGTGAAAATAATAATTTATCTTAAATATTAGCCACTATTTCTACAAAATTGTGGAAAAATTAGAATTATGAGAAAATTTATTTTTATGAATTTTATTCGCGAATGCGTTTAACTTTTATGATAAACTAAAATACTTTGCTGTTGTGAAAATAATAATTTATCTTAAATATTAGCCACTATTTCTACAAAATAGTGGGAAAATTAAAATTACGAGAAAATTTATTTTTATGAATTTTATGCGCGAATGCGTTCAACTTTTATGATAAGCTAAGATATTTTGCTGTTGTGAAAATAATAATTTTTCTTAAATATTAGCCACTATTTCTACAAAATAGTGGAAAAATTAAAATAATGAGAAAATTTATTTTTATGAATTTTATGCGTGAATGCGTTTAACTTTTATGATAAGCTAAGATATTTTGCTGTTGTGAAAATAATAATTTATCTTAAATATTAGCCACTATTTCTACAAAATAGTGGAAAAATTAAAATTATGAGAAAATTTATTTTTGTGAATTTTATGCGCGAATGCGTTTAACTTTTATGATAAGCTAAGATATTTTGCTGTTGTGAAAATAATAATTTATCTTAAATATTAGCCACTATTTCTACAAAATTATGGAAAAATTAAAATAATGAGAAAATTTATTTTTATGAATTTTATGCGCGAATGCGTTTAACTTTTATGATAAGCTAAGATACTTTGCTGTTGTGAAAATAATAATTTATCTTAAATATTAGCCACTATTTCTACAAAATAGTGGAAAATTTAAAATTAGGAGAAAATTTATTTTTATGAATTTTATTCGCGAATGCGTTTAACTTTTATGATAAGCTAAGATACTTTGCTGTTGTGAAAATAATAATTTTTCTTAAATATTAGCCACTATTTCTACAAAATAGTGGAAAAATTAGAATTATGAGAAAATTTATTTTTATGAATTTTATGCGCAAATGCGTTTAATTTTTATGATAAGCTGAGATACTTTGCTGTTGTGAAAATAATAATTTATCTTAAATATTTGCCACTATTTCTACAAAATTGTGGAAAAATTAGAATTATGAGAAAATTTATTTTTATGAATTTTATGCGCAAATGCGTTTAACTTTTATGATAAACTAAGATACTTTGCTGTTGTGAAAATAATCATTTTTCTTAAATATTAGCCACTATTTCTACAAAATAGTGGAAAAATTAAAATTATGAGAAAATTTATTTTTATGAATTTTATTCGCGAATGCGTTTAACTTTTATGATAAGCTAAAATACTTTGCTGTTGTGAAAATAATAATTTATCTTAAATATTAGCCACTATTTCTACAAAATTGTGGAAAAATTAGAATTATGAGAAAATTTATTTTTATGAATTTTATACGCGAATGCGTTTAACTTTCATGATAAGCTAAAATACTTTGCTGTTATGAAAATAATAATTTTTCTTAAATATTACCCACTATTTCTACAAAATTGTGGAAAAATTAGAATTACGAGAAAATTTATTTTTATGAATCTTATGCGCGAATGCGTTTAATTTTTATGATAAGCTAAAATACTTTGCTGTTGTGAAAATAATAATTTATCTTAAATATTAGCCACTATTTCTACAAAATAGTGGAAAAATTAAAATTACGAGAAAATTTATTTTTATGAATTTTATTCGTGAATGCGTTTAACTTTTATGATAAACTAAGATACTTTGCTGTTGTGAAAATAATATTTTATCTTAAATATTACCCACTATTTCTACAAAATAGTGGAAAAATTAAAATTACGAGAAAATTTATTTTTATGAATTTTACACGCTAATGCGTTTAACTTTTATGCCCTAAAAATATATTATACATACCGAATAGAGGTTATAAAATTATTCCAGAATTTTGCGAAGACTATTAAGAAGGATTAAAATAATAAAATAGAGTGTCTAAGTAAATGGTTATTTATGGTTTATGTCTTCGAATGGTTACTTATTCTTTTAATAGAACAATTTTTCAATTTTTATTTTAACGTCTGCCACATACCTCGCTCTTTTCTATGACAACGACAAAAATTTCTTCGCGAATGACATAAAATTTATATTGACCAGAAAGCCACAAAAACTATGCCAATAACCAAACATTGGCTACTCGGAAAATCGCCGTACGGTTTATTACTCCAAACATTCCGCATTTCACGAGGCCGTTTATTTTATGTCGAGCTGGAAATGAATAATAAACATCAAGAACGCATGCGACTCGTATAAGATCGCTGTTACGTATGAGGTTGAATACTATTTGATCATCGGGCATTATGCAATGCGTAGGGGGTCAGGCTGTTTAGACTGGCTCATGAAAAACCGAAAAGAACGATCGACCTGCGAGTGTTTTCAACGAGATCACGTATCCGCGTGGCGAGCACGTTGAGCACGAAGCTAATAAGATATTTTGCTTGCTGCGTTAGCTCTTTCAAACCGGTGCTCTATAATTCGAACCAGTGTGAGTAAGGTGAGTGCTACACAAACAAGAGTTTACTGTGCACTCACGTGATACAAAGGGCTCATTAGATTCTCCAACTGCGATTCAGCGGCAGCTACAGTCGTAGGAGTATATATTGTAATAAAATCTTTGTTGTATTCCGAGCTGCGGTGAAAAGGCAGCGCGAGATCTCTCTGCTTAGAGCAGTAACTGCATCGGTAGTTTTGCTCCCGCTGCTCTCAGCTTCTGCTGCACTTGCGGTGACACCCGCTGTGTATATCGTAACGTAGCGCTTGAAAGATTCCCCAAGCAAAAAAAAAAAAAAAAAAAAAGATATACGGGGAATTCCAGCTGAATTTTTCTTGCTCTGACTCTGATTCATTTCAAGAATTTTGACAATTTTTTTATCAAATAGTATTTTGAAAAAGAAAATTCACGTATTTTTTTGTGTGGCGCTAGGATCAATATTTTTGACACACGAATTTTTGCAAAAATTTGGGTTTTTTGGGTTTTATATTTTTTTAATCGTTAATATTTTGGAAGTTAACAGTAAGGTAAATGTACCAATGGCGGGACGTTTAAGGCGGTGTTGGACAGTGGTGCCAACGTATATTCGGACAGCTTCAATAACGGGACACAAAAATTACGAGTTTTAAGATATTGTACGTAAAATTTGACAGTGTAATCTTAAACTTTAAGAATTTCTGAATTTGAAATACCTATGGAAAGTCTCGAATGTCTCCGGGGTATCATATTAATGATTATTCGGCTCTCCTTAGCTAATTGGTTTAGGGATTTGCTGAAAAAGCTCGAACACCATAGATCCGCTAATATACTTATTATTTACATTTTCAATTTACGATGAAAAACATGAAATCTTTTCACGTATGTTAATTATATATAACAGATATAATTGGAAGAGTTATTTTTTAATATTTTATCCATTAAACTCTTAGTATCTACAAATATCCCTTTAGTGTCCCTCAATTGGGCCCTGTCCCACCATTGGTACGTTTACCTTACTGTCGAAAAATTTTCAGGATGAAATTTGTTCAGTTTGCAGATCTGCATAATGTATATTAAAAATGCTTTTTTAGTTTTCCTAAAATTTTCTTATATGACGTTAAACAACAATGTATTGTTTTGCAAAAAAAAGACACTTTTTATCATTTTTGCTTCCTCATAGAGGAAGCTTTGTTTTTATGAAAAAAATTTTTTCGAGATTTTTATGTCAGGACACTTAGAATTGTCCAAAAAGTCCAGAAAAGTGATCTAGAAAAAATGTCCGTATGTATGTATGTGTGTGTGTGTGTATGTATACAACTCCGAAAATTCGAACGCCGATAACTCAAGAACGGTTTTGTATATTGCACTCAAATTTGGCACACTAGTGTAGCAGCAGACCATCTTCAACTGTACCAATTTTCGACAAAATCTGTGCGAAAATTTCGATTTTATGCCGTTTTGAATTTTTTGAAAAAAGGACCTGGTCGCTCTAACTTTCGTAAAATTGAGTCTATTTTGCTAAATAGTTGGTTATAAGTGTAGGTGCACTCAATGCTGTTTGGTATTGAATTTGGTTCGAATCGGTAAAGTGGTTCAGATTTTATGGAATTTTGAATTTTTCAAAAAATTGACATTATCGCTCTATTGTAACTTTTGCAAAACTTGAAATAGCGAGATCAAGTTTTGTATATAAATGAAATAATATTCAGCCATTCAGAGAGGAAGCTTTGTAAAAAGCGAAAAGTAATGAGGAAGCAATGTGCAAGGTTCTACTTTGCATCCTTTTGCTTCCTCATAGAGGAAGTTTTTTTTTCATGAAAAAAAAATATTTCGAGATTTTTATGTCAGGACACTTAGAATTGTCCAAAACGTCCAGAAAAGTGATCTAGAAAAAATGTCCGTATGTATGTATGTGTGTGTGTGTGTATGTATACAACTCCGAAAATTCGAACGCCGATAACTCAAGAACGGTTTTGTATATTGCACTCAAATTTGGCACACTAGTGTAGCAGCAGACCCTCTTCAACTGTACCAATTTTCGACAAAATCTGTGCGAAAATTTCGATTTTATGCCGTTTTGAATTTTTTGAAAAAAGGACGTGGTCGCTCTAACTTTCGTAAAATTTAGTCTATTTTGCTAAATAGTTGGTTATAAGAGTAGATGCACTCAATGCTGTTTGGTATTGAATTTGGTTCGAATCGGTAAAGTGGTTCAGATTTTATGGAATATTGAATTTTTCAAAAAATTGACATTATCGCTCTATTGTAACTTTTGCAAAACTTGAAATAGCGAGCTCAAATTTTGTATATAAATGAAACAATATTCAGCCATTATATATGTATAATTTAGTGACGAGCGGTATGGAATTTTTGATTTTATGGAATGTTGAATTATTTTTAATAATATACGTTATCACATTTACTTTCGAAAACGCTCTAATAATAACGAAATAACGGAATAACGAAATAGAAAAAGCGAATTCACAACATGTTTATTTATCTAATTTTAAAAAGGATGCAAAGTAGAACCTTGCACATTGCTTCCTCATTATTTTTCGCTTTTTACAAAGCTTCCTCTATGAGGAAGCCAAAATTGAATAACATACTGCTTCCTCATAGAGGGAGCTTTGTAAAAAGCGAAAAATAATGAGGAAGCAATGTGCAAGGTTCTACTTTGCATTCTTTTTTATATACTTATAGAAAAATTATGTTTAAAATTATGAACTTTGCTCTAAGCAGAGATTTCTGCTTGGAGCAGTAATTACATCGGTACTTTTGCTCCTGCTGCTCGGTTGCTAATGTTGCACTCGCGGTGATACCCGTTGTGTATATCGCAAACCTAGCGCTTAAAAAACTTGAGCTCATAAAGAACTCAAAGTTATTCATCACGCTCGGAGATAGGAGCAGAAAGGATTATATTCCTGCTGTTGACATTCGTATCTGCCTCTAGCAATTGCATCGTGCGCATCTTTTCTCGACTCTCGGCTCTAGAGCAAATGCCGTCAATCTCATGAGGCCCTCGAGCCAGAAATAATAGTAATATACTGTACGACAAAAACTATTCACACCATCGTAATGAACAAGAAGAATTTACAAAATATGAATTTTAAATTATCCTATTTTTTCTTAGAAAAAAAAAGTGTTGAGATATATGTCCTATATTTTTTTCTATATATATAGGTCAATTTGGTAAACAAAAATATATTCTTTTGTATACTTCATAGGACATATATCTGTCATATATTATTCAAATTTTAATATGAAGTGACAACATTTTTTTTTTAAATCATTATGGTGGACAAATTAATTAATATTAATATTAATAATTATTATTAATAAATAAATATTAATAATAATATTAATAATTAATTTTTTTAAGATCATTATGGTGGACAGAAGTCCACAATGTTCGCAGAATTTTAACAGAAGTTTTTACTTCTGTTAAAAGTAAAAAAATTTCAATTTATTGTGTACATTGGATCATGAGGAATTTTTATTTCCTATGATTAAAAAGTTTGAACACTTTTTTAAGTTACAGATATTCGTTGTAAAACAATAATTATTATATCAAATATTTGATCAATATTTCACCTATAAAATGTGTAAGTTAACGGTTGTAAGGTTATGGGAATAATAATAAATTTCTAATTTCACGGGCATTTCATGGTTTGATCTTTCAAAGTACATACTCGTGAAGTACGTTACAAGCTCGTGTGTTTTCGTTGTGGAATACGAGAGGTTGGTACACACAATCGTATAACTGCGCGAGCCCTTATCGGATTGAACGAACACTGAGTATAGTACAAGCGATTATTCGCAATATTTGTTCGCTAGCAGGAAAATATCGATAAAGGTGCGATAAAGTACAACTTGCCTCGGCACTCGTGAGTCGACGGCACAATCGTGATAAGAGAGGGGAGACTGAATCGAGAAACTTTCCGAGCCGAGAGTGCGTAATATATACGTATATAGAAGCTTTCTTCAGGATTATATATACGTGGAGGAAGAAATATTGTCGAACTATGAGCGATCATACAATCGACTCTATGATGGAGTTACTCTGCAAGGCCGAGCATTCTTAACCATGGAATTCCATTACTCTTCCTCGCGCGAATCTATACTCAGCTGCTCTAGAAGTTCATACATGCATTTGTGCACGTATACGATAGGAGTAAAGCCATTGCCGCAATAGTTGCTTTGCACTAACTCTGCAGTCAAGTTTGACATGAAATAAATGATCGACTGACAATATGCATGCTTAAATTCCGAGAAAGTATTTTATGAATTTTTAAATGCTTTTTCAAATCCTGAAGTTTGTGCTTATTTTTTATTGCAGAAAAATTAAATTAAAGAATATAATTTTCGACGGCCTGTAATTTTTTAACTTATTGTTCAAAAATTTTTTTTCTTTATTTTTGGATTGATATTTTGACAATCGGTAAAAATGAACTTTCCATGCAAGGATTATACGGAATCTAATTATATATGGGGAATATATATGAGGACACACGGATTTTTGTTAATATCATGAAAATTAATAGTCTAATCTTTGCTTAAATTCCGAGAAAATATTTTATTAATTTTTAAATATCGATTTTTCAAATGCTGAAGCTTCTGTTTATTTTTTATTCTAATTAAATTAAATTAAAGAGTATAATTTTCGTCGGCCTGTAATTTTTTAACTTATTGTTCAAAAATTTTTTTTCTTTATTTTTGGATAGATATTTTGACAATCGGTAAAAATGAACTTTCCATGCAAGGATTATACGGAATGTATTTATATGTGGAGAATATATATGAGAACACACGAATTTTTGTAAATATTTGTATTTTTCGGGTTTTATATATTATTAATCGTTAATATCTTGAAAATGAATAGTCTAATCTTTGCTTAAATTCCGAGAAAATATTTTATTAATTTTCAAATATCGATTTTTTAAATGCTGAAGCTTCTGCTTATTTTATATTCCAAAAAATTTAAGTTAAAGAATATAATTTGCGACGGCCTGTAATTTTTTAACTCATTGGTCAAAATTTTTTTTTTCGTCTATTTTTGGATAGATATTTTGACAATCGGTAAAAATGAACTTTCCATGCAAGGATTATGCAGAATGTAATTATATATGGGGAATATATATGAGGACACACGAATTTTTGTAAATATTTGTATTCTTCGGGTTTTATATATTATTAATCGTTAATATCTTGAAAATTAATAGCCTAATCTTTGCTTAAATCCCGAGAAAATATTTTATTAATTTTTAAATGCTTTTTCAAATGCTGAAGATTCTGCTTATTTTTTATTCCCAAAAAATTAAATTAAAGAATATAATTTTCGACGGCCTGTAATTTTGTAACTCATTGGTCAAAATTTTTTTTTTCGTCTATTTTTGGATAGATATTTTGACAATCGGTAAAAATGAACTTTCCATGCAAGGATTATACGGAATGTAATTATATATGGGGAATATATATGAGGACACACGAATTTTTGTAAATATTTGTATTTTTCGGGTTTTATATATTATTAATCGTTAATATCTTGAAAATTAATAGTCTAATCTTTGCTTAAATTCCGAGAAAATATTTTATTAATTTTTAAATATCGATTTTTCAAATGCTGAAGCTTCTGTTTATTTTTTATTCTAATTAAATTAAATTAAAGTGTATAATTTTCGTCGGCCTGTAATTTTTTAACTTATTGTTCAAAGATTTTTTTTCTTCTATTTTTGGATAGATATTTTGACAATCGGTAAAAATGAACTTTCCATGCAAGGATTATACGGAATGTAGTTATATATGGGGAATATATGTGAGGATACACGAATTTTTGTAAATATTTGTATTTTTCGGGTTTTATATATTATTATTCGTTAATATCTTGAAAATTAATAGTCTAATCTGTGCTTAAATTTGGAGAAAATATTTTATTAATTTTTAAATATCGATTTTTCAAATTCTGAAGCTTTTGCTTATTTTATATTCCAAAAAATTTCAGTTAAAGAATATAATTTGCGACGGCTTGTAATTTTGTAACTCATTGTTCAAAAAATTTTTATTCGTCTATTTTTGGATAGATATTTTGACAATCGGTAAAAATGAACTTTCCATGCAAGGATTATACGGAATGTAATTATATATGGAGAATATATATGAGAACACACGAATTTTTGTAAATATTTGTATTTTTCGGGTTTTACATATTATTAATCGTTAATATCTTGAAAATTAATAGCCTAATCTTTGCTTAAATTCCGAGAAAATATTTTATTAATTTTCAAATGCTTTTTCAAATGCTGAAGATTCTGCTTATTTTTTATTCCCAAAAAATTAAATTAAAGAATATAATTTTCGACGGCCTGTAACTTTTTAACTCATTGTTCAAAGATTTTTTTTCTTCTATTTTTGGATAGATATTTTGACAATCGGTAAAAATGAACTTTCCATGCAAGGATTATACGGAATGTAATTATATATGGGGAATATATATGAGGACACACGAATTTTTGTAAATATTTGTATTTTTCGGGTTTTATATATTATTAATCGTTAATATCTTGAAAATTAATAGTCTAATCTTTGCTTAAATTCCGAGAAAATATTTTATTAATTTTTAAATATCAATTTTTCAAATGCTGAAGTTTTTGTTATTATTTATTTTCATTCTAAACAAATTAAATTAAGGATTAAAAACGACGACGCCCGGTAATTTTTTAACTCGTTACTCAGATTTTTTTTCTTATATTTTTGGATAGATATTTTGGTAATGGGTATAAATGAACTTTCCATGCAAGGATTATACGGAATGTAACTGCTGTATAAAACAGATGATAAAAATGTTTGGCAGCACAAAATCTTGTACAAGAGACGTACTGAAAAAAAGCAAAGAACGTTGAGTCTCAGTCCACGCCTTCGGACTGACTATCGGAGCTGTTTCTGCGACTTGAGAACGAGCCCGCGTTGCTCCGAGTGTCTAGCCAAGAGTCCGCCCACGTTCAATGAGAGGTACGTCGTACCTTTTGCTCGTAAAGCCAATCGTCCTGTTCACTGTATGCACAGCGCACGTCTCGTACGGTAAACTCAATCCAAGCTTAGTACGCTCATTCTTATCACATGAAATCCTTGCGGATTGCTCCGCAGGCTAAAATTTCCGGGAAATTATCGAGAATATGCTCAGTGATCATAATTTCAACTGCAATAGCAACAAAAAAGATCAACGAAAACTAAACGAAGTTAAAACGTGACTGTCAAACTGCAAGAAAAATCGGGGTATTCATAAATATCAATTTAATAACAAAAACCTCAACTCTCTCAACTCTTAATCGTGATAACTGCATGTGTTGCGAATGATGCAAATTACTTGTTGTTGATCACTACACGGAAAGAAAAAAAGTTGTTGTGAAAACTGATTTATCAGTCCTGACAACCAATCGAAATAGTTATGTCGGTGAAGTTTGAAACGTTTCGAAGTTGAAACGGTATTCGACTGTTTTTTGCCAGCGCCAGCGATGCCAAAATGGTTACAGACATGGTTTTTAATTTATTACTTAATGAAGGAGGTATTTGTCTATATTAAAATAAGCGTTTTCGGATCGAAAAAACTCTTCCGGTCATTTTTAAACCATTACTAAATCGATAGACCCTGCGGAAGACCTTCATATCGGGAAAAAATCACACCCTCTGAAGTGTTCGTCAGAATTAACAATTTTTTTCACTATGAAGGAAAAATTTGTCCATATTTAAATAAGCGTTTTCAGATGGAAAAAACTCTTCCGGTCATTTTAAGACCACTACCAAATCGATAGATCCTGCGGAAGATCTTCTTATTGGGGAAAAATCACACCCTCTGAAGTGTTTGTCAGATTTAACCATTTTTTTCGATATGAAGAAGGGGTTTGTCCACTTTAGGACAAGCGTTTTTAGGCATAAAAATGTCCCCGGTCATTTTATGATCACCACCAAATCAATAGACTTTGTGGAAGACCTTCATATCAAGGAAAAATCACACCCTCTGAAGTGTTTGTCAGATTTAACAATTTTTTCGATATGAAGAAGGGGTTTGTCCACTTTAGGACAAGCGTTTTTGGGCATAAAAATGCCCGCGGTCATCTTAAGATCACCGCCAAATCAATAGACCCTGCGGAAGACCTTCATATCAGGGAAAAATCACACCCTCTGAAGTGTTTGTCAGATTTAACAATTTTTTCGATATGAAGAAGGGGTTTGTCCACTTAAAGACAAGCGTTTTTAGGTGTAAAAATGTCCTCCGGTCATTTTAAGACCACCACCAAATCAATAGACCCTGCGGAAGACCTTCATAAGTAATAAATTAAAAACCTCAAGGAGGTTATAGTTTCTTGAACCGACCGTTTTAGCTCTTGAAGTGTTTTATGACAAAGACATTAATTACCAAAATATCTTACCAAAATTATAAAAAAATATCTTGTCCCACGTAATTAACTATAACCTCTATAACGTAACTATTAAATATAAAGTTAAACTATAACCTCAAGGAGTTTATAGTTTCTTGAACCGACCGTTTTAGCTCTTGAAGCGTTTTATGACAAAGACATTAATTACCAAAATATCTTACAAAAATTATTTAAAAAATATCTTGTCCCACGTAATTAACTATGATTTATTTGTTAAATACGTAAATTGGTAACCAAAAATATAGGCGTATGGAGAAATAAATACAGCACTGAGAGAAAATTATGTTATTAGTAACTATAAAGTGACCACTATTCATTTATGGTTGGTACCACAATTTTTTTTATAGTTGACACAACTATCAAATAGTTACCAAAACTATTTTCGTAGTTATCGTAATTATAAAAATAGTTGCATGTAAGAAAAATTAATAGTTGTCACTTTATAGTTGACTGTACTATCACGACTTCTCTGAGTGAGGCGTGATAACTGGACGTGGAGACTGTTGCGAATGATGCAAGTTCCTGTTGTTGATCACTATGCGCACTTGAGTTAGAGCACCAGGTGAAGCGTTTTATGACCCAGCTTGCGGTTTTCACTAGTGCAAAGGCATTAATTCATACGTCCTCCAAGCAGTGGCTACATGTTAGTCAAATTTTAAAAAGCAAGTACACACATAAACGACTGAGCTGATGGTTGTCCATTAGTTTATATTGTTGCCTTCTAATCCGACTATAAATCTACTCTCTTTCAACCGCGTCCTCTGGTCGTGGTCGATTAGAGCATGAAATTACTCCTGGTCGCATTTCTCCGTACTCCGCTGGCATCCAAAGGCAATGTGTCTATGCAGAGTTATCGCCGATTAGGAATTCATGCGGAGGGTGAATGCTGGTCCCTGCCAATTTTGAGCACCAGTTTTCATATCGAAAATATACGACCATAACAAATTGGCGGAAATAAATAAAAGAAAGTACATTTTTAAATATTTACATCGTGGGAAACGCTCATCGCTATATTTATCATTAGCATAATTTCCTGAAACGTCAAATTTATTTAGTTCTTACTGATTTGTAACACACAAATGTTACTTTTATCAAATTAACATCAATTGTAAAGTTAGTGTTACATTTATGATTTTATGATAATAAACTACAGTGCTTATAAAACCATTTAAACGGGTTTGACAAAAATGCTATAAAATTGAACAATTAATCTTTTATCAAATATGAGAAATTTTATAGTACTATAGGAAATTTCTGTATTTCACGAAATTTTATAAATGGCGTACACGGATATAACAGCTTCGATAGCTTCACGCCTGTCATAAAAAAAATAAAAAAAATCTTTCGAATGTTTTACCCTGTCTCAGTTTATACCTCTTCAGTTGGAGAGAACGAAGATCCTCTACTTTCTTTTGTAGGCCCATTACACACGCTTAGTTCGAACTTGGTGGACACAAAAGATCTCCGCAGCTTCTCCGCCCTCGAGTATACCTACAGTGTATACAACTCTGCAGCTAGGAAACCTTCTGTAAATCAAGAAAAGGCATAAAACCTGTGGAGAATACTACAGCAAACGTTGCACTCTTCCATAGCTTCGAGTCGTAAAAGTTAAGTGCGTTGGAATTTTTACCAAAAGACATGGATTCCTTCGTGCTGTCATTCCAAGACTATGCATACTCATGACAACCACTGAAACTAATTTTTGAACGTCAATAAATTTTTATTAAATTTATTCTTGATGTTGAACTGGAAATAAACAATCTCTCAATACCTAGCAAAAGTTTCCCTGCACGCTTCATCGATCATAAGCGTGCAATACCATCAATAAGAAACAAGTATTGCTTATGTATCCATAGGAAAAATCAGGGGGCATGGAGTAATAAGAAAATTAGATAAAAATACGTTGCTTAATGGCTATACAACGGCAGCAATCACAGCCATGAACGGAGGACCGATAATACGGCATGATTGCAGTTTCAATCGACTCGTGACCCCCTTATATCGCTAGGCAATTGTGTATATTATAATACAGTACGTCTATATTATTGAAGATAAACTATATGATCGAACACGACTAATTTATACCTTCTTTCGTTAGAAAAATTCTTCTCGACTCTTATGGATTTTATTGATAGGCATCCCTTGTTTGTTTATGCTGAATAAGGCAAAATGCAAGTTTATATTTTATTCCTCACGTTCTATCAGGAAGGCAATATTGCAATACAACAGAGTATCGTGAGCTTCTATTACTTTGTAACAAAAATATTTATGTTATAAATCATTTCGTAATAATAATTTATAGACAAATACGTCTAAACTTTGCAATAAAGTATACAAAAACGGAATCATAAATGAATTTAAAAAACTTTCTTTTTATCATCATAAAAAGCATGTAACCGGTACTTTCTGAGATACAATATGCGATTTGAGAATGATAGTGAAAGCCAAAATTCGATATCTTAAAGAAAACAAAATTTAGGTTGGATTTTCCGACCGAAAGTCAGATATGCGAATTCTGGGATCAGAAATGGAAAAAATACACATTTTTTTACTTTCTCATCACATACAAAGTATGTAAGAGAGAAAGTATTGCAATCCAAAAAAATTCGACCCTCAGATTTTGATGGAAATACATGTTTTGAGTGTCCTAGATTCCAAAAAACATTTACTCATTTCTGTCTGTCTGTCTGGCTGTCTGGCGTCTGTATGTACCGTCCGAAACCACAATAACTTTTGAAAAAATCTATGGACTGAAATGAAATTTTTTGTGTGCCTTCTGCATTCAAATCCTGGTTTTGGTATTGAAATCCAATCCAAAATCTTCACTGCTTCTGATACTTTACCTTAAATACAAAAAAAAAAATTAATTTATTTTTGTACTGCAAGCTAATATAAAAGATATTATGCTTCAATGTGATACATATAAATAGTATTACCAGCAAATAAGCAATGAACAACAAGAGATTTAGTATATAGAAGATTTTGTCTTTTCAATCACTCTCATAAGACATCTTAAACTGTTGTAAAAAATTGATATTGCCTGAAATATGTTACTTTCTTGTGTTATTGTGTTACACATTCACTAAAAAAAAAGAACTGCAATGATCTTGAGCAGTTTTCAATGAAAACATACTATGAATATTCACACCATATGTTAGATTAAAATTTAAAAAAATAATGTAAAAATATAAGACAAACACATTTGAGGTTATCATCACTCTTGATGTTCGACTATAAACACTCATGCACTCATCGCATCATAGTTTTATTTATTTATTTTATCCCTCGTATAACATTTTATACCAATTCCAAATGCTGCTCATACACACCATAATATTCGAAACTTTTGAAATTTGAAATAAAATGTAAATCCATCTGTCAAACTATCGCAATGCCGACAATAATACCGTCGAAACGAAAGTGTGATGTGAAGGCGCGTGCAGGCGCGCGATGTCTCGCTCGCTTTCTCGCGCGCGCGAAATTCGAATTTACAAACGCGTTCTTGACAAATTATAGCGAAAAATGTAGATTACAATTAATGTGCAAAATTCACACATTATTAGTCACTATAACCCAGTAAATTCACGATAAAATTTTCATACCAGTAACAAATATTTACTTTTTCTCCACATACAAAGTATGTAAGAGAGAAAGTATTGCAATCCAAAAAAAATTCGACCCTCAGATTTTGATGGAAATACATGTTTTGAGTGTCCTAGATTCCAAAAAACATTTACTCATTTCTGTCTGTCTGTCTGGCGTCTGTATGTACCATCCGAAACCACAATAACTTTTGAAAAAATCTATGGACTGAAATGAAATTCTTTGTGTGTCTTCTGCATTCAAATCCTGGTTTTGGTATTGAAATCCAATCCAAAATCTTCACTGCTTCTGATACTTTACCTTAAATAAAAATAAAAAAAATTAATTTATTTTTGTACTGCAAGCTAATATAAAAGATATTATGCTTCAATGTGATACATATAAATAGTATTACCAGCAAATAAGCAATGAACAACAAGAGATTTAGTATATAGAAGATTTTGTCTTTTCAATCACTCTCATAAGACATCTTAAACTGTTGTAAAAAATTTATATAGCCTGAAATATGTTATTTTCTTGTGTTATTGTGTTACACATTCACTAAAAAAAAGAACTGCAATGATCTTGAGCAGTTTTCAATGAGAACATACTATGAATATTCACACCATATGTTAGATTAAAATTTTAAAAAATAATGTAAAAATATAAGACAAACACATTTGAGGTTATCATCACTCTTGATGTTAGACTATAAACACTCATGCACTCATCGCATCATAGTTTTATTTATTTATTTTATCCCTCGTATAGCATTTTATACCAATTCCAAATGCTGCTCATACACACCATAATATTCGAAAATTTTGAAGTTTGAAATAAAATGTAAATCCGACTGTCGAACTATCGCAATGCCGACAATAATACCGTCGAAACGAAAGTGTGATGTGAAGGCGCGTGCAGGCGCGCGATATCTCGCTCGCTTTCTCGCGCGCGCGAAATTCGAATTTACAAACGCGTTCTTGACAAATTATAGCGAAAAATGTAGATTACAATTAATGTGCAAAATTCACACATTATTAGTCACTATAACTCAGTAAATTCACGATAAAATTTTCACACCAGTAACAAATATTTACTTTTTCATCACATACAAAGTATGTAAAATAATATAATAACTTCACAAACTAACTTCACGACAGTAACGTGACGCTAGTAGCAATTGTGATGAGACGAGTCACGTCTTGCGATCACGCCAGTAGCAAGTTTTTTTTTAAATCATGGTAAAAAGATTTGTAACCGGTATTTTCTGTGAAAACAAAAGTTTGCTCTATGGGGAAGGAAAATGAACAAAAACTAATAGCACAGAAGGGATAGATGGTCACTTCTGATTTTTACGAATAATTCCGAACAGACTGAGGTATGAACTCAGCGATAGACTTCGTAGAAGGTGTAGCGTCGATAGTTACATACAACCGATTCGTTGCAACGTGAGGAGAGGAAAATATTTTCTGTTCGTGGATGCAGCAGCCACAATATCTCCAGGATAAGTCGAAGAAGCTTAGCAGTAAGAGCTAAGAAGGTTTTCAAGAATAGTGAGGTTCGCGTGCGCTTTCGTCGTCGCAGTTGAGAATTTTCAGTGCCTTCTCGAGAGCCGTCGCAATTGCTAGGTACGAATGGAGCGCAGTTGCAATTTCTTCGTGAACGTTCAAAGGACCATTCGAGCTCGTGCGCATACGGAAATAATGAGAAAAGCAACGCGCCGAGAGTGGAAAAACGTTTGCAGAAATTTCTTGGTATACCTGAACTGTGAAGGGTGAATTCTGATGGCGGAATATACGCGACCGGTCAAATTGCCAAAGTATAATGCTTTCCGCGCTATAACGCTTCGTACAATATTTTCGTTCGGACCATTTCAACGTTATTTACTGCGCGCGCTCCCTTTATGAAATATACCGAGATAAGAGTCACGAGGCACGTACCACACATTTTGAGAAGCCTCGCTGAAGGGATTTATGTCTCTTACACGTACACACCACCAACGAAACGTACAACTATGTCCTCACGCATGATGATCACATATACAAATGTACGTATGTATGTAGCGAGGCTTAAGAAAAATAAGGACAGGAACAGCGGCAATTACGGGAGCGAAGCAAAGGTTCGAGAGAGAAAGATTCGGAGCGAGAATGGTATCCATCATCCGAGGTCATTTGAATAGCCTGGCTGAAGGAGTGAGAGAGCGTGAGGAAAAAAGAAACCGAAGAGAAGGATAAGGGTGAAAGAAGGAGAAGGGTACGAGCGAACGAACGAGCGAAAGGAAGAAGGAGAAAGAATGATGCTGCAGCAGCAGCAGCAGCAGCAACACAGCACTGTGCTATACTTACGTCGTTGCAATAGTCGCTGTTCCAGGTTACACGTATGGGTCATTCCATACCAAGTGAGCCATTCATTAGCCATCCCGCCAATTTTTCTGTAGTTTGTAAACTTCGTAAAGGAAATTCTCTCAACGAAAAAAAATATTATTACTCTATTCTGTCAAAAAATGGTGCACATTATTTTAGAGTGGCTATGAAAATTTTTTTATTATAAAATACATTCAAAAACTTAAATTTCATGCAGGAACAATTTTTTTTGTACAATCGGTGACTTTGAATATACAGGGAATTGAAAAAATATGAATTAAAACAAATTAGTTATAACATTTTGGGCAAAACATAGGTGGTAAAATTCTGAAATAATTTGTGGATGTTTATGACACTCTAAATGACTTTTGATAAAATTATAAACACTTTTTGCGATCATGATAAATTTGAGTGGCTCACTTGGTATGGAATGACCCGTATACAAAAGAGACTCGAAGCAAGAAGAAGAGAGAAGAGAGGATCTCGTGGTACAGCGTCTCTCGGAGGCTGCGAGCAGATAAGAGGAACGAGGATAGAAAAGAAACGGAGAAAACCGGTCGGCGAAGAGGTAAACACGCAAAGGTGACGTACTCTTCGCTCTCGTGTGTTGTCCTCTCTTTTACTCAGCGAGAGACGACGATATGTAACCATCTCTTACACTCTCGGGGTCGTTATCGTTGTAGCTGAAGTTGTCGTCATCGAGGGCCCAAAACTCTCTTTGAACGATCTGGAGCGACTATACGACACTCGTAAATTCTGTTTGGTGCTGTACTTGACAATCGGGATTTCACAAATTTTGTTTCGTTTCCTTTTTTTTCGCGCTTCAGCTGGTGAAAAATAAGGGCGAACGAAGAAGTGGATGTCGCGAGGGGCTAAGTAGTTCTCAGTCGTATTATGCAGCAAACAAGCGAAGTGCGATGCTTCTCTTTGCTGGAAGTGTTATTCACTGTTTTACGTAGTAAGAAACGATCATATTTAACCAGCTCTTACACTCTTGCTGTCGTTAGCATTATAAACAGTTATCGTCGTTGGGGGTAGAAAATCTCTTTGACAATCTGGTGCATTGACGTGGCACTCATAAATTTCGTTTGTACCCAAGTAAAAAAAATATATATAGTCCGACATATGGAATTGGGCATATATAGTCTGTATAAACTCTATATACAATCTATATGCAATTTATATATAAAATTACCTGTAAAGTTGGGTTTATGTATAAATTGTATATAAATGGTATATAGATTTTATAATAACTATATATGCCCAATTCTATGTTTAAAACTATATATATTTTTTATATACTCTATATATAATTTTTTTACTTGGGTATTCCTACTGTACTTTGCAATTGGGATTTTACAAATTCGTTTTGCTTCCTTTTTTTGCGCTTCAGCTGGTGGCAAAGATGGACGAACGAAGTGGATGGCGCGAGGAGCTAAGTGGTCTCGCGTCAGGCGTATCATGCAGCAAACACGCAAAGTGCGACGTACTATTCGCTTGATATATTAGCCACTGTTTTACGTAGCAAGAAATGTTCATATTCAATTTATGCATTGTAAGCAGTTATCGTCATCGAGGGCTCAAAACTCTTTTTGAACGACACTCGTAAATTCAGTTTGGTGTTCACACTGTACTTGACAATCGGGATTTCACAAATTCCGTTTTGTTTCCTTTTTTCACGCTTCAGGTGGCGAAAAATAAGGGCGAACGAAGAAGTGGATGTCGCGAGGGGCTAAGTAGTTCTTCGTCAGTCGTATTATGCAGCAAACAAGCGAAGTGCGTTGCTTCTCTTTGCTGGAAGTGTTATTCACTGTTTTACGTAGTAAGAAACGATCATATTTAACCAGCTCTTACACTCTTGCTGTCGTTAGCATTATAAACTGTTATCGACGTTGAAGGTCCAAAATCTCTTTGATAATCTGGAGCATTAACTTGGCACTCATAAAATTTCGTTTGTATTCCTACTGTACTTTGCAATTGGTATTTCACAAATTCGTTTTGTTTCTTTTTTACGCGCTTCAGCTGGTGGCGAAGATGGACGAACGAAGTGGATGGCGCGAGGAGCTAAGTGGTCTCGCGTCAGACGTATCATGCAGCAAACACGCAAAGTGCGACGTACTATTCGCTTGATATATTAGCCACTGTTTTACGTAGCAAGAAATGTTCGTATTCAATTCACGCATTGTAAGCAGTTATCGTCATCGAGGGCCCAAAACTATTTTTGAACGACACTCGTAAATTCAGTTTGGTGTTCACACTGTACTTGACAATCGGGATTTCACAAATTCCGTTTTGTTCCCTTTTTTCACGCTTCAGCTGGTGAAAAATAAGGGCGAACGAAGAAGTGGATGTCGCGAGGGGCTAAGTAGTTCTTCGTCAGTCGTATTATGCAGCAAACAAGCGAAGTGCGATGCTTCTCTTTGCTGGAAGTGTTATTCACTGTTTTACGTAGTAAGAAACGATCATATTTAACCAGCTCTTACACTCTTGCTGTCGTTAGCATTATAAACTGTTATCGACGTTGAAGGTCCAAAATCTCTTTGATAATCTGGAGCATTAACGTGGCACTCATAAAATTTCGTTTGTATTCCTACTGTACTTTGCAATTGGGATTTCACAAATTCGTTTTGCTTCCTTTTTTTGCGCTTCAGCTGGTGGCGAAGATGGACGAACGAAGTGGATGGCGCGAGGAGCTAAGTGGTCTCGCGTCAAGCGTATCATGCAGCAAACACGCAAAGTGCGACGTACTATTCGCTTGATATATTAGCCACTGTTTTACGTAGCAAGAAATGTTCATATTCAATTTATGCATTGTAAGCAGTTATCGTCATCGAGGGCCCAAAACTCTTTTTGAACTATCTGGAGCGACTACTCGGTACTCGTAAATTCTGTTTGGTGTTCACACTGTACTTGACAATCGGGATTTCACAAATTTTGTTTCGTTTCCTTTTTTCACGCTTCAGCTAGTGAAAAATAAGGGCGAACGAAGAAGTGAATGTCGCGAGTGGCTAAGTAGTTCTTCGTCAGTCGTATTTTGCAGCAAACAAACGAAGTGCGATGCTTCTCTTTGCTGGAAGTGTTATTCACTGTTTTACGTTGTAAGAAACGATCATATTTAACCAGCTCTTACACTCTTACTGTCGTTAGCATTATAAACAGTTATCGGCGTTGAAGGTCCAAAATCTCTTTGATAATCTGGAGCATTAACGTGGCACTCATAAAATTTCGTTTGTATTCCTACTGTACTTTGCAATTGGGATTTCACAAATTTGTTTTGCTTCTTTTTTACGCGCTTCAGCTGGTGGCGAAGATGGACGAACGAAGTGGATGGCGCGAGGAGCTAAGTGGTCTCGCGTCAGGCGTATCATGCAGCAAACACGCAAAGTGCGACGTACTATTCGCTTGATATATTAGCCACTGTTTTACGTAGCAATAAATGTTCATATTCAATTTATGCATTGTAAGCAGTAATCATCATCGAGAGCCCAAAACTCTTTTTGAACGATCAGGAGCGACTACACGACACTCGTAAATTCTGTTTGGTGTTCACACTGTACTTGACAATCGGGATTTCACAAATTCCGTTTTGTTTCCTTTTTTCACGCTTCAGCTGGTGGCAAAGATGGGCGAACGAAGTGGATGTCGCGAGGAGCTAAGTGGTGCCTCGCCAGGCGTATTGTGTAGCAAACAAGCGAAGTGGTGGTCACATGTCTGCTCAGTGGATACGCGTGGAGCACTCCAGCTCCTTTTCCCCCTTACCAACTTGCCGATTCCACGCGTCGTGATACGGCTTACAATCGTACGATCGTCGTGCCGAACAATGCAGAGACGAAGTGGAAGATGCCGATGAAAACAGCGAGTGTCCTCCGAAAGCGCAATGAGAAATAAAAATAAAAAAAGAGAGAATGACAGGCTACTCGTGGATCGTACGGGGCCTGCGACAGGTGTAACAACCTGTTATCCCCCGGTTCCGCGCCGGCAGTTTCGTGAACTCGCTATTCAACCCTCCAAGGAGAAGACTTTGCAAGTAGAACAAAAAAAACAAAAAACTATTGTTTCGAATTGATGTCCGGCGACGCGATGATTGCGAGGGGAAATCGTTTGGTTGAAGTTGCTTTAAAATGTCCTGAGACGCGTGTGCGAATATTGCGCATCGTATATACATTCACGAGTCGCAAACGCTGCTAGTTATTCGTGGAAAAAGTTGCGAAATCAAGCTGGTTTTTCGTAAGGAATCGAGAGCGCCATGGGCCAGTCAGGAGCATCTGGTAAGTCAGGATGAGAAGGTAGAAAACGAAGCCGAGCTTCCTCGTTGACTTTTAAACCGCCACTTGGAGACGAAGAGCCGAGCTACGCATTCGCAATACGAGCAGAGCGGCATGTGTGCAACTCGCGAGAGTCTCAGACACACGTGGACTGTCCCGTTGATAAAAAAAACGTCGATGCCCGGTTCGAGCTCCGAAGAGACTCGGCAAAGATACGTCTGCGTTCTCGTTAATCTCATAAACTTTGGGAATCGAAACGAGACGAAATCGGGGACGAATACGACATTTATACCATGTTTTGCCGCTGTACATTGGCGATACTCGGCACGTAAAAAACACAGCTTGAGACAGTTTACGAGCCTCAATCTCGCTTCTGGACTTGCAGTACAACCACGTCGATCATTATTTCCTTTTAAATCCACCGATTGCGACTATATATTGTAATCACTCAACGTAAAATCATCATTAAAAATCCATTGTCTTTTTTATTTCCTCATATCATTTAATTGACGTCGATTCTGTCACTTATTTACACTGACAAAGGCCGATGGACAACGAGTGTGTCATTTAAATTTTTAGTGTGTCATAATCCCGATCGTCAAAATACCGACAAATCCCGAAAATTTTAAATACCGACTACAGAATCCCGATAGAATCCGAAAATAATGCAACGATTGTTTAATTAATTTAAAAATAAATCTTTAGAATCTGTAGATTCTTTAGAAAGAACCTAAAGAAGCTTATATAGTATAATCAGGGCATGTAGGGTTCATAGAGAGATTGAGAATAATAAGGGCTTGGAGGCTGTCACCCATCAATGTGACCTGATGGTTCATAATTCAGATACAACACAGAATGTACACACACGGAAAGAAAGGCTTGGTTGAAATAACCAAGTGCTATGGTTATATATGCGCCAGACAATTTCTTGGTTAGGCTACCAATTTCTTGGTTAGGCTACCAATTTCTTGGTTAGGCTACCAATTTCTTGGTTAGGCTACCAATTTCTTGGTTAGGCTACCAATTTCTTGGTTAGGCTACTAATTTCTTGGTTAGGCTACCAATTTCTTGGTTAGGCTACCAATTTCTTGGTTAGGCTACCAATTTCTTGGTTAGGCTACCAATTTCTTGGTTAGGCCACCAATTTCTTGGTTAGGCTACCAATTTCTTGGTTAGGCTACCAATTTCTTGGTTAGGCTACCAATTTTTTGGTTAGGCTACCAATTTCTTAGTTAGGCTACCAATTTCTTGGTTAGGCTACCAATTTCTTGGTTAGGCTACCAATTTCTTGGTTAGGCTACCAATTTCTTGGTTAGGCTACCAATTTCTTGGTTAGGCTACCAATTCCTTGGTTAGGCTACCAATTTCTTGGTTAGGCTACCAATTTCTTGGTTAGGCTACCAATTTCTTGGTTAGGCTACCAATTTCTTGGTTAGGCTACCAATTTCTTGGTTAGGCTACCAATTTCTTGGTTAGGCTACCAATTTCTTGGTTAGGCTACCAATTTCTTGGTTAGGCTACCAATTTCTTGGTTAGGCTACCAATTTCTTGGTTAGGCTACCAATTTCTTGGTTAGACTAATCAAGTGACTTGGTAAGCTAATCAAGACCAACCAAGTGACTTGGTAAGCTAACCAAGACCAACCAAGAAATTGGTAGCCTAACCAAGACCAACCAAGAAATTGGTAGCCTAACAAATTACTTGGTTACACATATATAACCATAGCACTTGGTACTTCCAACTAAGCCTTTTTTCCGTGCATAGTGACCACAAATACTCAATCTATCTACCTGAAGTATATAGGAACAAAATATAAAAATATGTTTTACGTATATTTTTCCTTTTTGAGAAACTTTTGTATACCCAAGAGTTCATACGTAAAATAAATGGCCCAACAGACTCTAACTTGGTGCGGCGAGTAAACTTTGAAATACCGCCAAAGAGGTCTGCATATAGTCACACAACCTGCGAATACAGTGCGCGGTGAGTTGGCCATCGGCATAATATTTGCAGCTTCCTTCGATTTCGCAAATATTAGCGCTCGTGGGAGGATTCGTGGGAGGGCTCTCTAGCTGCAGCGTCCGCGTGCGGATAAAGAAATAACCGCGAGTAAATGTGGCCTTCGGCAAAGCGGTGAAGTTGATTCTTGAAGGAATCGAATGTGTTGTACCACCGCCGCATCGAACAAGTTGAGATGCATCGTTGAGAGCATGGCGCTCAAATTGCCTCGCAGTGGGTAACTCTCGAGCCTCGACGAAGTCTTCAGCCGACCGGTCGTTTCTTCCAGACGCGATTAACGTAACATCCGATAGGCGCCTCTTGATCGCTGCAATAAGAAGCATTACAATCATTCAAAAGCGAGCATAAGAATTACGAGTGGTAAGTGTAAGAGGCTAAGAGATGATGATGAGTACCCAAGTAAAAAAACTATATATAGACCGATATATAAAATTGGACATACATAATCTGTTTTATACAGACTATATATATGCCTAATTCTATGCTTAAAACTACACATTTTTTTAATATGCTCTGTATATTATTTTTGTACTTGATATTCAAAAAAATAATTATAGTTTTTTGGAAATTGTTATAATTGTCATGGTAAAAAAACACATAATGTCATAGAATCTTAGATATATTTTTTACCGATAAATATCGATACATACCGATAAATAAATCTGTGGCGATCTTAAGGGGAGGGAGTCAGGTCAAAAAAATTGATTTTGGAAATTCAGTATCATCCAAATTCTATTGCATATAAAAATGCCCAACGCATTATATTGTTGGTACTCGATGAAAGGATTTTTTACTATCGTCTGACTTGCATATGCTTTTCAATATTATCTTAAGCAAAGTTCTTAGGTTTTCCATTCTGCACATGATTCAGATCAAACTACTAGGCAGATTGGAATGGTTTACGTCTCATTTTCTTCTTCATGAAAAGATACACCGGCTAAATGGAGCAAATGTTAATAAAAGGTAATATTTTTTAAGTGCCATAATTATTAATAAATAAATTTTATGCTATTTTCTAAATCAGTGATTAACTTTGCTTTCAGAATGAAAAAAAATTGTTTGCTCCATTTAGCCGGTGTATCTTTTCATGAAGAAGAAAATGAGACGTCAACCATTCCAATCTGCCTAGTAGTTTTATCTGAATCATGCGTAGAATGGAAAACCTAAGAACTTTGCTTAAGATAATATTTAAAAGCATATGCAAGTCAGACGACAGTAAAAAATCCTTTCGTCGAGTACCAACAATATAGTGCATTGGGCATTTTTATATACAATAGGATTTGGATGATATTGAATTTTCAAAATCAATTTTTTTTACCTGACTCCCTCCCCTTAAGGCTAGGTCGATGAACGTATCATCCTGACGTTAAGAGCTTCGTACAGCCCAACGTAATCAACATGGCAAATAATAATTACAGAGACACGTTGCAGGACAACAGGTTTATTTTATTCGAGCGCATTATCATGTCTGACTGTCTCTCATCCTCTGTGTCAAAGATAAACGATCGAGAAACTCATTACGACTCGCAGACGAATCACGTAGTGGTGATACAAGATGGCTCAGAATTAAACAAACAATTCTGTAGATTATGTCATGTATTGCAGAAGAATTATTGGAACTTCGAGTCGATGACCCGTCGAACTTAAAGGCCTTAAGAGGTTTGCATAAGCTTGTGGCAACAAAAAAAAACGTGTATTTTCAAGAAACAATTCATATGAGATATTGGGATGAAGGGATCGGAATTTTACATCCAATTAGTGCAATAATACAATAAGTGGTGGCCAAACTGCGGGTTTCAAATACATAAATTTTTTTTAGATTAAACTACTATTATTATGAAATTTTCTATTTTAGCCATTTGTTATTTTCAGGGTTCGGAAGTAACGCGTTACTGGTAACGTCGTTAGTGAATTCGTTACTTTTTGGTGGTAACGGTCGGTAACGTCGTTACATTTTTATTCGTGTAATTCTAAGACAACGCTCGTTACAATTTTGTTGTAACAAGTAACGAAATTGCCGTTACTTTATCGTTACTTTTTGAGATACAAATTGTTTGTTAACAAGTAGCTGTTCGAATTCCCTCTAAGAGGCGAGATACCAACGAAAATGAACGAAAGCCACTTGCTCAACGTTAATAAACGCTTCCTCTGGATTATTCGTTTTTTCGTTATTGTCCTTCATTCTACTCGTTAATAATGATATACGTCTAGATTTGTTATATGATTAATATGTTTTAAAGTAACGAAAAGTAACGGAAGCGTTACATTTTCAGTAACGATAACGGTAACGCGTTATTTTTTCACAATGTGTAACGGTAACGGTAACGCGTTACTTTTTCACAAGAAGTAACGGTAACGGTAACGAATTACTTTTAATAAGTAACGTTCCGGAACCTGGTTATTTTGATCATTCGCCATTTTGACCTTCACCCGAAAATCCATTTGGTTTTTGGGCCTCAAGCTTATGCACACATCTTAATAAGATTCTTGCGATCAAGTTTGAAATTATCGCACCTCGTAAGCTGAAATCTTTTGCAGAGAATAAAGAGAAAAGTAAAAAATAATGACTCGGTGGTCGATAAATTTCTTGAAACACGTTGGGGTTCCTCTGGTCACGCTGGCAAGTCGGCTCTTATATGGGACCCCCTCACTCGTTGGAAACTCGACCACCCTCGATGTCGACGACGCCTCGAGCTATTGCACGAGTTCTTAATCGTCATTGCACTCGACTCGCTGACACTGTACTCTAATTTGTTTAATTGCCTGGTAGGAAAGGGACTCAGAGGCGATGATAGGAAATGCTATTCAAAGGAACCGAAAAGATGTCTTCAGTACTACTGTAAAGATTTAAGTGGTTAGCTTTTTTTCTTTTAATTTCAATTTACGTTTACGATAGGAAAGTCGTGACTAGGAAGAAGACTACGATGCGTTAGAGCTGTGAGCCCACGCATTCGCACTAACGACCACTTCATTCGTGACTCTTATACCTTATATAGAAAGCGTAGTGACCGTAACCCTGAATGTAATGAATGGTCAATATTTCTGCGATCTTCTCCTAGTGAATAGGATTCAATTTTTTAACCGCTGTAAAGTACGTTTTTTTAAAGCATGTATTTACTGCCAAAACGATATATTTTACAGTTATTTTACGTTTATTGATTGACATAAAATTCTATTATGCCGGCAATTAAATAAATTTCTTCATCAAATGCTAGCATAAAAACCCGGCTTTACTCCTTTCTGCGTTCGAACCCGGAATTTCATATTATAGGCCTCACGTAACACGAAAATAAAAAAATTTAAAAAATTAAAAACTGCACACTGTTTATAAACCGACACATGTTGATTCATTACTTATTACTTCTGTATCTATTTTGTACTTATAGGTTTTTTACCATAGTGACAATAAACAATAAACATAATAGGATTTTATTTCGATCGAATAGAATATATTTCTTAAAATATCATAAAAAAAATTATATACTCTCAAGTACGATATGAATATATTTTTCAAACATATATCTTATTCGTGGGGGGTATAATATTACACCTGGAAGAATTTCACGATTATAAGAAACGAACTTCTTATCGGAAAGTCACCTGCGATAAGGCCAGCTTTACCAATCCGTACGACAAAACTAAAGCCCCACATGACGACATAAACACTCTTATGTGTGTGTATCATACTACGATAACAAACTGTTTGAATGTTTATTATTATTCCCTCCACAAAAGCCTAAGGAGTAATAAAGTTGTATGTCTAAAGATTTAACTCAAATATCTTATCATCCATACGAACTTTATTTTTATCTTTCACGCAGAATTGATCTCAAAATATTTTATAAAATTACTTCGGCGCGAATAAGTCAATTTAATTGTTACCAGTAGAATTAAAAAAAAATGTTTTTCCAAATTTTTTCCAAAAATTATTACAGTATTAACCTATATTATATATGGGGCAGTCCACTCCGTTTCGACCTGGGTTTGACCTCGACCTCTCCGATTTGGCTCATTATTTTTTACAGGCTTAGTTGGACCCTCAACTGCACATTTTTCTTTTTTTTTTTTTTTTGAAGTCCATTTTTTTAAATATATTTTTAAAGTGACATAGAAAACCCCATAATTTAAAAATCTGATAAAATTCTGAAAAATACTTTATTCAATAACAAAATTATCTAGCTTATAGTCAAAGTGGGGAAGATTTTCCTTCTTACAGTTTTTAAGCTTTTTTTATTTAAAAAATTATTAAAAATAGAAAAAATAATTAATCTACTACAGGCGATTGGTCAAATGTTTATTTACGTAAAACCGAATTTTTTAGAATTTTTTTCAGATTTTTAGGAAATTGTTCAGATTTTTCCGAACCATGCAAATTTTTTTCAAATATTTTTTTAAAGTGTCAAAAAACCCCACAATTTAAAAATCTGATAAAATTCTGAAAAATACTTTATTGAATAACAAAATTATCTAGCTTATAGTCAAAGTGGGAAGATTTTTCTTCTTATAGTTTAAAAACTATAAGAAGGAAAGTGGGTAAGATTTTTCTTCTTATAGTTTAAAAAATATAAGAAGAAAAATCTCCCCACTTTGACTATAAGCTAGATAATTTTGTTATTGAATAAAGTATTTTTCAGAATTTTTTCAGATTTTTAAATTATGGGGTTTTATATGTCACTAAAAAAATATTTAAAAAAAATTTGCATAGTTCGGAAAAATCTGAACAATTTCCCAAAAATCTGAAAAAATTCTGAAAAATTCGGTTTAACATAAATAAACATTTCACCAATTGCCTGTAGTAGATTAATTATTTTTTCTATGTTGTAATAATTTTTTAAAATAAAAAAAGCTTAAAAACTGTAAGAAGGAAAATCTTCCCCACTCTGACTATAAGCTAGATAATTTTGTTATTGAACAAAGTATTTTTCAGAATTTTACCAGATTTTTAAATTATGGGGTTTTCTATGTCACTTTAAAAATATATTTAAAAAAATGGTCTTAAAAAAAAACAATTTGTGCAGTTGAGGGTCTAACTAAGCCTGTAAAAAATAATGAGGTAAATCGGAAAGGTCGAGGTCAAATCCAGGTCGAAACGGGGTGGAATGCCCCATATATATTTCTCAAAAATCAGATAGTAGTTTCAGTAACGTTAATCACTGAAACGATAATACCATTTATTTTTTTACAATAATGTACGGCAAAACGAAATGCCACGAGTGTCTCAAAGTCTCGAGTATATTCATAGTACAAAAAAGGAGCGGAGCAAAAGAAACGAGGTGTCGTCAAGTATCGAGGCGTGAAGGAGCAAGAACGTCCTAACGATCGATCTGCTACTTGAAAAACCCACAGAGCAAGTGACGAACTATAGTTACAAACGAAACTTTGCCTTTTTGTACATGAAAATTTTGCGAACTTTTGTTCTGGCTGTATAATCCCTGTTAAAGCGACGGGCAAGTTTCTCGTGTACCTCACGACGGGGTGCAGCAGTGGCAAACAATGTTTTTTCCCCAGTCAGAATAGCCAAGCCACTCGAGAGCCACAATGGAAGTGAGGAGTATCTCGTCGATGAAGGGAGAGACAGAGAAGAGGATACGACGGTGAGAAGAGACGGCGAACGTCTTTCGTCGCGTCTCCTCTTGGTTGTGAGCTGAGCGTACCTCACTACGAGCTATGACTATGGGGGAGGGGAAGCTTTTTCGGGGTCAGACCGCATTACAAAACTATCGACGAGGGGCTGTCGTATTGGCTGGCACCTGCTGGCCACACTGTAAAAAATATTTGGAGAATTCATATACTGTACAGAAATTTGATATACTGTTTTTTTTTACTGAACTCGTGTAGGAAATTCAATTTAATATTAAAAAGAAATGAAAATTTAATATCTCTCTATATTATAAAAAGATCTTGCCGCCGCCGTTTGAAGAATCGAGGGACTTAGAATAATTCGGGCTCGGGGCTTGGCGGAAGGGGGTGGGGCTAAAGGCTTGGGGCTAGCCCCAGGGGGCCCCAAAATTTAATATATACATATATTGCTATTTATTAATGCCTGGACTTGACAGTTCTCGAGGCACAAAATAGGACAGGCGAGGAATAGTAGCCAACCCAATTTGAACTGTTTGGTTTATGGAAAGAACCAACCCATAACCAACCAAATTCCAACCATCACATAGGGTAAATTTTGGTATTTGGTAGGATTTTATAAAACCAACCGACCATCCAATCAATTGCTATGCTGTGTAAAGGTAGGAAATTGTAAAACCAACCGTTAACCCACCTGTAGACTTACTCTTAAACGATTGGAAATTGGTTGGTTATGGGTTGATTTTTTGCACAGAACAACCGGTACACGGAAAAAAAAGTTTGGTTGTGGCAACTACGTTTTCGATTTGCTGTACACAATGTCTAAAAAATTAGTTGCCTCAACCATATGGAATAGTAACCTCAACTATTCACGATTAGTTCCCGATTGGATTAGTTAGGTTAACTAATCCAATCGTTAAGACTACCATTCGAATCGTCGGTATTATCATTTGAATCTTTGGTATTACCATTTGAGTTGCTAGGGAAATAGAATAATCGATTGGTTGTGTCAACTCATTTCTTGGTTATGACAACTAATCTTTTTTTTTCCGTGTGGGAATTCGGTTGATACTCGGTCATACAACCCAAATTCTACCTACAATATCCATATTTATCCAATCCTACCGAAATCATACCAAGATCCAACCGTATACCAACCAACAAATAGTACATTACGATACTAGTGCGAAAAAACTTTTTCTGGCGAGTGTGAGTTTGCAACACGAGCCGAGGGCGAGTTTTGCAATCACACGAGTTAAGAAAACGTTTTTCGCACGAGCATCGTACAAAATTTTATTTCACGAGGTGTGTAAATGGGGTTTGATGCACGCGAAGCGTGCGTAAGACCGCGTTTTACGCACGGAGTGATATAAACCGTAGTTGAGGGTATGCTTGATGATTTTTTTTGTTTTCATCAGCTACACCATTGTAAATCTTCACTCGTTCGTAGAACAAATCTTTCTGTCCTGCGTTTGTTATCAGGCTCAAACCGCATTACAAAACTATCGACCAGGGGCTGCTTGTGTTGGCTGCTACTCATGGGGGCACCTGCTAGCCACTTCTGCTCGTTTTCACCGTTGTCACGAGACGGAGCGAGACCAAAAGTGGAGAAGAAAGAAAGGTTGGAGGAAGATACGAGAACGAACCCAACGATGCACCCCTCGGGAAAGAAAGAGAGAGAGAGAGGAGTCAGCTCCAAGAACGAGACGAAACGCACAGCGGTCCGACTGGTGAGGGATGGGTATACAGAAAGCCGCGTCGTTTCTCTCAGGCCGCTGCGTCGCAGCCTCCGGCATCCTCACGGAATTCGAGCACACTCGACTACAACGTTCGTTCGCTCTGCCGATTTCACGCGGGGAGTCTCCGTTTCTAAACGCGAACGATGCCGCCTCAGTAGTCCAGCTTGCTGGACGACGATCTGATCTTCCCTCGAAATCTCAGGAGCTGCAAAACCACCCTCGCTTCTCGCTGTTGAATCCTCAAAAAAAAGAAGAACATCTATTGTCACTAAAATGGCAAGGCAAAAAAGACTCCGTTCTTTTGGTCACAAGCTAGAAAACATACGGTAGGACAGAGTGACACTCGTGACTTCTAGGAAAAAAAAGGCGATCACTTTCATCCTGAAAACCCTGCATGTCAGAATAAAAATGCTTGCACTGAAAAACAAAAAAGAGAATTGTTTGATTAAGCTCCACGCGATAAACCTGGTTGCATCAATAAACTAATTGAGCAGGGAAACAAATTAATTGATCGGCAATCAATAAATTGGGTGTCACAACCGACTAATTTGTAGGACCAACCAAAAAATTGGTTAACTTAGATAACTTGGTCACTTGGAGCGTATTTAATCATGCGAGTTGGTTAGGGCATCAAATTATTTCTCTCTCTTCAAGTACTTGGTTGTGTTAACCAATAATTTCATTGAAGTGACCAAGAATTTCGAGGTAGCTTCGTTGTTTCAACCAAGTCGTTTTTTTTCTGTACGTCTCATCTGCCCGTAAATCGTTGTCCATAGCACGAGCTCGTTGCGCAAGTATGCGCGCGAGTCCACAGGCATGCAATGATGCATGAAGAGATTCACGATCCAAGAATAATCGTCGATGTTTCACCAAGCGAGGCACGAGTCGCCGATATACTCTTCGTAGAAATGAACGCCTTTAACATTTTCACGCCTGGCTTTCGAGCGCCGTTCAGCAACTAGCTGTTCAGGATACATCGATTACGTAAGACGAATCCACATTCTCAGGAGTGCAACTGGTCGGGGAGGCTCGTGCCCTCACTGCATAGATCAAACCACCTCTTCTACTCTGGTGCCTTCTGGTACCACAACGCAACGACCCAGAAAACCCCCGACACAGAAAAAATTAATTGGTTGAATAGGCTTCTAGCGTAAAAATAAACTAGTTGATTGCAGAAACGAATCAGTTAGTTAGAGGGCGACAAACCAGTTGAATCACCCAGCAAATTAATCGGTTATAAACTAACGACTTGCGCGTCACAAACCAACTAGTTTGTCGTTCCAACCAACAAAATTGGTTACCCCAGCCAAGGTAGTAGGTTGTGGCGTATTTAGCCACGTCAATGGTTAGGGCAATCAATTATTTATATCCGTGTGATACCACAACACAACGACCCACCAAACGGTTAAATATAATTGGTTGAATGCGCTCCAAGCGACAAAATTGGTTGGTACCCCGAACTAGTTGGTTCCACAAGGAAAAAAAGGCTTGGTTGGAACTACCAAGTGCTATGGTTAAATATGCACCAGACAATTAATTGGTTAGACCAACCAAGTAATTTGTTAGGCTACCAATTTCTTGGTTAGCTTACCAAGTCACTTGGTTGGTCTAACCAAGTCACTTGGTTAGCTTACCAAGTCACTTGGTTAGCTTACCAAGTCACTTGGTTAGCTTACCAAGTCACTTGGTTGGTCTAAGCAAGTCACTTGGTTAGCTTACCAAGTCACTTGGTTGGTCTAACCAAGTCACTTGGTTAGCTTACCAAGTCACTTGGTTGGTTTAACCAAGTCACTTGGTTGGTCTAACCAAGTCACTTGGTTGGTCTAACCAAGTCACTTGGTTAGCTTACCAAGTCACTTGGTTAGCTTACCAAGTCACTTGGTTGGTTTAACCAAGTCACTTGGTTGGTCTAACCAAGTCACTTGGTTGGTCTAACCAAGTCACTTGATTAGCTTAATAAGTCACTTCGTTAGTCTAACCAGGAAATTGGTCGGTCTAACCAATTAATCTTCTGGCGCATATATAACCATAGCACTTGGTTGTTTCAACCAAGCCTTTCTTTCCGTGCAGAAACAAATCAGTTAGTTGGGGCGTCAGACCAGTTGGATGGGCCAGCAAATTAATCGGTTGACAACTAACAAATTGTATGTCATTGCATCAGTTTGCCAGACCAACGAAAAAATTGGTTAACCTGACCAACTTACTCGTTTGGAGGATATTTAGCCGTGTCAATGGTTGGAGCAATCAATTATTTCTCTCCGTGCGATGCCGCATCGCGAGAGAAACATAGAAAGCATCTTCAGCCGCTTGGCAGTCATTACCAAAATCCAAGAACATATGTTTTCACCTCCTGCTCCTTCTTCTCCGTATGTTCCTTCTGACTTTCGCCCGAGGAGGTGGCTTCGCTGAGAGAGGGAGCCCAGGGGATCTGCTGACACCGCGTTCAGACAGATTCGTGTACCTCCAAGTTCCACGTTCTCTCCTCTCTCTCTCTCTTTCTTTCTCTCCGTGTGGGTAGAGAATCGACCGCGAACACAACTCGAATCGAGAGTGAAAGACAGAGACAGTGAAACAGTTACACGGGCTAGCAAAGAAAATACATGGCTAAGAGAAACAGAGAGAGAAACCCGATGTTACAGTGGAGATAGAAGTCGAGGTAGAGAGAACTGAGATATAGGTACGCGGTCAGGTATACCTGATGCTTAGAAGAGAGCAAAGTAGGGGAATCGACGGGCCCAGTCCTCGGAGCACGAGAAGGGGAAAGTGCTGGAGGACTCTTCTGTCTTCTCTTCTCGCTTGTACTGTTGTTGCTGTTCCTGCTGTCCCTGCTGCTGCTGCTGCTGCCACTGGCCCAACAGACGTCGCTGGAGCAAAGAAGAAGAAGAAGTAGAAGAAGCGGAGGAGGAGAAGTGGAAGTCTGTTGGTATGGTGTGTTGGCATCGTTGCTCCGTTCAATCGTACCGTTTGTTGACGTGGTAGTGGTGGTGGGCAGCAGAAGAAGAGGTGGAAAGACGGAAGGTAGAAAGGGAAGTCCCGAGCAAAGCGAGGCTAAGGCTCAGCGTGCGGACCTGCGTTGCATGGCCGACCTGGAGACTCGCTCCGCAAGGTGAGACGCGCGCGGACCTTACAACCTCAACCGAGGATATATTATATATATTTTTCTCTATCGTAAAAGCGTTTCATCCGGAGTATCACAACTTCTACCGGCTTAACTCGCAATCTTTTCTCGCGTTTATCAAAAAAACATTACGAGAAATAAATATTAATGCTTGTTCTCTCGAGTTGTATATTGTACACGTTGTGGTGGATTTTGCCGCGTGTTTGACAGTGATAACGAGAACTCGCACGGCAAGTTACACCCTCGCGCTTCTTATCTGACGTACCGTTTACGCCTATCACGTATCACGTCGCCACTACGATACTCACGCACTGTTTCAAACCCAGTGAAAGGTGAGCTGACGGATGAGCCTCAAGTTTGCTTAATCGTCAGCGATTTGTATGCATTTTCGATGGTATCTTTAATGGGATTTTGCAGTGATTGCTCAGGACTTGTCAACATTGTGATGATGAGTGTGTTTTCATCAGGATACGACTCAGGAGCTAAGCATATGATTTCTTGTTTATGAATGATCGATCAACGACGTGTTGGTTCATCATTTTAGTGAGTGATCGAGAACTGGAGTGATGATTAAGAATCACAGTTGTCAATTTGCACATTGAAAGGATGTAACACTAGTGAAACTAATAGTACGTACGGCTAAGCTGTGGTTTAGTGATTATTGAGTGTACAGTGCCGAGGAAAATTGCCCGGAACATTGTATTTACTTCACTTCGCGAATGACACATTTTGGATAACTCTCATTGTCGAAGAGACGGATCTATAATTTTATTCTGAATAGGTGAGTCTATGATAAGTCATGTTGACTAAAAAAAAACACATATATATATATATATGTCTTCGGCGTAAACCGATCTCAACCACTTTGCGTACCTGTTGACTGACAACTACTCTATAATTGCTAAATCCAAAGTTCAAACTCAGCGATCACATTTGAGAATAAATCGAGAGGCTGTATTTGAAATTTGCACAGATTAGAGCGATTCTCATGAGCGCGTGACAAGGTCGAATCTTATGTGATAAGATGCGGGTTCACATAATGTTTTGATACTTCAATTTTGTTTTTTTGTTTTTTTTTCGTCATTCGGTGACGATGGATTTTGTGGTGTACATGGTGATTATGGTTCGATTGGAAAGCATAGTTTGAGAACGAATTCTCTTTGCCTACGAATTACGCAAGAGAGGAATTTCTTCGGGGGCCGAGACTGGCGGCGACTGGGTCGGCCACCCGAGGAGCCGACGTTTCTCAGCCGGTTAGTATAACCTCGGAGACTTGAACGACGGGGTAAGAAGCGAACGGCATGCGTTGGCGGCAACTGTCTTTTCGAAAAACATTCATCTCTCTCTCTCACTTACTCTCTTTTTCTCTCTCTTGGCTATCTCGTCTGCGCGTTTGCGACATCTGTCTCGTACATAGAAATGAGAAAACTTGCGGACGCGTTAAAAGCACGCGAAAACCAAACTTGGATGTCTCGTTTTTGTCAAATTTTGACTCTATTTAGTAATTGTTTGTTTTGAGTTTTTTTCAATGGGTTTTGGCAAATTTTAAATTGCAAAGATGTGAGACAATAAATAAATAAAATTGCTTGGTACTTATCCTCGAAATTTGTTTCTGTATAAACTACCTAATACGTACGGAGAAAAATTATTTGATGCAGCAAGAAATTAGCTGTCACTCCGCGTACAATTTTCTCAGTTTCATATCGGGGATCAAAATAGCGAATTTCCAAAATAGTGAATGGCTAAAATAGCGAATTTCCAAAATAGTAAATGGCTAAAATAGTGAATTTCCAAAATAGTGAATGGCTAAAATAGCGAATTTCCAAAATAGTGAATAGCTAAAATAGCGAATTTCCAAAATAGTGAATGGCTAAAATAGCGAATTTCCAAAATAGTGAATGGCTAAAATAGCGAATTTCCAAAATAGTGAATGGCTAAAATAGCGAATTTCCAAAATAGTGAATGGCTAAAATAGCGAATTTCCAAAATAGTGAATGGCTAAAATAGCGAATTTCCAAAATAGTGAATGGCTAAAATAGCGAATTTCCAAAATAGTGAATGGCTAAAATAGCGAATTTCCAAAATAGTGAATGGCTAAAATAGCGAATTTCCAAAATAGTGAATGGCTAAAATAGCGACATTCCAAAATAGTGAATGGCTAAAATAGCGAATTTCCAAAATAGTGAATGGCTAAAATAGCGAATTTCAAAATAAGGAACGTCTAAATATAGAATGGCCATCAATATAAAATTTGCTATCTTGACCATTGGCTATTTTGATTGAATTCTAATAAGATGGAGGTCAAAATAGCGAATGATCAAAATAGCGAATGGCTGAAATAGCGAATTTCATAATGATGGCCATTCTATATTTAGACGTTCCTTATTTTGAAATTCGCTATTTTGGTAATTTGCTATTTTGACCCACACTCTTCATATCGTATTTTCAATACTACAAGACGAGTATGTTTTAAATGTGACACGCCTTGTCACATTCTTCGTAAAGTTTTATATATTATCTTTACACGGTTGATAATCATATATTTATTTTCTATAAGTTATGGTAATTCCTATTATTTTTGTAGTGTTAGCCAATTTTTGTTTTCTCAGTTATTTATTAGTGAGCAACTTATTGGTATCTTCAATATGTAGAGCTTTAAAATTCAAGAATATAGACATTTTAATTCTTTGAGAAGCTTTAGCATTCAATTTACAAGAATAATCATATTATATTGTATTTCGAGTGAGACTAAATAAAAAAAGCCATTTTAATGCTTATTTCTCTAACCACAAGCCCTCAAATTCGAAGCCGAAAGGTGGCCACAATCATAACATACTCTATAGTGTCACATAAAAAAACCTCATATTTTTATCTCAAAGCAATAAAAAATCTATTGGAAATAAAATAAAAAATATTTTAAACCCGTGGTATTTTTTATGAACGAATTTGGTAGTTGCCCAATTTTTTCTAGCCCATTGTATAAAACGTGTCGAAAACTTATTACCATTTTGAAATATTGCCTCAGAGAGTCACAGAGCATTTCATACACGCGTCTTTGCCACGAGTGTATATGACACAGGCTCGTATCCATAGCAAACTCTCGGAACTGTCGAACCTTTATTTTACGATACTCCTCGTGAAGTAAAGCTGCTTAAAAAAATGCACGGTGGTCGTTAATGTCAGAGGGTGAAACGTTTCGCGTTCGCTCGTTCCGGCAGAGAGCAACGGAGAGCCTTCACCGCTCGAGAATAGTGTATAGTAATGTTACTCCAAATGCTTGAGAAAACAAGGATCTTATTGGCATACTCGATCTGAAGAGAGCGACAAGCCGTTTGATTCTTAAGGTAGTATGAGCACAAACCTCACGATCAGAGAGAAAAGTGATTTTTTAATATGCTATAGAATAGGTTCAGAGGATGCTGTCTGTAAAGTTTCAAACCATTTAACCGACCATTTACAATAATAGTTAATCTGCAAAATTGGGAAATTTAGTACATGTTATATACGAAAATTGCCCTGATAACACTTTGAGACCGAAATAACCATTCTTCAAATTCAGACACCTCCGTAAATAAAATCTCGAAATACCGAGAAAACAGCCACGAACACGTACGTCCCTTAAAAAATATATGTCACCGAATATTTCGAATAGATATCATCGATTAAATTTACGAGTTTTCGCAAACCGGCATCAAACTGCCGGAAAACAGTTGACTACCCAAGTAAAAAAATTATATATAGAGTACATAAAAAATATATATAGTTTTAAATATAGAATTGGGCATATATAGTTTTTATAAAATCTATATACAATTTATATACAATTTATACATAAACCGAACTGTACAGGCCCAAGTAAAAAAATTATATATAGAGTATATAAAAAATATGTATAGTTTTAAACATAGAATTGGGCATATATAGTTTTTATAAAATCTATATACAATTTATATACAATTTATATATAAACCCAACTTTACAGGTGATCTTATATATAAATTGCATATAGATTGTATATAGAGTTTATGCAGACTATATATGCCCAAATCCATATGTCGGACTATATATAATTTTTTTTACTTGGGGGTGATCTTATATATAAATTGCATATAGATTGTATATAGAGTTTATACAAACTATATATGCCCAATTCCATATGTCGGACTATATATAATGTTTTTACTTGGGTATAGCGTAGTCACGTGTTCCTTGATTGGCCAAATGGCGGCCGGCTGGACAATCTGAGTCAAATGATACTCTTATTTAAACTACTACCGTTTTATAAATATACACACCTTGTCATCACACACACTTTATAATTTTTCTCTCTTTATATTGTGATTTTTAAAATAGCGAAATGTGGGATACTTCGCTTTTTCCCCATAATAAAAAATATGGACTTTCTGTTGACTAGGTACTCCGCTTATACTACCTTAAATTAATGCAGACTATAGTTATACTGGACAATTTCTGAGAGCTATAGATGGTACAAATTTTTATTTTATTTTTTTTTTATTTTTCTTATCATCGAGTCTCTGTATTTATCCTATAGGACGAGAGTAGTCACCGTTGTACTATGAATATCTCATAAGTTCCTCGTGTAACGTCCTCGATTCTCGGTTGCCGTGTTGCGAAGGCAGCGAAGACGAGGATGATGGTACTCTCTATGCTACGAACAGTCAAATTAAGTAGACATCGACTATACGCGAGCTGTAACAATGATTTCTTCGTGGCATCACTGTCGTTGCTGTTGCTGCTTCTGATGCTGCATCATCATCTCGCGTGGTACTGGAATACCATCTTTGGCTCGTCGCATTATGTATCCGTACATATGTATGCGACTGTCTGTAGGAACTGCCGGACATTCTCGATGGAAAGGGTTCCTTCGATTCCGAGCATACTTCCTACGATTTCTCTAACAAACGACTACCAATCCCTTTTTCCCTTCAGAATTTATTTATTTCTTTACAAAAGTTTTTTTTAAAATCATCATGTACTTATTGCAAGCGACCTTGACTAAATTTATTGTCGAATCAAAACAATGTTTGTTTTAATATTTATTAAAGTGGGGAATATTTATTTATACTTGTTTAATATTCATTTGCTTCAATTAAATGAATTTTCAAATGAAACATCTGTCCGATTTATTTTTATTAAATAAATGGTAAAGTGGAGAATATTTATTTAAACTTGTTTAATATTCAATTGCTTCAATTAAATGAATTTTCAAATGAAACATCTGTCCGATTTATTTTTATTAAATAAATGGTTCTAATGATTCGAATATATATATATTAAATTCATAGAATCATTTATTTATTTGATTCAAGGAAATATATTGCTGCTTCAATTGTGCTGATTTTTTTCATTAAAATAATTCGGTTCTTTTATATAATTCATACAACGCAATATATTGGTGTTTTGACCATATAGTTGCTTCAAATACAAATATACTTGAAGCAATTATATATATTTCAAGTAAATAATTTGGTGTATCCAGTTTTTTTTTCTTAGTGCGGTAGAACCATCGATATTAAAATATAATTATCTTCTTACGCGTGACTGTTTGGTGCATGGGCTAAAAAAAGTATGTTGACTCTCACCGCGAAATGGATTCAGTGAATTTACGAGAATTCCACCTGTCGCAATTTTAAGATCGCTTGCAATTAAAGATAATCACACGCGATAATATTAATAATATATTTCTCAGTGGATTGCAGCTTGGAACAAGGAATGGATGACTATTGGTTTGCCTATACTATTGGTTGGCCATTGATTTCGTAGGCATCGGCGATAGAAGACGTGGGAAATAGTCGTTAGAATATTTATTGCAATGCAATGCATTAGTGCGGTGGCTCAGAGGCGATAGTTAAGTATCGCTAGAGCTTTATAATAGGCAATAGGTGCTATGCTGCGACTGTCTGCCGCTTGCACATCTCGAGAGATGCTGAAAGGTCCATGGAACTGCCGAGGGAAAGGCGACGACTCTGACGTCAGCGTCAGGAATGAGGTTAAACCGAGGCTAAACTCGAGCGTTACCTGGCGTTTATAATGTTCACGTCCTGCCGTCAATTGTATACCTACACTCGGGACTCTACCGTCATACCGGGGTTTGTCTCAAATCGTTTTAGCATCTTGTTTACCGATCGATCGACGATCTTCGATTCTCCCTATTTTCTACCTTTAAAACCTTCGATCCAAATGCAAAGCAATATAATTATTCTGCTCAAGGTTGAAAACCATTTTTATTAGTCTAAATTATGTTTTTTAAACCGGAATAGGTTATTTGTGCATCTTGACTATAATTGTTTACCGATCGATCAACGACCTTCGATTCTCCCTATTCTACCTTTAAAACCTTCGATCCAAATGCAAAGCAATATAATTATTCTGCTCAAGGTTAAAAACCATTTTTATTAGTCGAAATATGTGTTTTTAAAACCGAAATTGGTTATTTGTGCATCTTGACTATAATTTTTTACCGATCGATCAACGATCTTCGATTCTCCCTATTTTCTACCTTTAAAACCTTCGATCCAAATGCAAAGCAATATAATTATTCTGCTCAAGGTTAAAAACCATTTTTATTAGTCTAAATTATGTTTTTTTAAAACCGGTATAGGTTATTTGTGCGTCTTGACTATAAAATTGTTAAAATTCAAATTATGATGGCATTAAAATGGTTATCAACAAGGATGCAAAGTAAAACCTTGCACATTGCTTCCTCATTATTTTTCGCTTCTTACAAAACTACCTCTATGAGGAAGTATGTTATTTAATTTTTGGCTTCCTCATAGAGGAAGCTTTGTAAAAAGCGAAAAAATGAGGAAGCAATGTGGAAGGTTCTACTTTGCATCTTTGTTTTAATTGGATGAATATACATGTTGTGGATTTGCTTTTTCTATTTCGTTATTACGTTATTTCGTGATTATTAGAGCGTTTCCGAAAGTGAATGTGATAATGTATATTTTTTAAAATAATTCAACATTCCATAAAATCAAAAATTTCATACCGTTCGTCATTAAATTATACATATATAGTGGCTGAATATTGTTTCATTTATATACAAAATCTGAGCTCGCTATCTTAAGTTTTGCAAAAGTTACAATAGAGCGATAATATCAATTTTTTGAAAAATTCAAAAAGTCATAAAATTTTAACGGTTCAACCGATCTTAACCAAATTTAATAGCGATCACCGGCGTATGAAAGCTCACATTCATACCAATTTTAAGATCAATATCGCGAAAACTGAAAAAGTTATCGCGTTAACAGACATTTTTGGAAAAATTCAAAACCGCGTAAAAATTTAACGATCGGGGGGATTTTAACAAAAACTAGTATGAACGATGAGTATTGACAGCTCTACCCATGGTGTAAATATCAGCTTAATAGCTCGAGGCGTTCCCGAGTTATAAAGGTTTACATTTTTCGAACGTGTAACACCAGGGTCCGGAACGTTACTTATTAAAAGTAATTCGTTACCGTTACCGTTACTTCTTCTTAAAAAGTAACGCGTTACCGTTATCGTTACACCTTATGAAAAAAATAACGCGTTACCGTTATCGTTACTGAAAATGTAACGCTTCCGTTACTTTTCGTTACTTTAAAACATTAATCATATAACAAATTTAGACGTATATCATTATTAACGAGTAGAATGAAGGACAATAACGAAAAAACGAATAATTCAGAGGAAGCGTTTATTAACGTTGAGCAAGTAGCTTTCGTTCATTTTCGTTGGTATCTCGCCTCTTAGAGGGAATTCGAACAGCTACTTGTTAACAAACATTTTGTATCTCAAAAAGTAACGATAAAGTAACGGCAATTTCGTTACTTGTTACAAAAAAATTGTAACGAGCGTTGTCTTAGAATTACACGAATAAAAATGTAACGACGTTACCGACCGTTACCACCACAAAGTAACGAATTCACTAACGACGTTACTAGTAACGCGTTACTTCCGAATCATGTGTAACACGCACACAGACATTTTTTCTAAACCACTTTTCTCGACGTTTTGGACCATTCTGACTGTACTAACACGAAAATCTCGAAAAAAAAATGTTTTCACGAAAACAAAGCTTCCTCTATGAGGAAGCAAAAATATACAATTAATAACCTTTTTTCACAATAGAAAAAAATCAACCTCCTAAGTTTTTGACAAAACAAATCTGACACGATTTACAGAAAGCTAATATTTATATATACAGTTTAATAAAATGATAATGATCATATGAATCACATGACAGGAAAGTAAAATTTTCTTCCGGTTTTAAGAGTATATTGAATTTTGTATGTACTCAAAAGCCACAAGTCTCGAAACTGGATTTCCAGGTTGGTTCGAAGGTCCGAGACTATCAGGGCTGTGGATCCATCCAGAGGTCTTTTGTCTTAGCCCTGATGGTCATGAGTTGAAGCCCATAATATCCCATGCGGAGCTGCCACGGTGAGAGTCCGGTATTCCCATGTTGCACTGCCGCAGTTATACAAGTATGCAACAATATAACCCCTGCCGACTCTGCTGCGGTATAAACTGATGTACACCATATATACATACATATATATATATATGCAACCAACACGAGTTCAAGAGGACCGGACTCGCTCTATCTCCCGAAGATCTTCCAGCGAGCTCGCTCGCTCGTGCTGACCCCGAGGGCTAAAGATTACGAGGGCTCGCTCGCTTCGCTAGAATTCAAACGTGTGCTCGTTTCTCCGTATAGCTCTCCTCCACCTCGTATCTATATACCCTTGCCCTCAACGACGTATGCAAGCAAACCAAAGGTGTATAACCCTTGCACTGAGTAGTCGGTATACTTATCAACATACTTGTGTCTTTTTCCATTCAACATGCTTCTTGGACCCATTACTGCACAAGTGAAAATATTATATAAAGATTACATTAAAATTCTATATAAATTTTTGTATATTATCTACATACTAAAGTGGACACATAAAATCTTCATATATTGTTTATAGTCAATATGAAATTATAAAAGAAATTTCTAAAGAACTATATAAAAAAAAGAAAAAAAAAGAAAAGACTCGTGTCTTTTTCCATTCAACATGCTTCTTGGGCTATTTACTGCCCAAATGAAAATATTATATAAAGATTACATTAAAATTATATATAAATTTTTGTGTATTACCTACATACGAAAGTGGACATATAGAATCTTCATATATTGTTTATAGTCAATGTGAACTTATAAAAGAAATTTCTAAAGAACTATATAAAAAAAATAATAATTTTTAATATATAAAAACAATATAAAAAAATAATTTTTTATATAGTATAAATTATAGCGTATATTCGTATTGTATATAGAGGATGTAATCTATATATTAATTATATCGATATTTCATATGTTGTCTGTCAGAAATATAAAAATATGGATTTCATAAATACATAGGCGAAATTTGTTGATATTATATAAAATATATTTGCTTTTATATAGTTTTTTTAGAAATTGATTCCATAAATTCATATGGACTGTATAAAATATACAAAGTTTCCGTATGTCCAATTTTCAACATAGCTTATATAAATATCTTTATATTTAATTTTAATATGGAGAAGTTCTATAATTTACTCGTGACGGAGACGAAGGTACTGGCAGTGTCTTATGCCGTAGGTATTCGAATACCTGTGCACAACCTCTTGTCCTTTTTTTTCTTCTCCAAATCCATAGCTTAGAGAGATGCCTTCGTGGTAATCGGAGATGGAGCATCGCCCTATACGTTCGAGAGGCTTCGAGTCGTGGGACGTCCAGATTTTTACATTCCAGATTTTCAAGTGTCTGCATATCCTATAATAAACTGCTTATTAAATAATTATCAACTCGCTTGGGAAAATTATCACGCCTTATTCGCAAAAATAATATAAATCAGGGTCCGGAACGTTTCTGATTAAATTAATTCGTTACCGTTACCGTTACTTCTTGTGAAAAAGTAACGCGTTACCGTTACCGTTACATCTTGTGAAAATATAACGCGTTACCGTTATCGTTACTGAAAATGTAACGCTTCCGTTACTTTTCGTTACTTTAAAACATATTAATCATATAACAAATTTAGACGTATATCATTATTAACGAGTAGAATGAAGGACAATAACGAAAAAACGCATAATTCGGAGGAAGCGTTTATTAACGTTGAGCAAGTAGCTTTCGTTCATTTTCGTTGGTATCTCGCCTCTTAGAGGGAATTCGAACAGCTACTTGTTAACAAACATTTTGTATCTCAAAAAGTAACGATAAAGTAACGGCGATTTCGTTAATTGTTACAAAAAAAATTGTAACGAGCGTTGTCTTAGAATTACACGAATAAAAATGTAACGACGTTACCGACTGTTACCAACAAAAAGTAACGAATTCACTAACGACGTTACTAGTAACGCGTTATTTCCGAACCCTGGTATAAATCAGGGTCCGGAACGTTACTTATTAAAAGTAATTCGTTAGCGTTACTTCTTGTGAAAAAGTAACGCGTTACCGTTACCGTTACACATTGTGAAAAAATAACGCGTTACCGTTATCGTTACTGAAAATGTAACGCTTCCGTTACTTTTCGTTACTTTTAAACATATTAATCATATAACAAATTTAGACATATATCATTATTAACGAGTAGAATGAAGGACAATAACGAAAAAACGAATAATTCAGAGGAAGCGTTTATTAACGTTGAGCAAGTAGCTTTCGTTCATTTTCGTTGGTATCTCGCCTCTTAAAGGGAATTCGAACAGCTACTTGTTAACAAACATTTTGTATCTCAAAAAGTAACGATAAAGTAACGGCAATTTCGTTACTTGTTACAAAAAAATTGTAACGTGCGTTGTCTTAGAATTACACGAATAAAAATGTAACGACGTTACCGATCGTTACCACCAAAAAGTAACGAATTCACTAACAACGTTACTAGTAACGCGTTACTTCCGAACCCTGGTATAAATATTATGCTACAAAAGAGGAAAATAGGTGAAAATCACGTCCGATATTTTTTTCCCGACAGCGCCAAAAAAGAAAACCTCACTTCGTGCTTGCAATAAGGATGCAAAATGGCTCATTTTTAACCAATTACTAGTAAATGCGGTTATTTCAGCGAAGTCGAGAAAAAAAACAACAATTAAACGTCGGTAAGGTGTCTCGCGGATCGATGGCTCGAAACAATTATGTAACAGCACGTGTCGTTACACACGACGGAGGCAGTACCTCATAAATATGTACTCGCCGGTATCACCATACGTGTCGGGCGAGTTTAAGGAAGAAAATAATTGCTCGAACTCGTTTTTCGTCGCTCAACACCACAAGGTCTCCCTTCGCTATACGTTTGAGTGTGATTGACTGTCGCATAGCGATCGATTATGTCAGACGCTTTGCCCTCTTCGTGGCGCATCGACGTGACGTTCACTTCGCGAAATTGATGCACCTGTTTAATATTCAAAATTCAAGCGTATATAGAATGCAATATTTCCTTTTTTATCCGAATGTTTTTTTCTTTTTAATCTAAAGCAGAGCATTGACCGTTGTTGGGTCAATTCCTTTGAATTCTATAAACGGGTAGAGCTCCTCTGTCTATATTGTGCAAATTTTAACGGAAGTCTAATGTCATATGGGAGAACGTGTCGAATAAGCGCAATAGTGTTCGTCTTCGTCTTCGTCTTCGTCCCGGAGCTGCGAAGAATTGTGTGCCTAAGGTGGTGGGCGTCAAGGACTCTCGACTTGGCGCGCAGCAGTGGCGACGGTGATCCTGGATCTCCGACTGTACCGCTGGACCGGTATGGCCGCCATATCTGGACGCTCGAAGTGCAAATACACGCATTCTCCTTACGATATGTCCACGTTACTGGTGCAAGTAGACTTGCACACATTTATTCACAGATCTAACATCCACAACATAAAGATTTTTATCAATTGATTTATATTATTCGATTTTTTAAATATAGTTTCGGACAGAAAGCTTCAATTTTGTACGTCAATTTTTGTTACTCGTGTGGAAATTTTTAGTACACAGTGGCATGAACGACTAATTTTTTCGTAACTTAAAAAAAATTGTTGAAGAAGAATGAAAATTAAAATATTGTTTTCCATCCGCGGATAAAGTTGGAAATAATTTAACGCTGCATCTTATAGATGCGATCAATTTTGAGTTTATAGAGACAAGCGCTTAAATTTGAATGAAATGTTTTTCAAAATAAGCAAAAGTAAAATATTTATCATTTATTTATCGGAAACAATATTTTTCATAGAATTAAAAAAAAAAGGTAAAACACCATTCAGAATGAGGCCACATTTATTCACAGATCTAACATCCACAATATAAAGATTTCATGTCAGAGAGCCTCCGTTATTTTTATCAATTGATTTATATTATTCGATTTTTTAAATATATTTTCGTACAGAAAGCTTCAATTTAGTACGTCAACTTTTGTTACTCGTGTGGAAATTTTTAGTACACAGTGGCAAGAACGACTAATTTTTTCGTAACTTAAAAAAAATTGTTGAAGAAGAATGAAAATCAAAATATTGTTTTCCATCCGCGGATAAAGTTGGAAATAATTTAACGCTGCATCTTATAGAACGATCAATTTTGAGTTTACAGAGACAAGCGCTTAAATTTGAATGGAATGTTTTACAAAATAAGCAAAAGTAAAACATTTATCATTTATTTATCGGAAACAATATTTTTCATAGAATTAAAAAAAATTGTAAAATACCATTCAGAATGAGGACACATTTATTCACAGATCTAACATCCACAACATAAAGATTTCATGTCAGAGAGCCTCCGTTATTTTTATCAATTGATTTATATTATTCGATTTTTTAAATATATTTTCGTACAGAAAGCTTCAATTTAGTACGTCAACTTTTGTTACTCGTGTGGAAATTTTTAGTACACGGTGGCAAGAACGACTAATTTTTTCGTAACTTAAAAAAAATTGTTGAAGAAGAATGAAAATCAAAATATTGTTTTCCATCCGCGGATAAAGTTGGAAATAATTTAACGCTGCATCTTATAGATGCGATCAATTTTGAGTTTATAGAGACAAGCGCTTAAATTTGAATGGAATGTTTTACAAAATAAGCAAAAGTAAAACATTTATCATTTATTTATCGGAAACAATATTTTTCATAGAATTAAAAAAATGGTAAAACACCATTCAGAATGAGGACACATTTATTCACAGATCTAACATCCACAATATAAAGATTTCATGTCAGAGAGCCTCCGTTATTTTTATCAATTGATTTATAATATTCGATTTTTTAAATATAGTTTCCGACAGAAAGCATCAATTTAGTAAGTCAATTTTTGTTACTCGTGTGGAAATTTTTAGTACACAGTGGCAAGAACGACTAATTTTTTCGTAACTTAAAAAAAATTGTTGAAGAAGAATGAAAACCAAAATATTGTTTTCCGTCCGCGGATAAAGTTGGAAATAATTTAACTCTGCATCTTGCAGATGCGATCAATTTTGAGTTTATAGAGACAAGAGCTTAAATTTGAATGGAATGTTTTACAAAATAAGCAAAAGTGAAACATTTATCATTTATTTATCGGAAACAATATTTTTCATAGAATTAAAAAAAATGGTAAAACACCATTCAGAATGAGGACAGAAATGACGAACATTATTATATATTCTTTAGAAAAAGAGATTGACGTTGATGAAGACACTTGTGGGATGGCGTCATCTCCGCCCACTGCTAATTAACTGCCGGATTATTTAGCAGGCGCGAAAGTCGTTCGATTCCCGCGGAATCATTAAATTCCGAGCAAGTTTGTCGAAAGATTGAGGAACGTTGAAGGCTCGAAAACCGAGCAACGAAAACCGCAGAGCGCAGCACGGTAGCCACAATTTCTTGTTCGATACGTTCTTCCAATAGCGTGGAATCGACTCTTCTCATCTCGTCCACATTGGCACTCCTCTTCGTTCTCCTCGACGCTACGTTAATGTTATTCTTCGGCATCCCTCGCCGCATCGATTCGACGTATAGCGTTGAAGAGTCGAAGCACTGCAGCGAACCGGGTTTTTCATGTAGCCTCTTGCCAAGATACTCGCGTCCCCTTCTAATTGACGAGAACGAAGAAGCGTGAGCGGCGGCGGTGGTGGCGGCGGCGGCGGTGGAGATGCTGTCCAGTTGACATGTGTCCAAGGTGTCCGAATCAGCGTTCGTCGTATCTTATTATACGGCGGACACCCCGATATGTTGCCCCCGACAGTTAAAGCCAATGGGCAAAGCTATGGCAAACACTCGCTGCAAAAATTTCGGATGAAAAAGGGACGATTGTAGCAACTGCGTGAATATACGTGAGCTTCGTGATCTTTCGTGTCAGACCATTGCAGCAGAATTTATAAGTCATGAAGCAGATTTAATATATCTCGTAATCGAGGAATTCAGTATAAAATGTAGCTCTTCAAATTGATACAGCATTTTTCAACAAACAAAATGAGTCAACTACCAGTAAAATTGGAATAACGGTGTAGATTATTTATTTCAATAAAAATTAATAAATAGTAGAAAGAATTTCTTGTCGGTAATGCACTAGTAGCAGTTAAACTAATTGGTTTAGCCTGAAAATAAGTTTTTTTAACCCTAGTATTGTTAACAAGCGCCAAAGTCGATTCTAAGAAATGCACATTATTTTTTTTTGTAAAAGTTAGACAACAAAAATTCAATAATGCTTTGTGGATTATCCAAGTAAATTTTTAGAGCATATTTAACTCCGCCTGTTGGTTGAGCTAACCATTTATTTCGGCGATACACTGAGAAAAAGACTTGATTGAACTTACTAAGAAAATTAAAAAATTTGACCAAAACAAATCTAGTAGGTGCAACCAAGTTATTTTCTAAGTGTACTAAATACTTGGTTGTCTTACCAAATCCGTGGTTATGTTGACCAATAACTTGGTCGTGCCTACCAAGTTTTCTTGGTATCATTTTCAACCAATTTTTTGGTAGTTTTAACCAAGCCTTTATCTGAGTGTTGCTATCGCAGCAGAATTTATAAGTCATAAAGCAGATTTAATATTGCTCGTAATCGAGGAATTCAGTATAAAATGTAGCTCTTCAAATTGATACACCATTTTTCAACAAACAAAATGCGTCAACTACCAGTAAAATTGGATTAACGGTGTAGATTATTTATTTAAATAAAAATTAATAAATAATAGAAAGAATTTCTTATCGGTAATGCACTAGTAGCTGTTAAACTAATTGGTTTAGCTAGAAAATAAGTTTTTTTTAACCCTAGTATTGTTAGCAAGCGCCAAAGTCGAGTCTGAGAAATGCATATTATTTTTTTTTTATAAAAGTTAGACAACAAAAATTCAATAATGCTTTGTGGATTATCCAAGTACATTTTTAGAGCATATTTAACTCCGCCTGTTGGTTGAGCTAACCATTTATTTCGGCGATACACTGAGAAAAAGACTTGATTGAACTTACTAAGAAAATTAAAAAAATTTGACCAAAACAAATTTAGTAGGTGCAACCAAATTATTTTCTAGGTGTACTAAATACTTGGTTGTCTTACCAAGTCCTTGGTTATGTTGACCAATAACTTGGTCGTGCCTACCAAGTTTTCTTGGTGTCATTTTCAACCAATTTTTTGGTAGTTCTAACCAAGCCTTTATCTGAGTGTTGCTATCGCAGCAGAATTTATAAGTCATAAAGCAGATTTAATACTTCTCGTAATCGAGGAATTCAGTATAAAATGTAGCTCTTCAAATTGATACAGCATTTTTCAACAAACAAAATGCGTCAACTACCAGTAAAATTGGAATAACGGTATAGATTATTTATTTAAATAAAACTTAATAAATAATAGAAAGAATTCTTATCGGTAATGCACTAGTAGCAGTTAAACTAATTGGTTTAGCTAGAAAATAAGTTTTTTTAACCCTAGTATTGTTAGCAAGCGCCAAAGCCGATTCTGAGAAATGCATATTATTTTTTTTTTATAAAAGTTAGACAACAAAAATTCAATAATGCTTTGTGGATTATCCAAGTAAATTTTTAGAGCATATTTAACCCCGCCCGTTGGTTGCGTTAACCATTTACACGCAAAAAAAGGATTGGTTAGAACAACCAAGTTGCTTGGTTATATATGCGCCAGACAATTAATTGGTTAGACCAACCAAGTAATTTGTTAGGCTACCAATTTCTTGGTTGGACTAACCAAGTCACTTGGTAAGCTAATCAAGTGACTTGGTTAAACCAACTTGGTAAGCTAACCAAGAGACTTGGTTAGACCAACTTGGTAAGCTAACCAAGTGACTTGGTTAGACCAACTTGGTAAGCTAACCAAGTGACTTGGTTAAACCAACCAAGAAATTGGTAAGCTAACCAAGTGACTTGGTTAAACCAACCAAGAAATTGGTAGCCTAACAAATTACTTGGTTGGTCTAACCAATTAATTGTCTGGCGCATTTATAACCAAGCACCTTGGTTGTTCTAACCAAGCCTTTTTTTCGTGTAAATGGTTAGCGCAACCAACGGGCGGGGTTAAATATGCTCTAAAAATTTACTTGGATAATCCACAAAGCATTATTGAATTTTTGTTGTCTAACTTTTGTGGTCTCACCAAGTGACTTATTTAGACCAACTTGGCTAACCAAGTCACTTGGTTAGCTTACCAAGTGACTTGGTTAGTCCAACCAAGAAATTGGTAGCCTAACAAATTACTTGGTTGGTCTAACCAATTAATTGTCTGGCGCATATATAACCAAGCACCTTGGTTGTTCTAACCAAGCGTTTTTTTGCATGTAAATGGTTAGCGCAACCAACGGGCGGGGTTAGCTTACCAAGTGACTTGATTAGTCCAACCAAGAAATTGGTAGCCTAACAAATAACTTGGTTGGTCTAACCAATTAATTGTCTGGCGCATATATAACCAAGGCACTTGGTTGTTCCAACTAAGCCTTTTTTTCCGTGTATTTCGGCGATAGACTGAGAAAAAGACTTGATTAACCTTACTAAGAAAATTAAAAAATTTGACCAAAACAAATTTAGTAGGTGCAACCAAGTTATTTTCTAGGTGTACTAAATACTTGGTTGTCTTACCAAATCCTTGGTTACGTTGACCAATAACTTGGTCGTGCCTACCAAGTTTTCTTGGTACCATTTTCAACCAATTTTTTGGTAGTTCTAACCAAGTCTTTATCTGAGTGTTGCTATCGCAGCTGATGTCGTTGCTGGTGGTGATGCTACGGAATGTAGGTGTTTGTAGCAAGTGGGTGCCGCTCACGGTACGGAAAACGCACGTCAATAAGCATACGCGTACGCACGTTGCAACGGTGACATCATCGCACGCGTCCAACAGTCAGCTGACTTGGGCTCGACTTAGATGGAGCGAAAGAAACGATGTAAAATACCGTGTACACCAGGCGGGCCCGTCCCGCGCGTTTGCGGATCTCGACTCGCTCCGGTGGAACGACCTCGAGGAATCTCGTGTTGGAAGTAAGCATATTCCACGAGAGTGATGTGATTCCACGGGCCGTTTGTACGTGCAGTGACGCCACAATAGTCCCACGAGACGAATTAAACTGGTCCTCCCTTTTTCTTCCCTTAATTGTTCCTCAAAGAACAAGAAACTTTAAATGGATCTTGTTGCCGCGGTGTTTTTTTTCTTTTGTTTTTTTGTTTTAAGTTACTGTCGCGACACGCGATTCCACTCGTTCAGGTGCGTTCCGGTGGCAATTGCTCGCGAAGAGACGGAGAGAAAAATGAAGAACTCTCGTGTTATATATTTACAGCGAAGCTCAAAGCAAGAAAAGACCGTAGACGACTACGAGGAACACGGACGATAGTAAATTCAAGTGAGACATTGTCCTTCGATCCACTGAGCGAGTCGTTTCGAAAGCATCGGGGTGGTCCACTCGGTGGCGTTGCACCGCGAGTTCGTCGCATTCCCATTCGCTGTATAACGAGCTTCAGGGAGCAGATGCAGAGCTCCCTCGCTCTTTACCCCTCAGCGACTACTCTTGGGTGTTCCACGCGTCAGGCGAACTCAATCTTCCCCGCAGAGTCATCCTCATGCCTTGAATAAATTGCATTTCATTGCTTCACTCGTCATCCAAGTATCCAAATTTGTTGCATCAGGATTTTTAGCACTGTGTTAGTTTTTGTTTACGCTAAATCATTTTGCTGAATAAATTGCATTTCATTGCTTCACTCGTCATCCAACTATCCAAATTTGTTGCCTCACGATTTTTAGCGCTGTGTCAGTTTTTGTTTGCACCAAATAATTTATTGAATAAATTGGTAGCAATTAAGAGAATTAATTTTGTTAACCAACTCTGGAATTCATTTAATTGGGGTTTAAATTTCCGAAGCTATTTGTAATGCTCATTGAGTTATTTCACTTATTAACCAACCATTTCTAAAATAGAGCAACTTTCTAGAAAAAAAAATTCGAAAGGTGCTATGTTTATTCTTATTCATAAAAATAGATATTTTTGTTTACCAAAATATAATAGTTTTGTAAATATTACTAATAATTTCTACTGTGTCCTTTGGTAATTCCGTGACTTTCGAATAGACGATATATTGCTGAGTTCTTCTCGCGACTCCGCAGGCGAAGCTCTAGAAACTAGAAGAGAAATGTAACGAGATAAAGTGCATTTGCCCCATTTGTCGTCCGTACAAGTAGCCGCCAGGAATACCATAAGAGCGTGGAGAGTGCATTCGCGCCTCGATTCCCTGCTTCACCATCTGGGATATCCTCGCCAAGACCAAATGGTTCGCTTGCGACGCACCGATACACTTTGCGCCGTATATATGCCGTTTCGAAACAGTCAATACTCCTTTTACTCAAAGAAAAACATGCCATAAATCCATTCGTTTTTCGAAGAATTTGGTATAAACGCCAGACAATTGCTTGAAAAATGCCCCAGAATAAATAACGATCAGTTGCTCCGATTCGCGGAGCAATTACCTCGGAACCTGCATAGAGAACTAACTAATTGGACTAATATATCGTCGACTTTACAACTTTCGCAAGATTAATGCCAACAAACTGGCTTTGAATCAATATCTAACAAACTCGTCGTCACGACACCATCTGACAGCTGTAATGACAGAAATGTAGACAGGAGGTGAAAACAGAATAATGACCAACAAAATAATAATAAAAAATCGCTGAAACACGGTGTACTGAAAAAAGTCCATGGAAGAAAATATTTATCGAGTGATAGCAAATAGTTTGCTGTATCAATACATTTTTTAATTGCCATATAATATTTTTCGCTGGCAAAGCAAAAAAAAATATTGTCAATCTTGTTTACTCCCATTTCTAATAATCAAGTTGCGGGAACCATCAAAATAATAATTAAAAATCGCTGAGACACGGTGTACATAAAAAAATACAGGGAGGAAAATAATTATCGAGTGATAGCAAATGGTTTGCTGAATCAATACTTTTTTTAATTGTCATATAATATTTTTCGCTAGTAAAGCAAAAAAATTATTGTCAATCTTGTTTACTCCCATTTCTAATAATCAAGTTGCGGGAACCATGAAAATAATAATTAAAAATCGCTGAGACACGGTGTACATAAAAAAATACACGGAGGAAAATAATTATCGAGTGATAGCCAATGGTTTGCTGAATCAATACATTTTTTAATTTTCATATAATATTTTTCGCTAGTAAAGCAAAAAAATTATTGTCAATCTTGGTTACTCCCATTTCTATAATCATGTTGCGGGAACCATCAAAATAATAATTAAAAATCGCTGAGACACGGTGTACATAAAAAAATACAGGGAGAAAAATAATTATCGAGTGATAGCAAATGGTTTGCTGAATCAATACATTTTTTAATTGTCATATAATATTTTTCGCTGGCAAAGCAAAAAAATTATTGTCAATCTTGTTTACTCCCATTTCTAATAATTAAGTTGCGGGAACCATCAAAATAATAATTAAAAATCGCTGAGACACGGTGTACATAAAAAAATACACGGAGGAAAATAAATATCGAGTGATAGCAAATGGTTTGCTGTACCGATACATTTTTTAATTGTCATATCATATTTTTCGCTGGCAAAGCAAAAAAATTATTGTCAATCTTGTTTACTCCCATTTCTAATAATTAAGTTGCGGGAACCATCAAAATAATAATTAAAAATCGCTGAGACACGGTGTACATAAAAAAATACACGGAGGAAAATAAATATCGAGTGATAGCAAATGGTTTGCTGTACCGATACATTTTTTAATTGTCATATCATATTTTTCGCTGTCACAGCAAAAAAAAATTTTCAATCTTGTTTCTTGCCATTTCTATAATCACGTTGCGGGAAGGAATTCGCCGCGCTATCTGTATAAAGTAGTAATCGATTTATAGTGGAGCGACGAATCAATGCACACTCAATTAGCGCCATGGACAAGGTCCTTAAAGGGTGAAGGGAATCTCGTCCTCGGTGCTGCCAACCCTCTTTCTTCCTTTATTTAGAGCCGCCGGCGCTTTGATTTCTGTATTCGGCCACAAGTACCACTTGGCAACAGCGACGTTATTGCTCTCCAGTGTATTATCGCTCCCTCCGCTAATGTCACTCTTCCATCGCGCCTTCGAGATCGGCACGAGTTACCAACACACCTACATCTATCTGTCTTAAACTTCACGAGCCTTCTGAGCATAAACTCACGACCTGGCATCATGCGCTTTTACAGAAATACTATACTCTCCAAGATCATGACTTTGCAGCTCGCCATAAATCTCTCAACGTGTAAGTACATTCGAGGTATCATTTTACAATCGTTATTTACCGGTGTTAGTGCAATTAATGTAATGATTTAATTTTCCACGTAAATGTGTGAGTGCGAGTATCAACGGAGTAACGATGGGGACGCTAAAATATGCGGTTCCATAAGATCTGAAATACATGGTGTTGCACGGCCATTTGGTTTCATGGATAAATATCGCGGCGGAATCCGAGAGAAGCTTTCCGAGTATTCGTGATGATGCTCGCGGGTAGCACTCGCTCGCTAAGAGGATTAGCACGATGAGATTTCGTGACTCTCGGACCTTCATATATATTATACACATATGTATACCCTCCGAGTCTTAAATGTCTTTTTCCTTTCTGTCTCTTAACTCGCTCACCTTCTTCGACTTTCTCGCGGGATCTCTTTCGACTCCGAGAGCCTGGTTTTATCAGTATGGAGGATTAAAGTGCTCGACCGCTAATGCCGCCGTTGCCGTCGGATCCTCGTCCTGTTCACGCGCGACGGACAATCCTTGAGTGGCTCGCGCGATCACTTGAACCGACCAACCGCGAAACGACGTCATCGTGTACGTATTATACTTAAATTCCACGAGACTCCGGTCGCAAGATATTTTCATGCGTCGACGAATATCGCAGAATTTTCGAACGAGATCTTTACGGGATTTTTGCTGTGCGGGATTATCGAAGCGGCGGACGAAACGACGATGACGATTTCTCGCAACTCGCCGGGCGAAAAAATAATTAATCCCTCGGCCAATAAAAATTCTCTCCACGAAAATGAATAAAAAGCTAAATATTGATTTCTACCTGCGGATAAATTTGCTAATGATTTAACGCTGCGGTTTATAGAAAGATGAATTTCGAGGATTTTCCCATGGAAAATTCATTTTGGTTTTGATTTATAGAGACAACAAATATCGCAGAATTTTCGAACGAGATCTTTACGGTTTTTTTGCTGTGCGAGATTATCGAAGCGGCAGACGACAACGACGACGATTTCTCGAGACTCGCCGTGCGGAAAAATAATTAATCCCTCGGTCAATAAAAATTCTCTCCACGAAAAAGAATAAAAAGCAAAATATTGATTTCTACCTACGGATAAATTTGCTAATGATTTTACGCTGCGGTTTATAGAAAGATAAATTTCGAGGATTTCCCCTTGGAAAATTCATTTTGGCTTTAATTTATAGAGACAAAAAATATCGTAGAATTTTTGAACGAGATCTTTACGGTTTTTTTGCTGTGCGGGATTATCGAAGCGGCAGAAGACGACGACGATTTCTCGAGACTCGCCGTGTGGAAAAATAATTAATCCCTCGGCCAATAATAATTCACTCCGCGAAAAAGAATAAAAAGCAAAATATTGATTTCTACCTGCGGATAAATTTGCTAATTACTTGACGCTGCGGTTTATAGAAAGATAAATTTCGAGGATTTTCCCATGGAAATTTCACTTTGGTTTTGATTTATAGAGACAACAAATATCGTCGAATTTTCGAACGAGATCTTTACGGTTTTTTTGCTGTGCGGGATTATCGAATCGGCAGACGACGACGACGACGATTTCTCGAGACTCGCCGTGCGGAAAAATAATTAATCCCTCGGCCAATAAAAATTCTCTCCACGAAAAAGTATAAAAAGCAAAATATTGATTTCTACCTGCGGATAAATTTGGTAATGATTTAACGCTACAGCTTTTAGAAAGATCAATTTCTAGGATTTTCCCATGGAAAATTCACTTTGGTTTTGATTTATAGAGACAACAAATATCGTAGAATTTTCGAACGAGATCTTTACGGTTTTTTTTGCTTTGCGGGATTATCGAAGCGGCAGACGACGACGACAACGATTTCTCGAGACTCGCCGTGCGGAAAAATAATTAATCCCACGGCCAATAAAAATTCTCTCCGCAGGAGATTACAAGATGCTAGTGTACAAATCGTATAAGACAGGATATTAGATAGGAGGACTACAGGCGACATTCTCATTGGGAATGAACAAGACTTTGTGGAATTCCACGAACACTTTGTGCAGGGATTATTATTCTCGATTAATATATGACGAGCTTTTAAAAAATCTGTGTGATCGATCGCTCCAGGCACGGCCAAGATCGCAATGACTCCGACGTGCGTTTTATAGTCGTCATAATCCTTGTGCTAAAAATTTCTATGAGTATCCTCGCGAGATATTGACCTTCTGGTCTCACGGATTTATGTGAATATGTGGTAGTTCTTTCCTAATGCGTGTATATCGTCGATAAAAATAATTGAAATCTATAGAAGCTCAATATGTAGTAGAGGATTGCTGAATAGTCGTGTGCATGACATAAATGATAACAACACAAAAGTGATCGAGAAGTCGCGGAGAGCGATCGTTGGTTGTGGCGTATGATTAAAACAAACAAAGAGGGATCGGAAGCGAGGTCCGGATCGTCGAGAGGAGTGGGGCTCGTCGTCCTTGCAAAGTGGACCTCACACCAGTCGGGCGTTCATCCCTCCACTCTGTTGCTGTTGCGGACTCTATATACTATACCTATATATATATGTTTGGTAGTAGTTTGTGCTCGGCGTCAAGCGAACACGCATGCATGTGCATGCGATCGAGTACTCACGCGTGTTGAGAGTATACATACGATCCTGACTTGAAGCATCCACTCCAGAGAACTGTATATAGGCCATTCCGTGCAAATTTATATTTATATCATCGCGCTTTCGACATTTAAAAAATTTAAACCAAACACCATTTAAAAAAAAAAAATTTCATCGTTTCCATAATTTTTCTAGAATTTTATATTAAAACTTTCTCAATGCATTATCCAAAATAATTATGAATCATGTGCATTATATCGTATCTGTCAAAATCGAAATACAATTATATTTATCTTGAATTCTACTTCAACAATATTTAGAATAATTTACGTAAGGAGAAGTGTTTTCCTTTTTATAACGTTTTTTCACTTTACAATTTTTTTTAATTCTAAGAGTGGAAGGAATAGCTTTTTTCATTTGTGGCTAAAAAAAATTCACTGGAAATATATAGAAAATTTGTCGAAAAAAAAATGGTTTATTTGACATTGAATACCGCATATAAATGTATATAGTACGTTCTCATACGACGAAAATCTATTATTATACTCTCGTTTACCACCGTTTTGGTCGACAACCTTATCTCTTTGCTTCTCAAGTTCTCACGAGCAGCACGAGAGTGCATTACGTTAATTACGAGGCTCGATCGGGGGTACAAGTATATTGCTTCGGAAAGGTTTGCCTATTCAGCGAGTCATTACACTTGCTACGGAGCGCACGCAGTGTTTTCCATGGATTAACGAGACGAATACGCGTTAGATCGTACACACAAGACACAACTATATATCGAATCGTTAAGGAAAGCTGCTCTTTCGTCGAGTTACCTTATATCCACTCGTTAGTGCATACCTACATCTCGAGCGAGAGAGAGAAAGAGCCTCGACAGCCTCTGGCTTTCGAACAACACACAGCGGACCCGTTTCTGAACGCACAATGTGGAATATAAGCGTAAAACGCGAGTCTTCGTGTACGTCTCATAGCGTACAATGCTGATCATCAGAGTACCCACCTATAGATAGCAAGCTATCCGTATGTTCACAGCCTCACCTAGTTAAAATCTCCGATTCAATATTCATGGAGCCTTGGAACGCACAAAAACCTTCCATAAAATTTTAGCTCCTTTATACTACCTTAACTAACCAGCGATCTCTAATATATTCTATACATTATCTACGCAGAAGTGCGAAGAGTAGGTAACATCGACTTTCGACATACTATATACACCTTGCATCATTACAGTCAGTGACGCCCAGAAATAAAATTCCACTTGGTTAGACCAACCAAGTTATTTGTTAGGCTACCAATTTCTTGGTTAGACTAACCAAGTGACTTGGTTAAACCAACCAAGAAATTGGTAGCCTAACAAATAACTTGGTTGGTCTACAACCAAGTGCCTTGGTTATATATGCGCCAGACAATTATTTGGTAAGCTAACCAAGTGACTTGGTTAGACCAACCAAAAAATTGGTAGCCTAACAAATAACTTGGTTGGTCTACAACCAAGTGTCTTGGTTATACATGCGCCAGACAATTATTTGGTAAGGTAACCAAGTGACTTGGTTAGACCAACCAAGAAATTGGTAACCTAACAAATTACTTGGTTGGTCTACAACCACGTGCCTTGGTTATATATGCGCCAGACAATTAATTGGTTAGACCAACGAAGTTATTTGTTAGGCTACCAATTTCTTGGTTGGACTAACCAATTAATTGTCTGGCACATATATAACCAAGGCACTTGGTTCTTCCAACCAAGCCTTTTTTTCCGTGCAGCCCTTACCTAGTTAAAATCTTCAATTCAACATTCATGGAGCCCTGGGAACAAAACCTCCCATGAAATTTTAGTTCCTTATATTACCTTAACCAGCCAGCGATCTCTAATATACTCTATACATTATCTACGCAGAAGTAGTAAGAGTAGGTAACATCGACTCTCGACATATTATACATCTTGCATCATTGCAGTCAGTGACGCCGAGAAATAAAATTGACCGATTGTTTTTCCAAGGGATCACTTCGGACCCTTATATTTTCAGGCTACTGCCATAACGCCCACCAGATTTTTTTTGTCCTCGAAATATTACCAGTTTCTCTCTCCGTAGAACAGAGAAGAGAACCCTCGTGTACCTGACCTCCTCGAAATTCCTGAGGGGCATTCTTGAAGGGCCTTACGGGTATACCTTGCGCAGCAAGGATTCTTACCTGTGCAGGTCCCGCTGAAGCGTGACCCCTCGGCACTCGCACCACCACCACCACCGAGCGGGACCCAAGATCGACTAGCTAACCGGGGTCCCCGCTGGCCCAGCAAAATTCTCTTTGCCCCTTTCTCTTCTGCACCGCGAAGGTTGAGCTGGGTCGCCGATGAAGAATGAAGCTCACTGGAGGGTCGTACCATGATATATTTATAAGCCGGCGTGCACAGCCGTGATAAATCAAAGACTCTCTCGCGTTAGCCAGAGATCGGTATATGGCGGCCTCGGGATCGAGTCTGGAACCGGTCGCGTGGGGTCACTTTGGCTATCTGGTGCGAGTACCTCTTCTGCGCTCTCTCGCAAAAAAAAGGAAGACACTCGAGATTAATCGAGAACGAATAACGAGAGAAAGCCCTAGTAACAGTCTGGCGAGCCGATCTCCAACGCAGTCACTTCTGCCACCTTCGAAACTCACAATGAATCATTCGTATATTATTATCGATCTCATTATAATTGCTATCGAGAAAATGAAAACGCGAATGTCTCGCCGATTGAATGTATATCAAGTATAAAAGCGATGGGAGAGATGGATTCGCATTTGCCTTGGGTTTCGGTGTAGGTGGGAAGGCGTTTGTTGGATGAAAGCCGTCGATAACGATCGTCTTACCGGGCAACACTTTCAAAACGCATTATTCCAGATGACTGGCAAGCTGCCACGTCGCGAACCCACCAGACCGAACTCGCAGTCTTCCAGCAGGTCTCGCACTGGAGAACGCCTGTATAATGACAGGTTTTGGAATCGCGCAGGATGACCAGACCCATCCGCGCGTGTTTCTCGACGGACGAAGCGTTGATACCTTGTGTGTGGGGAAAATATCCGATGGATATGCGCATGACACGGGTAAAACCATCTTCGCCGCCCCGCGGGCCTTTCAAACAACAAAATTGCTCCTACGTAATGACCGGTTATCGTCGCGCCTCAATATCTCGCCTTCGACTCTAATCGCGAACAGAAAACATCCGCGTGAGGACTCTGAAAAATATGGACGCGAATGAAAATACGTAGTGTAATAGTTAGGAGGCACATGTGTAAATCTCCACACTGACAGAAATTGCGATGGTCCTGGTAACTATTCGGTGATAATTATATTTTATTAGTCCAGATAACTATTTTCGTAGTTACATTAACTCTCCTCACTGTTAACGTAAATCCATTGTTGCTAATAAAATATAATTATCACTGAATAGTTACAGTCAGTGCAAGTGTTATTCGTTTCGAAATCCATTTTGGGTGAGCTGGACTCTCGAGCACTGACCCCTTCCTTCCTTCTGAGCCCATTGTCCCACAAAGCCCGTTTCAAGATGCCGCCGTCGACTTTAATGAGAATTTTAATTACCCAATCTCAAGGCTTCCCGCCAATAAAACATGTGGGCATTCACCGGGCGATTGCCAGCATCGCTATGAGGTGAAGCCACTTACACCTCTCGAGTCTCTGGCCAAGCTCACGCTTCATAAATTTGTCCAAATTCCAATTTCCGATTACCAGGCCTATCCTTCGCCTCCTTCCGAGGTGAGATAAGGGTCATACCGCCGATTCCTTTTTTTTTCTCTACACAAAGACCAGGAATTATGTTATTGAGGTATAAGAAATAGCGGGACCATTTTTTTCACATGCCATCGTTGTTATACAACTGTAACGAAACTTTAAAACGCAAAAGGGTCGATGACTCTATCAAAATTTTCAGGGTTTGCGTGAAGTAGGATCCTTCGTTGGATCGGGATCCTGGCCGGTCCGTTCTTTAAATCGACGTAACCAAACAGAGTATACCAATTTTTTATCCGCAATACTCGCAGTCTCAACGACCGGTGACTCATTCGAATCCTTGGAATGCTTTTTTTCGGTTTTCACGGATGTCTTCAAATTTGTTGATTCGTTCAGCTCGTTTGTCGTACCTTTTGAAACGGTGTTTTTGGGTTTACCTGGGGATATACGTGTCTCACTTGTTGGCCGTATTTTCTTATCAAGACCTGGAAGAAAAAATGTGGATTTTCACATAATCATTCAGGAATACAAGGGAGTTCTTGTTCGACCATGGGACATTTTGTACCATGCATTCTCGACTTAGCAGAGTCTTCGATACCTCGCGGATTAATCGTATCGCTACGGGTGTCCCTGTTTCTCCTGGGCATGATTTCCTTGACGGTCGCTACGACCGCGGTCTCTTTTTGCCCTCTCAGCTTCTTTCCCTGCAATCCGGCGGCACTTTCAAACCCGGACAATTTCCTCTCGGGCTTCTTGCGCGTATTCACAGTAACCCCGTAGTCAATAAGCGTACCATCCTTTTTCTTCTCTATGGGTTTCATAGTAATCGTTGCATTTTTCAACTCTGAAAGTTTCCCATCCGTGCTCGTTGTCCTCTCGCGAGGTTTTACAGGTTCGGAGGAGTGACTGTTATTTTCGCGGTTTGCAGGCTTTGCGAGGGATTCCGACGGAGGTAATAACTTGATTTTCCCATAAGTTCTCGGGAACTGCGGAGCAGGATTCGTTTCCGATTTATTGGTGACTTCCTGTCGAAGCTTAATCCCTATTTTAGATACTGCATTGGCATTAGATGCCTTGCCATCTGAAACCTGTTTGGCAGACGTTGTTTCACCATGTTTACTTGCTTTGAATTTTCCCTTGACTATCTCGGAAATCGGCTTAGCACGAATTCTTCCTTGGAAATTGTTTGCGTTGGATAAATTATTGTTCCTGCTAATATTAAGTTCTTTGGCCGGCTCAATCTCGACGGTAATCAACTTTGGTCCAGCAACGGTGCTTTTAGGTGATGATGTATTTTGTTTCGATACTGGATCGGGCGTCGCCGTGTTTGCTGGGACACTTTTTCCAGACATTGTTGAGTCAATGGCTTGGGACTTTTTCTTCGGTACATTCGATGCGGTACTCTTGACCTTGGTGCTAGCCTTCGCCTGAGGCTTCGCGTAGCTCTTCAATCTTTCAAGGGTTAGCTGCTTGCGTATCTGTCGCTCTTGCTCCTCTCGTTCGCTTTTCTTCTGCACCTCATTCGCAATGATCTTTGAAATGACCGAGGCTCGCTTTCTTTTGTACAGATGCTGCCTCGAGCTGCTCGGTTTAGCCACAACAATGTTGGGTGTCTTTTGCACGTTACTAAAAGCCACTTTCTTCGGTATCTGATCATGAACTTCCTGATTGCTACGAGCGATCGATATTTCAACATCTGACATCTTTGCAACAACACTGGAAGTGTTCGTCGCCAATTTAGTTGATGGAGTAGACACAACTTCGCTACGACTAAAAGATTCGGCATTTGTCCACCATGGGATAACCTTCGATCGATAGGTAGACGAACCTGGCCTCCTCGAATTTTTCATCGTCGACGTGATAAGCGTTGATGGACGCGTCGAACAAGATTTAGATCTTCCTGACGTAGAATCTATCCTCTCTTCAGCTCTAGAGATTTTTCCAACTTTGTTGTTTGTACCTGTCGACTCTTTTACTTGGTTGGAGATGCACAAGTTTATCGTTGAAATGGGAGCTCTCAGGTTATCACCAATAGCTTCCTTACCTTTCGATATAACAGGTATCGTAATCTCGATCTTTTCAGCTGAACTAACGACACCCAACTTGTCAACTTTGTTGATAACAGTATCGACTTCGGCGGCTGGTTTACCATTTATTCGAAGATCTATATGTCGAAGTGGAGAAGATTTTGAATTGGAGGACGACTTCGAATTTTCCATTACCGTTACAAGCATCATGTTAGCATCTTGACTATTTTGTGTTGATAATTCTCGAACTTTATCAGTTTTCGGCAAGCGTTGCACTATGACTGATATGTTCTTCACATCACTTGTTGAAGTGTCTGATTGTTTGTCCACTGACGAGTGGTAATGATCAACTGGATTATTAAAGTTCTTTTGATTTATATTTCCTGTTGTACTTGATTTGTTCGACGCGACATTCGTATCACCCGATGAATTGTGTGCAGGCGTTTTGTCAGTTTTTTTCAAACGCTGCACCGCGATTGGTATTGTCTTTACATTGTTTGCTAAACAGCGTGACATTTTTTCTACCGACGAGCAGTAACGATCAACGGGGGAAGAAGTATTTTTAAGATTCGAATTTCTTGTTATACTTAATTTGCTCGATATGATATTTGCATCTTTTGCCGAATTGTCTCGCAATTTATTCACAGGCGTACTATGATGAACACTCTTATCACTTATGCTTTTCGAAATGGCATTCCTTGTTTTACTTCTTTTAGACATGTTATTTACATCACGTGCTGAATTATCTGGAATCTTTTTCACAGACATATTCCGATGAATACTCTTTTCGCTCATACTTTTGGTAATTGCTTTTTCTAATTTTCTTTTTTTGGACGGATTATTTGCATCATTTGTTAAATTGTGTGGCAACTTTTTTACAGATACATTTTTATGAACACTCGTATTACTCGTACTTTTTGTAATTATATTTCCTGATTTACTTTTTTTGGACATGTTATTCACATCATTTGTGGAATTGTTCAGCAACTTTTTTACAGCTGAATTTTGATGGATACTCGTATTACTCATACTTTTTGTAATTGAATTTCCCATTTTAGTTCTTTTTGACATGTTATTTACATCACTTTTTGAATACTCTGTAAGTTTTTTTAAAGAACAATTATGACGAACACTTTTATTGCTCATGCTTTTCAAAACTGTATTTTCTACTTCTCTTCTTTTGGACGTGTTATTTACATCAGTTGCTGAATTGTCTGCTATTCTTTTTGCAGACACACTATGATGAACTTTCGTATCACTCATGCTTTTCAACATTTTATTCCCTACTTTGGTTATTCTGGAAATGTTATTTGCATCATTTGATGCTGAAGTGGCTGGAAATTTTTTTACAGACGAACTGCAGCTATCATTAAAGCTACTTCGAGTGGTGTTGCGTGTTGCACGTGATTCTGAATGTTTCTGAACGAAATTATCAGCCTTATTCTTTCCGTGAATATAATCATGTGAGAAATTATCATTTTTTGTCACTTTCTTGACATTATGAGCTTTGACTACGTGATCCAGCCACTCAGCTTGTTTATTTACTTGATTGATAGCTTCAGTGTCATCAGTACTGTTTTTCTTTTGATGTGATTTATGACTTGTTTTGACCGAATTCGGAGAAGGTATGCAAGAACTCTCCGTACAGAGATTAAACCCGCCATTGTTTGAATTATTCTTAATATTCACCAACGAAGAAACTCTCGCGAGACGTTGAAAAGGTGTTTTCGGAAAAAATCTATTTTTACTCGTCTTGGACTCTCCATTCAACTTTGCCGCTGCATTCCGCGCGTCAATTGCTTTGCTGTAATCCTCGATGATTCTAGCATACGATTTGCTGGATAATTTTGGTTCGGTCGAATCGTCACTATCTCCAGTTGCTACTAAAAGCTTTCCAGACCTTATTGGACTTCTTCCGTTGGTTCCAGCGGACCGACTGAATGTTGGACCCCTCAGAACTAAGCCATTGGGTAAGGTTATCGGTATTCCCATGAGGTGCTTCAGTTGATTCATTTTTCTTACAATTTTTTATCACCAACACTGGTTTGATAACACTCGAACATAATTTTGATGGTGTCCGGAAGGCGGAAGTACTAAAAAGGTCTGATCAGTCAACGCATTTGTACCGAAAACTACGCGTCATGACTATGACAGTCATGGTGTTTACGTCATACAGATGACTGGCTAACAAAAACGCTTTGACATTTCAACGAGACACGCTGCAGGCTTCATGTCGATTAAAAAATAAGGGAAAAAAGTATATTAAGTGAATAGATAGACAGCCGCGAGCATTATCATATTATAAACCTTTCACGTTGACAATGTTGTCGACGGGAACCGCGACTACTCAAATCGGGCACAAATCAACCGAGTGTTATGCGGTTAGCCCAACGGCGAGCAATATGTATTAGCTTACGCATTACGCTCCGGTTGCGTATTCACGCCAGCGGTCGTTCTTTATCGAGTTCTCGATTTAATCGAGACCGGTCGAAGCCTCGTGATTCGTGTTGCGCAACGACAACGGCAAAACGTAGCACGCGTTCAATGTAGAGTTACTCTAGCACGCGACAAGACTCGAGAACAAAGGATCAAATAGCTCGCAAAGATAATACGATACTGCAAAGCTGTACTTGTTGCATTTCGACCCAGAGGAGAGGATCTTGCTGAAAAGAAAAGCCTTTCGGAGTTTACAGCCGGGATCTCGGCGAGGAGATTGCTCGAGTTGCGACCTCGCTCGAGACTCACGAATTCCTGTTGGTGATGCTGCTGCTGCTGCTGCTGCTGGTCACGAATGAGGATCGTGGCCGCAGCGCGAAGAGCTCGACCTCGTGCAGCCTCCACCGACCGAGAGTTAACTGAGCGAAGGAGAGTTATTTCGCGCGGTGGAATTCCACCGTGGTGAACGAGGGGTTCGCGGATATACCAGCGAGAAAGAGAGAGAGAAGATGCCCTGACGCTCGAGCGAATCGCTTCGATCGTAATTCGCGATCCCCGAGAGATCCCGGTGAATCGTCGGACGCTTCGTACCTTGCGGAGCGCAAGGCTATGCTTATATATGCCCTCGCGTTGGCCAAAGATACGAAGAAGAGGATGAAGAAGGAGAAGAAGAATAAGGTAGAAGATGGTAGAAGGTATAAAGAAGGTAGAGGGTCCGAGGCCCGGTACAAAGGCGTCACGGAGTCACGAACGTTATTAGCGAGAGCCGCGTACGTGATCCGCGGAACAGAGAACACTCCGTGCACGGCCAAGAGAGAGCGAGATCTTACTCCGCCATCAGGAACCTCCGACGCCAATGAGAAGAGTTACCAACAGCCTCCGAGGCAATCCGGGATCGGACTACACTCGTGATGTTCTTCTTTTCATTATACTAGAGTATTTTCTCCCTACTCTTCGCTGTGAATATCCGAGGGCGATCTATTCGCATCGAGCATCGCGGTGAAGCAGCAATTCACCGAACTACTAGCTCGTGCCGCGATCATCTCGTTCAATCTTATTTCTTTTTTATTTTACACCCTCGAACATCGATGTTTTTCTTTTTGTTTTCGTGTTTGTGGCCCACACCAAACGCACTTGGGATATATGGCGCTTGGATTAATATTTCTTCACACTTAATCATTCGTCATCAACGGTAATATTTATTTGAAATGTTACTTTAATCAATAACGCCCAGCGCTTGATGTTGGATGGTACGAAATCGATAATTAACTGAATCCCAATGCGATCATGCAATCCGAGGTCGACGAATGCAGAAGCAATGGCCGAGGATCGAAGAGGATAAGATGAGATGTTGAGCCATATACGGACCAGTGGGAAAGTGAAGTTGGCTGCTCCTGTGATGTTGTGTTGCTGCAGAGCGGCTGGTGCAGAAACGTTTTTGTTCACGAGGATGAGAACGGCGGCAGCGATTCCATCGCGGTGTTCTAAATCAAAGCTTCCCTGAAGAACAAGGACCGGCGTGAGGACCAAAACGGAGAAAGGCCATGCGGAGAGTCGGGAATTGAGAAGAGAGAAAGGACTCATAAGAGAGTCGCTCACAATACCTACGTTACTGCAACGCACTTCCTACGTATATGTGTCGTCGCTGCTGGCGAGTATCCGGAGAACATCGAGAACCGCGATCACGTCCGGCTTACCGTTAAACTCAGCCTGACTTTATTAGCGTCTCGTCTCCGTTTTCCTCTTCATCGTCTTCTTCATCCGTTTCTTCTGGCTCTTCTTGCGAACATTGTCCGTCCATTATCCTGAATGAGACTTGGCGCTATAAAGCCTAAAGCAACTTTGGCATTGGTCCAAAAATACCTTTCGGCAAAACTTCTACTTAATTTATTCACGCATATCGAAACAACATGTTCGAATCATAGGGATATGCTGAGTTTCCGTTCCGTTTAATGATCCGTTTATTTATTGATGTCAACGACGACAGTCGTTCTCCTATTTATTTGCTGTGGTGTCATGGGAATATGCCTCCATGATCAACTATGACATCGATGTCGAACATGTTGTCAAGCGGCAATTTAATCTACAGTCGAATGGTGACAAGAGGTGTCGAATCATAGCAGTTGACATGTTGGCATGTTGACATTCTTCAATATCGAGCAATACTTTAGGGTCATCTGAGCATCGATTGGGGAATGCTAAACTACAGCAAACGCTAGCTCGCTTCGAAAAACCAGACGACACGGGTTCCCCGTTGTCGCGTTTTGTGGAAACAATCAATGGACGAAATATGTATCCATGATCAACCTTTACATCGATGTCGAGCGTTTTGTCAAACGCCAATTTAATCTGCAGTCGAATGATGAAAAGAGGTGTCGAATCATAGCAGCATTCCCGAAAGATTCACTTTTTCATCCATGTTGACATTCGTCAATATCGAGCAACACTTTAGGGTCGTCTGAACATCGATTGGGGAATGCTAAACTACAGCAAACGCTAGCTCGCTTCGAAAAACCAGACGACACGAGTTCCCCGTTGTCGCGTTTTGTGGAAACAATCAATGGACGAAATATATATCCATGATCAACCTTTACATCGATGTCGAGGGTTTTGTCAAACGCCAATTTAATCTGCAGTCGAATGATGAAAAGAGGTGTCGAATCATAGCAGCATTCCCCCGAAAGATCCACTTTTTCAGCCATGTTGACATTCGTCAATATCGAGCAACACTTTAGGGTCGTCTGAGCATCGATTGGGAAATGCTAAACTACAGCAAAAGCTAGCTCGCTTCGAAAAACCAGACAACACGAGTTCCCCGTTGTCGCGTTTTGTGGAAACAATCAATGGACGAAATATGTATCCATGATCAACCTTTACATCGATGTCGAGCGTTTTGTCAAACGCCAATTTAATCTGCAGTCGAATGATGAAAAGAGGTGTCGAATCATAGCAGCATTCCCCCGAAAGATCCATTTTTTCACCCATGTTGACATTCGTCAATATCGAGCAACACTTTAGGGTCGTCTGAGCATCAATTGGGGAATGCTAAACTACAGCAAACGCTAGCTCGCTTCGAAAAACCAGACGACACGGGTTCCCCGTTGTCGCGTTTTGTGGAAACAATCAATGGACGAAATATGTATCCATGATCAACCTTTACATCGATGTCGAGCGTTTTGTCAAACGCCAATTTAATCTGCAGTCGAATGATGAAAAGAGGTGTCGAATCATAGAAACATTCCCTCGAAAGATCCACTTTTTCACCCATGTTGACATTCGTCAATATCGAGCAACACTTTAGGGTCGTCTGAGCATCGATTGGGGAATGCTAAACTACAGCAAACGCTAGCTCGCTTCGAAAAACCAGACGACACGGGTTCCCCGTTGTCGCGTTTTGTGGAAACAATCAGTGGACGTTGTTGCGAACAGGGATATGAATGCATAAGCAGTGCAGTTAACACGGAGGCCCGGCGTGTCCCCTTGGACTCTTTTTGCTTCGTGACTACAGGCTCAAAAGATGCCGCACGATCCCGAGGATCCTCGCAGCGGAGGAGAACTCTCGTAGAGGGATCAGAGAAGGTAGGGACGACAAGGAACGAGAAAGAGAAAGATTCTTTCTTTCTCTCTCTCTTGCTTGCCGCTATCTCGCAACTTCTTCTTTCCTTCTCCGTCGTCAGCGACGAGAGCTCGTGTCGATAAATACAACCGATGTCGTCGTATGCTCTCTCGGATCTTCCTGTGTGCCCGGACTTTCTATGTACTTTTTACTTTTTTCTTTTTTCTTCTCTCGTCGTCATCCAAACTGTGCCCCGGCATCCTTGGCGCTCGCACGGCGAATATACACTCAGCGAACGTTTCTCCAAGCCCTGTTTTCTGAACGAAAGCTTCTCGACGATTGTGCGCGCGTTTCAACCGAAGGGACGAGAAATACCGAGTTTCTTGTCACGTTGGAGGAAGGACTTGTTACTCTTTTCTTAGTCGCGCTCCCAGTGCTCTGTAGTCCCTAGGCGTTGTTAATATCGCTGAAATATATATCGCTCACTGCCAGATGCTTCGCGGTTATTTCGTTTGTAACAGCGTTTTCGTTGTGGCCCGTAGGAACGAACCTCCAGTGGCAATTAACCGCTTTACCAATGGTCGAGAGACTCCAGGACCTTTTAACTTGGCTCGAGCCACCGGGATCGAGCGTCCGGAATGCCACAACAACCGGTTTCCAGTTAGTTATTCTCAACAGCTATTTTTGACATCGTAGTCGAAATGGGACAAAATTTATCCTTTTCCTTGCAACACAACTTGCAGTTGAATACTTTTGTCCTGTTTTGAATTACCCGATTGTCGGTTCTCTTCGTTTAGTTATTGTTGAGACTCGCTTAACTGTAGGTGATGCAAGTTAATGAGGAATCGACAATCAATCCACGGAGGCGGCTACGGTGGTCGCACCGTCGTCCCACCGTCATTTGTTCAAAGCACACACCATGAGACGTCGAGCGTTTGTCTCCTCCGAATAAGGCAAGCTACGTTCGTACAACTCCGCGTGAGGATAGTGCGAAAGAACAAAGAGAATCCCGCGAGTGCCGAGGCAGACACTGCGCAGGGAGGAAAGGATTGTGTGGCTGCACGCAGGAGTTCAGACACCTGCTCTTCTCCTCTGGCATTGTCTTTCGCTGCTAGGACTCTTGTTCCTTCTGCGCCGTCCCTTTCCACTCGTGGCCCCCTTTCCTCCGAGTCGAAGAGGCACGAAGAGTATAGAATTTCACGCGACAGAATCGTGTCGAGTCGAAAAACAATTGTATTCTTAAATGGAATATCGGAAACTTTTTCTGATCACTGTGAAACATGCTTTCCGAATCCGACAGGATTCCTGATGTACCGCAGGAATGTGAAGACAGCAAAAGCAGCGCTGATATTTCTTACCAGAATTTTTGTTGTTTGGAAACATGAGGAAATATAATTGATACGAAAATAAATATAAACGTGTATTGGAACTCTAACTAATGTTTTGTCTCTTCTTTTTTTTTGCTTGCAGTGTTTCGAACGAAGATTGGTAACGGAAATGCGAGAAGAAGTTTGGTAAAAGTGCCGCAATGGCATCGGCGTCGATACGTCAACATTCGCAAAGTTTGCAAGCTCTCTTCAGCCTGGAAAGTCGAAGGGATTCGGTACTACGAGGGCGAAACGACGGGGAAACTTTGCCGAGAGAAGAAGAAGAGGGAAAGACGCTTGATCTCGAGGTCTTCTCGTCGACAAGACCCACGGGTTCGTAGAGGGCATGCGAGCTCATCATGTTCAACCACCGACACGAGCCACGAGCGCTGTCGACATCCTTCCTCTTTGGTGTTACAATTCTACTGCTGGTGATCGTAGGTAGCCAAAATGCTTCGGCCGACCTCAACTCTGAATTCGTCAAAGGAAAAAGTAAGTTTTTTTTTGCTACCGAGTTGTGAGTATCTACAAATAAATATTAATAAACTCTAAACATGAAGCAATACTTTTGGAACATCAAATGGTTAATTTTTCGAACTGATCGATTATTCTATTAATCACAAATTACATACTGGGTCAAATATATAACCAAATATACTAAATTCACTGGTACAAAAGCTGAATTCAATTGGACAATAAATTTAATTCAGTTGACACTTTATTCAGCTGACACATAATCCTGGTGAACCCTATAAAAAATATTGAAATCACTGATATTCAATGTTCGATTGATGGTATTATATGAAAAATATTACTATTAACGGAATTTTAAAAATTACTTTTTTTCGGGCTGGCATCTGATTACAAATGCCATGATATAGGTAACCAATGATTATTATTGGTTACCTATATTTTTTATTTGTCTTTATTTCTTTCATCCGGAAGAATTCCCAATTACACGGAAAGAAAGGCTTGGTTGAAACAACCAAGTGCTATGGTTATACATGCGCCAGACAATTAATTGGTGAGACCAAACAATTTCTTGGTTAGGCTACCAATTTCTTGGTTAGACTAACCAAGTGACTTGGTAAGCTAACCAAGTGACTTGGTAAGTTAACCAAGTGACTTGGTTAGACTAACCAAGTGACTTGGTTAGACTAACCAAGTGACTTGGTAAGCTAACCAAGTGACTTGGTTAGACCAACCAAGTGACTTGGTTAGACCAACCAAGTGACTTGGTAAACTAACCAAGTGACTTGGTTAGACCAACCAAGTGACTTGGTAAGCTAACCAAGGGACTTGGTAAGCTAACCAAGTGCCCTGGTTAGACCAACTAAGAAATTGGTAGCCTAACCTAGAAATTTGTTGGTCTCACCAATTAATTGTCCGGCGCATATATAACCATACCAATTTCTTGGTTAGACTAACCAAGTGACTTTGTAAGCTAACCAAGTGACCAGGTTAGACTAACCAAGTGACTTGGTTAGACCAACCAAGTGACTTGGTAAGCTAACCAAGTGACTTGGTTAGACCAACCAAGTGACTTGGTTAGACCAACCAAGTGACTTGGTTAGACCAACCAAGTGACTTGGTAAGCTAACCAAGTGACTTGGTTAGACCAACCAAGTGACTTGGTTAGACCAACCAAGTGACTTGGTACGCTAACCAAGTGACTTGGTTAGACCAACCAAGTGACTTGGTAAGCTAACCAAGTGACTTGGTTAGACTAACCAAGTGACTTGGTAAGCTAACCAAGTGACTTGGTTAGACCAACCAAGAAATTGGTAGCCTAACAAATTACTTGGTTGGTTTAACCAATTAATTGTCTGGCGCATATACAATCATAGCACTTGGTAGTTCCAACCTAGCCTTTTTTTCCGTGTAAGGTTTACTTCAATTACGAATCTATAGAATTGGAACGTCGGTCACTTGACTTTTCCAGTAAGAATAGACTTTAGAAATCACGACGCTCCGTTCGATGCCGCCGCGAGATGAGGCGTGGGTGCGATGTTTGTATAAGCAGTAGGACGAGAGGAGGAGGGCCCTTTCGAAGTGCGGGTGTCGGGGCGTTCGTCCAGGTAGTGAAACGTGGAAGTATACGTGGAAAGTACCGTTTATCTCCTCCTAGAGGTACAACACTCATTCCAGAAAGATTTCTACTTCATCTGAGAGCGAACACTGCGCAAAGCGTATGCGCATCTTTAACTCCAGGAGCGTGCACGTGCGCATACTACAAAACTAGAAAGTGTGTGTCTTTTTTTACCGCACTTATCGCGCGAGTCGTTTACGCCCGCGTGCATCTGTGTACGACCATCTTCGCCCATGATCCCGTACGACCCAGCGTGGGCGACATATACGTTTTACGAGTAACCCAGTCGTACTAATCACGGTGACGCTAATTAGGAAGCTTCGTTTCTAGCTTACGGTACACTTAATACATTAGATATTTCCCATTGAAATTACTTAACCAAATGACAGCCTAAAGACATTAATGAGTCTTGGATATTATGACTTTTCACTTATTACGTAATATTTATCGTACGGTTTTCATCATCAAAGATACTGCAAGATTTCGTCAAGCTTTATTTCAACACACATTTTTTTTTTCAAGCCCTCCTACAAATTTTGTTTCCCCTGTAAAGCAAAGCCAGTTGTGACGATGCAGTTCTATTCCGACCATCAATATTCCTCGAACAATAGGAAATGGGGAAGGTTTCTCCCTTCCCCTGACCGAAAATTTCGTATCGACCCACGCGATATGATGGTAGGGGGAATTCGGCGCTGGCGTTACTTTCGTCTAACGCATCAGTCAGTAGCTAAAATTCCATTCCTTGCTGCGATGCATAATCTATACACATAACATTGTAAATTCCATTCTCCAAAATATACTTGCACATTGCCCTGCGATGAACGTAATGAGAAAACACAAAATGGAAGGGGAAACAGTGATAGGTATGTCGTACGTGTTGATTTGGTAGTCGTGGACTTGTGTTACGAGCAAGCAGACCTCCAAATTATCTCTACGGACGCTTTCTACAACGCGACACAAAACAGGAAGTTTCTGTGTGGGGGACCGGTTGAACGTAGTAGAGGTGAATGTTGGTTGTAGCTGTTGGTAATAACAGCTGTCGTGTCAGTGCCCTAAAGGTCTCGTCTACATTCAAAGTCCAATAACTTCGTGGCTAATACGTAGATCCACATAAAAAGTATATACGTAAAAAAAGACAATTTATTTATCCGCCATGTATCCGCAAAAAATCGAGAGTGAAAATCGAGTGAAGATGTATGACGTCTACAGTTTGGATGACACTGTAGCTGTTGAAGTTCTCCACGTCGACAGTCCAACGAATATATGGATAACACCAGAGGAAACAAAGTCAAAGTACGACGAGCTTTTCTTATCAATGATGAAATATTATATGGACGATGCAAAAGGAAAACGAATTCATAACCATGATTTGACATTTGGAAAATTGTGCGTTGTGCGATGCAGTACGACTGTCCGAAGAGCGAGAATTCTCTATGTGGATGACGAAGACTATGCGGAGGTCTGGTTCATCGATGCGGGATCTTCTGACTATTGCTACACTTGGGACATTTATCATCTCGTAGACGAATTTGAAAAGTTACCCGCGGCTGCGATACAATGTGGATTGGCCGACGTTCAACCGATTTCTGTGGATTGGTCAGATTCTGCAAAACGATATATTGCGGATTTGTATCTAGGGAAAATTGTTACTGCCACTCTGTGCACTCGCGTTGCTGACAATAACACTTTGTGGATAAAACTCAGCATGGAAGGTAACGATTTGGGCAATGATCTTATTTGGGAAGGCGACGCACTGCCACATCGACAGCGCTTACGATGCTATGCGTGATTATTAATTAGATTATTATTATTGTCAATTTACGTATAATTGTAAAATATGGAATTATTTATTTACTTTTTTTTGCAATATTTACCAGTATTATTTATTCATATACAATGCCTGATGAGAGTTCATTTTTATAAATTGAATTATTGCAACAACGTATTAGCGATAAATTGTAAATATAAGATTTATAAAACATTCTGTAATTTATTTGGGATAAAATTATATTTATACGGGTATTTTTAGACTGCAATTAATGTTGTGATTAATTTAGTAATTTATAAAAGAAGCAATGATATAAAAATATGATGCAATGTTATTCGTGACGATAATTAGATTATTGCTATTATCGATTAACGTATCATTGTAAAATATGCAATTATTTATTTTCTTTTTGCAATATTAATCTGCATCATTTATTTATATGTAATGCTTGATAAGCGTCCATTTTTATAAATTGAATTATTGCAACGACGTATTATCGATAAATTGTAAATGTAAATGCAAGATTTATAAAACATTCTGTAATTTATTTACGATGTAAAATTATATTTACACGGGTATTTTTACACTGCAATCGATGTGGTGATTAATTTAGTAATTTATAAAAGAAGCAATGATATAAAAATATGATGCAATGCTATTCGTGACGATAATTAGATTATTGCTATTATCGATTAACGTATCATTGTAAAATATGCAATTATTTATTTTCTTTTTGCAATATTAATCTGCATCATTTATTTATATATAATGCCTGACAAGAGTCCATTTTTATAAATGGAATTATTGCAACGACGTATTATCGATAAATTGTAAATGTAAATATAAGATTTATAAAACATTCTGTAATTTATTTACGATGTAAAATTATATTTACACGGTTATTTTTACACTGTAATCGATGTTGTGATTAATTTAGTAATTTATTAAAGAAGCAATAATATAAAAATATGATGCAATGTTATTCGTGACGATAATTAGATTATTGCTATTATCGATTAACGTATCATTGTAAAATATGAAATTATTTATTTTCTTCTTGCAATATTAATCTGCATCATTTATTTATATATAATGCCTGACAAGAGTCCATTTTTATAAATGGAATTATTGCAACGACGTATTATCGATAAATTATAAATGTAAATATGAGATTTATAAAACATTCTGTAATTTATTTACGATGTAAAATTATATTTACACGGGTATTTTTACACTGCAATTAATGTTGTGATTAATTTAGTAATTTATAAAAGAAGCAATGATATAAAAATATGATGCAATGCTATTCGTGACCATAATTAGATTATTACTATTATCGATTAACGTATGATTGTAAAATATGCAATTATTTATTTTCTTTTTGCAATATTAATCTGCATCATTTATTTATATATAATGCCTGACAAGAGTCCATTTTTATAAATGGAATTATTGCAACGACGTATTATCCATAAATTGTAAATGTAAATATAAGATTTATAAAACATTCTGTAATTTATTTAGGATGTAAAATTATATTTACACGGGTATTTTTACACTGCAATTAATGTTGTGATTAATTTAGTAATTTATAAAAGAAGCAATCATATAAAAATATGATGCAATGCTATTCGTGACCATAATTAGATTATTACTATTATCGATTAACGTATGATTGTAAAATATACAATTATTTATTTTCTTTTTGCAATATTAATCTGCATCATTTATATATATACAATGCCTGATGAGAGTCCATTTTTATAAATTGAATTATTGCAACGATGTATTATCGATAAATTGTAAATGTAAATGTAAGATTTATAAAACATTCTGTAATTTATTTAGGATGTAAAATTATATTTATACGGGTATTTTTACACTGCAATGGTTGTTGTGATTAATTTAGTAATTTATAAAAGAAGCAATCATATAAAAATATGATGCAATGCTATTCGTGACCATAATTAGATTATTACTATTATCGATTAACGTATGATTGTAAAATATACAATTATTTATTTTCTTTTTGCAATATTAATCTGCATCATTTATATATATATACAATGCCTGATAAGAGTCCATTTTTATAAATTGAATTATTGCAACGATGTATTATCGATAAATTGTAAATGTAAATGTAAGATTTATAAAACATTCTGTAATTTATTTAGGATGTAAAATTATATTTATACGGGTATTTTTACACTGCAATGGTTGTTGTGATTAATTTAGTAATTTATAAAAGAAGCAATCATATAAAAATATGATGCAATGCTATTCGTGACCATAATTAGATTATTACTATTATCGATTAACGTATGATTGTAAAATATACAATTATTTATTTTCTTTTTGCAATATTAATTTGTATCATTTATATGTAATTCTTGATAAGAGTCCATTTTTGTAAATTGAATTATTGCAAGGACGTATTATCAATAAATTATAAATGTAAATATAAGATTTATAAAACATTCTGTAATTTATTTAGGATGTAAAATGATATTTATACGGGTATTTTTACACTGCAATTGATGTTGTGATTAATTTAGTAATTTATTAAAGAAGCAATGATGTAAAAATATTATCGGTGAATTCGTCTCTTATTATGTATTCCCACAAAGCAGTCATCGTGGGTAGGTCCCGGTTTCGTATTCAGCTTTGAAAAACATACGTCGAAGCATTGATCGTTTTTTAAATTATGAATCGTCTCATGAAAATATAATATTTATTCGATTATCATATACATTTCATTGAAGGTTTTTGTCGAATAGTCGAAGGGAGCTACGTTGTTCTGGACAGTGAGAATCGACGAGGGAGCATAAGCGAAATTAAACCTGAATACTTTTTACCAGTTTAACTCTTCAGTCGCAGTCCGTGGAATTCCACGCTGGCGATTCGCTTTAAGACATATGAGGAAGAGACAAAAAAAATGTTTGCTTGTCTTGAGAAACAGAGGGATGAAGCGAACGCTTTCACCATGCGATAAGCAGCAAGGATTCGCTCAAGTGCGGAGAGAAACGGCGATAAATCGCAACTAAAGTGGTGCCCTATAGAGGCTTCCATTAAGATGATAAGGACTGTCCACTCGCTATTAAATGGGGATAACTTGCTACACTGTAAGGCCTCCAACGTCTGCAAGATATTCCTGGACCGATAAGAAAACAAATACAATTTTGCTCTATCGAATTTAGCTCGCGACTCGAATTAATGACAAAAATCAGCACTTGTATTTACTTAAAGATAGATACAACCTATTTTTTTTTAACAATTATTTAAGAACGAAATAAGAACATTATATAGTGTTAAAAAAAAAATTGACAAACGAAATTGCTACGTTTGGGCATTTCTCTATTTGTTCCTTAAGGAGGCATCTGTGGGTCATGCTAGTAACCAACGCACTATTAAAAATTTTCATATAAATGACAAAAAAATTGAAATTTGTAGTGCATATTGCTCTACATTTCCCCTTCAGTCACTGTGTAGGGTATTAAGGCGAAATGTAATTCCTTCTATTTTATTTTTACGAATTACGAAATGCAAAGTCACTCATATGACTATTGTGCCAACCTTATTTTGAGCGGAATAAAGTCGGCTGTCGCGTGTTGGGACGTCCCGCAGAGCTCGTGGCAACGTCGCACATATGTTGAGGTTGGTATCGCTGAATTTACTTTCAGCGCGTGTTTGAATCTCAAAAACTTATAACTACTTATTGACTACAAAGCAGTCATATAATTACAATCGAGCGTTGATCAGCTTGAGTTGAGTCTCAAAAAATGCAAATTTCCGGGATTCCGGAATTGTTTTACGTTATATTTGCTAAGAAGAAGCTTTAATCTCACGAAATACGAAAATTAACTTTTGAAATTCCCGCCGTAGACGAGTCCGTTCTGCTAGTCCGCTATTTCCCCTCAGAATATGCGGCGTTGCCAAATCTCTTCGATTGAGATTGAAAATTTCACAAAAGTAATTAGTTGAACACTGTTTTTCACTGTGTTACTGCGGTTATAGACGTTTTTTTAAATTTTTAATGCTTTGTAAGAATTCAGTCTATCATTTGAAATCATTACTTTTAATGCATCTTCTCTATTAGCATATAAAATTCACCGATAAAGTGCGAGCTAACTACGACTGCCATTTGAGACCGTGTTAAAAAAGGCATATTTCAATTTGGAATATTTTTATTTATAAACAGTCAAATCCTTTCTAATTGTTTGAGATCGTTCAGAATGTTTCAATCTACAATATATATTAATTTTGTAATTTAATCTTCTAAATCGATATGTGAGGATGCCTCCTTAAAGAATCCGAGCAATCACTCAAAAACGAACGAAAAATAGAGATTTCGCATTCTGTTTATTTTCGTTTAGGATTTCTAATCATCCATATGAATAATTCCAAGTAGCGATTTATTGGTTGAGACCTTAATATTTAAAAAAAAGTAATGATCCTTGTTATATATATTTTTGGCAGATGCTCTTGCGTCTCTCCTTAAATTAATCAGTGGTAATGATGCCTCAGTAGTAAAACGAAAAACAGAATGAAACCCAAATCTCGTGGCTATAATCAAGAAACTCTTGACTATAGTTAAGAGTTTCCATCACTATCCTCTTCTAAATTTAATAAAATACCAGGGTCCGAAACGTTACTTATTAAAAGTAATTCGTTACCGTTACCGTTACACCTTGTGAAAAAATAACGCGTTACCGTTATCGTTACTGAAAATGTAACGCTTCCGTTACTTTTCGTTACTTTAAAACATATTAATCATATAACAAATTTAAACGTATATCATTATTAACGATAGTAGAATGAAGGACAATAGCGGAAAAACGAATAATTCAGAGGAAGCGTTTATTAACGTTGAGCAAGTAGCTTTCGTCCATTTTCGTTGGTATCTCGCCTCTTAGAGGGAATTCGAACAGCTACTTGTTAACAAACATTTTGTATCTCAAAAAGTAACGACAAAGTAACGGCAATTTCGTTACTTGTTACAAAAAAATTGTAACGTGCGTTGTCTTAGAATTACACGAATAAAAATGTAACGACGTTACCGACCGTTACCACTAAAAAGTAACGAATTCACTAACGACGTTACTAGTAACGCGTTACTTCCGAACCCTGTAAAATACCAACATGGGTCACAATTAATAGTTGTCACTTATTCGTTGCCATGACAACCACAATTTCTCCGAGTCTTTTCCTGTGATTATCATAGTCGAAAAAAGAAAAGGTCTCGCATCGTTATACGCTTTATATACGGCAAGCGAATTGGCCATTCGATGCAGCAACATAAACGCTGGGATTTATAAACGTCGTGGGTTGTCCTGCAGTGTCTCGCATAATATTGGGAGTCATGGGGGATACCGCATGAGCCTTCGACAAAAGCCGCGGAACGCGGGAGTCTCTGTAGTATCGAGGGGGCGAATATACGTTGCGTTGTGTACTGTGCAGACTCGGCAACGGATAAGAGAAAGAGAGGAGAGACATCTGGGAGGCATGCCTTAATTGACCGCTCGGAATATTGACGAGAACTCACAGACGGATTGAGACGTTGAATTTATCCGGGGACCCGTTTTTTTACTCACGATGAAATATGACCGTTCAATATATATAAGCTATAGCGAGATATTTATGTACTTGTTGAGGTACACGGCGCCAGAGACATAGATTTTCAGTTACTTATTTATGCCCGCCTTGCACTGAGAGAAAACGTAGTGAGGTAAATACTAAGCCACGACAGTGGATTTTTAGTCCATGCCAAAATTTGAATAGTTGTTTTATCTGATTTAATGATTAAATTAACTATGTTATAGTTACTGTAACTAATTCTGTAATTGGCTTAATATAATTTCGTAGTTACTTTGATATACAAGTTAACATATAGTTAAATAAAAACTTAGCTATTTTCTTATGGTTAGTGCAACTTTATAAGTGTTGTTGCAATGAACATTACAAAATTGTTGAATAATTTCTCAAATAATAATAATATCTCGCATCTGTGGCTAAATTTTCAAAACAATATATTTTTTCCTGTTATTAACTATTGCATTGACGGTAAATAAATTTTTTTAGTTCTTATGAGAAATATTTTCATTACCGCAAATATATTTTAGTCTGAATCTAATAATTATTGAAGAAGTTAAACGTTTGGTTGACCCAGCGAAAAATTCGTTTGAACCCTTATTTAGTTCATCATTTTTTTTTTGTATTTCACTACAAATTTATTTACCAGTATCTTTTTTTTCTCAGTGTAAGCTGCCTCTACTATAATATCTTCACAACGTGCGCAGTCCGATCGACCCTCTCTCGGTATGAAGCAGAAATACTGCTTCTACGAATAACTACGAAATTATATTAAGAATTTTGTAGTTACTTTGATATACAAGTTAACATATAGTTAAATAAAAACTTAGCTATTTTCTTATGGTTAGTGCAACTTTATAAATGTTGTTGCAATGAACATTACAAAATTGTTGAATAATTTCTCAAATAATAATAGTATCTCGCATCTGTGGCTAAATTTTCAAAACAATATATTTTTTCCTGTTATTAACTATTGCATTGTAAATAAAATTTTTTAGTTCTTACGAGAAATATTTTCATTACCGCAAATATATTTTAGTCTGAATCTAATAATTATTGAAGAATTTAAACATTTGTCCCAACGAAAAATTCGTTTGAACCCTGATTTAGTTCATTATTTTTTTTTTTTGTATTTCACTACAAATTTATTTACCAGTATCTTTTTTTTCTCAGTGTAAGCTGCCTCTACTATAATATCTTCACAACGTGCGCAGTCCGATCGACCCTCTCTCGGTATGAAGCGGAAATACTGCTTCTACGAATAACTACGAAATTATATTAAGAATTTTGTAGTTACTTTGATATACAAGTTAACATATAGTTAAATAAAAACTTAGCTATTTTCTTATGGTTAGTGCAACTTTATAAGTGTTGTTGCAATGAACATTACAAAATTGTTGAATAATTTCTCAAATAATAATAGTATCTCGCATCTGTGGCTAAATTTTCAAAACAATATATTTTTTCCTGTTATTAACTATTGCATTGACGATAAATAAAATTTTTTAGTTCTTATCAGAAATATTTTCATTACCGCAAATATATTTTAGTCTGAATCTAATAATTATTGAAGAAGTTAAACATTTGGTTGACCCAACGAAAAATTCGTTTGAACCCTAGTTCATCATTTCTTTTTTTTTTTTTTGTATTTCACTACAAATTTATTTACCAGTGTCTTTTTTTTCTCAGTGTGAGCTGCCTCTACTATAATATCTTCACAACGTGCGCAGACGATCGACCCTCTCTCGGTATGAAGCAGCTGCGCGCAAAACTGACTGACCGAAGTATAGATTCTCTTTCCGAGCTCTGATTCTCCAGTCGATATATCCTGAGAGAGAAAAAGCTAAACGATCCCACACGATCGTCCCGTTTGTGTATCACCGATCGATATAAGAACACGCATACGATGACCCGGTAACGTCGTGACTGCATTTTTCACATCTCGTCCTACACGAGGCTGGTAGCCGAAGTTAGGATCACATGTAAACGATCTTCTCCCTCTGCGTAACCGGTACGTCCGGTCCTCGACGACGACGACGACATACCTTTGCCGAATTCTTCTTGACTAAAAACGTTTTATCGTCTGTCAATGCATTATGCAAATATGTTACACACGAAAATGTGTTTGCGAATCGTTGTCTACGTGGAGAAAAGATTATACCGTCTCTTCGATGACAGTCAGACGGAATTTTGCGCAGCTTATTTTCGTAACGATTTCTTTGAATTATCCAGAAGGAAATTCCCAGGCGTGCTGAAGAGTAAAGAGACGTCAGTGGATAGATATTTGTGGGATAGGGAGTCGGCATCGAGTCTCATTAGAAAAGCCAGGTAAAAATTTAACCATTCTTGGTAGGATGATCCATTAACTTTTGAGAGGGTTACCCATTGAAATTGGAAGCGGCTTTGGAGTGAACTCGGTCCCGCGCCTCAGGCTCGTACCGAGGTCAATCGCGCAAGCGCACTCGACCGTCGAAGGAAAAATAGGCTTGATCGATGGTGGGCGTAAACTTCTCCGAGAGCAGACGGTCGATTCAGGAAAGCCCCACTGGCTAGATCTCGTGGGTGGATGACGAGGGTAGATGGATGATTGTGGCTTTAAATGTTTGAATTCTGGACCTGCAACGATAATGGATAAATCGAAACGCGTCATATTCTATCAGTTGACAAGTAAAACGAAATTGTAGTCGAAAAATGTAAATTGGTGTATTCAAGTTCATTTTTATTTTGGCGATGAAATAGAAAAATGACTATAATTTACTCCATACAAAAAAAAACTCGCGTAAATGTAGTGTTATTTATGTAAGATATATTTTTTTACGATAAATAGTATTTATTTTATATACATATATGTACATGGGGTAAAACACGTCAAGGCGGCCACACGAATTTTTCATTTCAATAAAAAGTTTTCAAATTTCTTGAGGATGTTGGTCTGGCTGAAAACAAAAATTTCAATTTTTTTCAGATTTTTTTATTGCATATTTCAGCCGTTACAAATAACTGAAAATAATAATCGTTAATTTTTTGACGCCAAAACTACGGCTCTCCCAAAAAAATTATGTTAACAAAAAATTTAAGGTATCTAACGTTCTTTTCAACAAATTTTTTTGCAAATTTTCCTACTCCGTTTTATGCTATTTTTCAATTAAATAATATTTTTATATTTTTTTTCTCCGAAACTGCATTCTCGATTCAGATGAGATTTTTACATTTTGTTCCTTAATATGTTAAGAATCTGAAAAAAAATTGGCGAGATGGATGGCGACTTCGTTCCACAATTACAGCTCTTCGAATGATCGAACATAACGGTAATCTAATGTGTAATTGCTCTTTGCGTTCAACAGGGTTGAGTCTGTCAATAGAAAAAATCTAAAGCCCGCATCACTTGTTTATTTTTTTGTTATTTTTAATTAAATTTTTTTTTTAATTACGTTAATTGGCAAATTCCCCCGTACCTGACGTCCACACTTTGTGTTCACAACGCAGAACAATGGTCGTGTAACATTGAGCACGTGAATATTGAACTCAAGAGACATTCATTCATCGCGTTTTGCCAATTTTCGATTGATCAGAAAAGAGCACGATGATGAATTACGTGTCATCAGGAAAAAAGTTTCAATTTCATCAGTCGATAAAATAAATGTATTAAAGAACCCAAAAATTGAAGAGGCAAAAATATCCGATGCAAAAAATGCAGTGCGGGCTTTAGAATTATTATGTAGACAGTCTGTTGAACGTACAGAGCAATTACACATTAGATTGCCCTGGTATTCGATCGTTTGAAGAGCTGTAACAGTGGAATGAAATCGCCGCCCATCTCGCCAATTTTTTCTCAGATTCTAGACATATTAAGGAACAAAATGTAAAAATTTCAGCCGAATCGGGAACGCAGTTTTGGAGAAAAAAAATATTATAATTTTATTCCATTGAAAAATAGCATAAAACAGAGTAGGAAGATTTTGCAAAAAAATTATTGAAAAGAACGTTAAATACCTTAAATTTTTTGTTCACGTGATTTTTTTGCGAGAGCTGTAGTTTTGGCGTTAAAAAATTAACGATTATTATTTTCAGTTTTTTGTAACGGCTGAAATATGCGATTAAAAAATCTGAAAAAATTTGTAATTTTTGTTTTCAGCCAGACCAACATCCTCAACAAATTTGAAAACTTTTTATTGAAATGAGAAATTCGTGTGGCCGACTTGACGTGTTTTACCCCATATATTATAATATATTGAAAGTGCATAAAAATGAATTTCGCTACGAAATATTGCATACATTTTTGCATATTTTTGTTCTCATTCCAATTTTAAATTTTATACTTTTTCAGGGGGGTTTAATGTATTTCCATGTTTTTTTACGAAATATATGGGTGAAATATTGCGGTAAAGCGTCTTAATTTTGGTTTCAGCGGCAGCCTTAAAGAATTTTTCAACTTTTGGCGCTGACTGAAATTGGAAAATTAACTCGAATCTCTCTCCTTAATATTGTACTCGAGGGCATTGCGAGAAATCGCGTGCTTTCTCGTACGTCGTAGATGTCCGATGCAGTAAAAGCATCTAAGCTGCGAGCGTCGAGGGCATTAAAGTACAGAGCGCAAAGGTGCGAGGGGAGAAAAGAGGCGGAATAAACTGTACGGTGGAGCCAAAGCGATAGGTCCAAGAACGTGAGGCGAACGATACGCTGCCGCCGGTGAATTCGAGCGAGCGAATGAGAAACAACCGACAGAACAAAGCACATTCCACGCACCGTAATTTGTTTCTTGCATACACTATGTGTGTGCTCTCGATCCTCAGGCACCACTCGATTATTTTTCGCTGCTGAATCGGAATAAAAATTTTCCAATTCGTACCTCCAAATCGCATCGAAATAACATATAGTAGTATTCCTTTCAAATTTTTTTTATAGTTTCTGAAACTAAAAATTTATTATAATTTTCAAGAAATTGTTCTATGAAACTCTACATTTTCATAAAAAAAGTGTTTAATTTCAAAAGCCTAAGTGGCCCCACTAATAGAAAGCTTTTTTTACCTACAGTATTTCAACACTACCAAAGTGACAAAAAAAAAATACAATTTTTTTTTCCAATTATTTAAGATAATGCCACATATATTTTTAATCTCAATAATTCAACAAATGTAACAAATATTCAAACAGCTTTTGAGCATATTATATAAATGTATATTATATTACTAAAAATTTGAACAACGTTATACTGTATTACAATATTTATAATTAAAAAAGGTGCGCATGGGTCGTAAAAGCGATTTGCGAATTTAAATACGGTAAAGCTGACTATTATTTTTACCGCCGCAATTTCATTTGTTTTTCTTATCTCGCCAGTGAAAGGATTGAGACGAGATTAAGGAAAGATGCGTGGGCGGGAGAGAATGGCTGTAGAAAAGGCCTAGTTGGCGCAATATGCACTACCGTCCTGCGAGCAATCCACCCTCGTGACTTTTATTGCAGTATCAATGTCACCGTGTGTGATTCGAATGCTCTCGAGGTACCCGACGACTGGTTCGCCCCTATGGAGTACGAGTGAGAGAAATCGTTGGTAAATCCCATTGTTCCTCAGTCTCTTTGCTGCTGGTGAGCTCGTGCGCACGAGCTACGTTTCTGAATTATCGTTTCTTGTGCCAAGAACGTAGTATACGCATCAGCTTCCACCTTTGACGAGAGAGAAAGAGAGAGAGAGAAGAAGATAGTTGTTGTTTCTTTTTTTTTGCCCTCCTTCCATATAACGTCTCGTGGTCCATGTGTGGTTGATGGTTGTTTCGCGCGTTTACGATAGCGGGCCTTTATTTCGTTGGTTATTTCGCCGCAGGGCAACGCGAGGCCAAGACCTTAGCTCGACGAAGCGAACGCAAAAGCGAAAGAGAGAAGGAAAGATAAAAAAAAGAGAAATAAATCGAAGAGTAGGAGGCGAATGAGAAGCAGAGCTGGTGTAAAGCCAGAAAAGTATCTCGAGAAGCAACGCAGCACCAACTCGCCAGCCAAGGCAGGTATCGATGTTTACGAGCTCAAATAAATGGCGCCGCCGCCATGGGCATGCGGTTATTTCGTATTACTTTAGGGTCTTTAATGGCGCCCTAAAGTGCCGCATAAAAATTGAAGCCCTTGTCTCTCTGCTAAGGTGGTCGAAACGCCTGGACCACAAAGAAATATTTTCGCGTCGTAGATTCTCGGCCTTGTCTTGATGCTGCTGTGGTAGCGCGCTCCTCATCGGTGTCGCCGCTGATGATGATCCGCTGGTTATGGCGCGACGAACCGCGACCGTCGTCTCACTCGACTTCCTCCTTCCGCTTCACTTTCGTTACATATGGAATTAGGCCAGAAGTCTAAGAGTCATTGTTACGTCCGGTCATATTTTTTTGTTATAAAAAATAAAGAATAAAGAAATAAAAATAAAATAAAGAAAATATAGAAATTAAATTCAGTTTTTATGAAAAATTACAAAATTAATAAATTACTAAACTCTTGAATTTAATGACTTTTGTTTGAATAATAATAATAAATTTAATATTTTGTTTTATTTTTGTAACACCCAGTGAGCAGTGTGAGTGTGCATTTTTATATCAATTACAGTCTCACACTGTTTTACAAAAATATTTTCTCGCGCAATAGTTGCATCTCTGAGTCGAGGACTGCTTTCGCTGCCCTTATCAGCGCACCGTCAGCGGTCCCACGACGATTAGCAGGGCACCAAAAACCTGTGAGACGTGCGATGTTCTGCATTTTTATTTTTATGTATTAATGCGCTGTGCCTTTAGCACCTCTTTTAATATCTATCATAGTCAGTCCTGTACGGCGGCTCGACCAGCGTGGTCGAGTCGCCAAATATTTCCAAATCTTTGTTTTTGAGTAAAATTTCATATAGAAGTCAAACTCGCTAACCATTAATAATGTAGATATTTCAAATCTTGAACCAGCGTAATAACAAAATTTAGACGTTTTAATTAAGTAATTATTAATAAATTTAAACAATGTAGAAACAAAAATTGTGAAACTTAATTCATCTATCATTAATAAATTTAAATGTTATAAAATACCAAACCAGTGTATAACTTTAAAACATGTGAAACTTCGATTCGTCACCTAATTGTCAATAAATTTGATTGTTTATTGTTAAAAAAGGTGCATCAGAACCAAAAGTTTATTTATTTATCATAAAATATAAATCACCGGACACCTGCTTCGATCCCTGGCCGGCTCATTCCGGCCTAAAACGAGGCAAATCAATCTAGCTTCGTTGCGTTCATGGAGACTTCACCAAATCCATGACGTAACAGTCATCCTCTTTTATTTTTTATTTTGCTTCCTCATAGAGGAAGCTTTGTCTTCATGAAAATTTTTTTTTTCGAGATTTGTATGTCAGGATACTTAGAATTGTCCAAAACGTCCAGAAAAGTGATCTAGAAAAAATGTCCGTATGTATGTATGTATGTGTGTGTGTGTGTATTAGGGTGTCCCAAAAAAAAAATATTTTTTTTTTTCGTCCGGCCACAGTCGCAAAAGTGTGATTATATCTAAACGAAGATTATCTCAAAATTTGAGGCTCGTAAAAAAATATTAACCGGTCGCTCACAATTAATTTTGTTTCCCATCCTGAATTTTAATCTATACGCAGAGTCCGAGAAAAAGTTTTGTAAATTTTTGTCTGTCTGCCCCCTCCACTGGAAACACAATAACTCTGAAAAATGTGTTCGGTTCGCAACCAAATTTTGCGGATGTCTTTGTTATATACAATACAGTTATAGTATCAATTTTAAAGCTGATCAATCAATATTATCCAATATTTTTTTTAGATAAAATCATTCAAAATATATAAATAATCAATTTAGCGTTTATTGCAAACGCCATATCTCCCGGACATTTGTACGGATCACTACCAAATTTTGTGGATGTCTTTGGGATATAACAGATAATTTTATTGTTAAATTTGAAACGGATTCATCAATATCTTCCAATACTTTTCATGCCAACATCATTTTTTTGATATATTAATGGAATTTAAATCGTGAGCGAACGGTTAATATTTTTTTACGAGCCTCAAATTTTGAGATAATCTTCGTTTAGATATAATCATACTTTTTCGTCCGGCCACAGTCGCAAAAGTGTGATTATATCTAAACGAAGATTATCTAAAAAATTGAGGCTCGTAAAAAAATATTAACCGGTCGCTCACAATTAATTTTGTTTCCCATCCTGAATTTTAATCTATACGCAGAGTCCGAGAAAAAGTTTTGTAAATTTTTGTCTGTCTGCCCCCTCCACTGGAAACACAATAACTCTGAAAAATGTGTTCGGTTCGCAACCAAATTTTGCGGATGTCTTTGTTATATACAATAAAGTTATAGTATCAATTTTAAAGCTGATCAATCAATATTATCCAATATTTTTTTTAGATAAAATCATTCAAAATATATAAATAATCAATTTAGCGTTTATTGCAGACGCCATATCTCCCAGACATTTGTACGGATCACTACCAAATTTTGTGGATGTCTTTGGGATATAACAGATAATTTTATTGTTAAATTTGAAACGGATTCATCAATATCTTCCAATACTTTTCATGCCAACAGCATTTTTTTGATATATTAATGGAATTTAAATCGTGAGCGACCGGTTAATATTTTTTTACGAGCCTCAAATTTTGAGATAATCTTCGTTTAGATATAATCATACTTTTGCGACTGTGGTCGGACGAAAAAAAAAATATTTTTTTTTTCGTCCGGCCACAGTTGCAAAATTTTGATTATATCTAAACGAAGATTATCTCAAAAATTGAGGCTCGTAAAAAAATATTAACCGGTCGCTCACAATTAATTTTGTTTCCCATCCTGAATTTTAATCTATACCCAGAGTCCGAGAAAAAGTTTTGTAAATTTTTGTCTGTCTGCCCCCTCCACTGGAAACACAATAACTCTGAAAAATGTGTTCGGTTCGCAACCAAATTTTGCGGATGTCTTTGTTATATACAATACAGTTATAGTATCAATTTTAAAGCTGATCAATCAATATTATCCAATATTTTTTTAGATAAAATCATTCAAAATATATAATCAATTTAGCGTTTATTGCAAACGCCATATCTCCCGGACATTTGTACGGATCACTACCAAATTTTGTGGATGTCTTTGGGATATAACAGATAATTTTATTGTTAAATTTGAAACGGATTCATCAATATCTTCCAATACTTTTCATGCCAACATCATTTTTTTGATATATTAATGGAATTTAAATCGTGTGCGACCGGTTAATATTTTTTTACGAGCCTCAAATTTTGAGATAATCTTCGTTTAGATATAATCATACTTTTGCGACTGTGGCCGGACGAAAAAAAAAAATATTTTTTTTTTTGGGACACCCTAGTGTGTATGTATGTATGTATACAACTCCGAAAATTCGAACGCCGATAACTCAAGAACGGTTTTGTATATCGCGCTCAAATTTGGCACACTAGTGTACCAGCAGATCCTCTTCAACTGTACCAATTTTCGACAAAATCTGTGCGTAAATTTCGATTTTATGCCGTTTTGAATTTTTTGAAAAAAGGACGTGGTCGCTCTAACTTTCGTAAAATTTAGTCAATTTTGCTAAATAGTTGGTTATAAGAGTAGATGCACTCAATGCTGTTTGGTATTGAATTTGGTTCGAATCGGTAGAGTGGTTCGGATTTTATGGAATTTTGAATTTTTCAAAAAATTGACATTATCGCTCTATTGTAACTTTTGCAAAACTTGAAATAGCGAGCTCAAGTTGTGTATGTAAATGAAAGAATATTCAGCCATTATATATATATAATTTAGTGACAAACGGTATGAAAATTATGATTTTATGGAATGTTGAATTATTTTTAATAATATATGTTATCACATTTACTTTCGAAAACGCTCTAATAATAACCAAATAACGGAATAACGAAATAGAAAAAGCGAATTCACAATATGTTTATTTATCTAATTTAAAAAAGGATGCAAAGTAGAACCTTGCACATTGCTTCCTCATTATTTTTCGTTTTTTACAAAGCTTCCTCTATGAGGAAGCCAAAATTGAATAACATACTGCTTCCTCATAGAGGGAGCTTTGTAAAAAGCGAAAAATAATGAGGAAGCAATGTGCAAGGTTTTTCTTTTATTTTTCTTACTAAGTAATGACCAGAAAATAGCGTTGTGTTTTTGAGGTTTTTATCTTTTAAGGAGACATTTTTGCAACCCTTGAAATCGTGAAAAAAAATCACCTAGTAATTTTTGTAGTCCGGGAGTGAAAAATTGATTTGCTGATTTTTATTTTTTTCGTACTCTTTATTTTGTAATAATTTTTTTTGCCTAAGTTAATTGTTCATTAATTTGTTATAAATTACCATATAATCGTGCAGCGCTTTTGTGGTTGAGCTCAAATTCTCGCAACCTTCGCAGCAGAGAAAAAAAGAAAAAATCAGTGAGTAATTTTGGTAAATTCGGCGTATAGCTCACGGGGATAATCATACGTGATTCTCGGAGCTGCGCGCGTGAAGCTCGCTCGACGAAGCGTATTATAGCGTGAGGAAGGTGTATGCGAGTGGGAAAGAGCGGCAACGGATCACTGCTACCGCCACCATCAACCCCCTAAACTTTCGTGCCTTCGCAACATATACTTTGGCTCGTCTAAATGTCCGTTCGTTTTCACTTCAAAATCGCATCGACTCGTTTATTAACCCAGTAATAAGCAGCCGAGAGCGCCGCGCACAAACCCCCAAGACACTTTAAGACCGTTATACTACATTGTGAATGAGGGGAGGCCGCTAGATTATTCTCATATTTTTCTAAATAGGCCCAATCCTAAATCACAATTAAATAGCCTCCGATTTTGTTTTTTATTTCTGTGAAAATTAATAAAAAGCTTTCATTCAAGGAATAGAGCTATAATTTATTTGTCAACTCTACGATAAAAGGCCAATGCTTTTCGCGTAATTCCCAATTTATCGGGCAACTATTAAATTGGCTAAAAAGTTTGCGACCGGTACACGGAGAGACAACTTTCGTTGCATCAACAAATCAGTCGCTAATATAGTGACAGTAAAGCCTTATTTCTTAGCCTAACAAAAATTATTTTCTAGGCTTGTCAAAAAATTTGCTAGACCAGCAAAATTATTTCCTAGGCCAGCAAAATTATTTCCTAGGCCAGCAAAATTATTTCCTAGGCCAGCTAAATTATTTCCTAGGCCAGCAAAATTATTTCCTAGGCCAGCAAAATTATTTCCTAGGCCAGCTAAATTATTTCCTAGGCCAGCAAAATTATTTCCTAGGCCAGCAAAATTATTTCCTAGGCCAGCAAAATTATTTCCTAGGCCTGCAAAATTATTTGCTAGACCAGCAAAATTATTTCCTAGGCCAGCAAAATTATTTCCTAGGCCAGCAAAATTATTTCCTAGGCCTGCAAAATTATTTGCTAGGCCAGCAAAATTATTTCCTAGACCAGCAAAATTATTTCCTAGGCCAGCAAAATTATTTCCTAGGCCAGCAAAATTATTTCCTAGGCCAGCAAAATTATTTCCTAGACCAGCAAAATTATTTCCTAGGCCAGCAAAATTATTTGTTAGGCCAACAAATAAATTTTGCCGTCCCTATGCTAGCAAATAATTTTTCTCCGTGTATTTTCAGTGGTAGATATGCGACTTGAGACCGATAGTGAAGGCCAAAACTCGATATCTTGAAAAAAAAAAAATGTAGCTTGAATTTTCGAACCGGAAGTCGGATCTGTGAATTCTGGAATCAGAAACGGACAAACGTCACATTTTTTTTAAATCATGGTAAAAAGGCTTGTAACTGGTATTTTCTGTGGTAGAATATACAATTTGAGAACGATAGTGAAGGCCAAAATTAAACCAACGTTTACACGTTACAGTGTAAACAATCGTAAGAAAAATCGAAGAAGGACTCTCGGAAAGAATTAATCCCGCGCCTTAAACACATCGAAGATCCTATCTCGTCCTCGATCGTCCCGGGAATATTTATTCCTCCGTGAATACTTTTTAAAAACATTTTTCGGCTGATTCATATCGATCGTCTGTGTGCATTCTCGAGGCTCGTGTGGCGCCTTGGGGTTGCAACGAGGAGGCGCGCACGAGTCCTTCTCCGATCCCGAGTATAAGATTCGCCGTCGTTGTATTCGACGGCACAAATGCTATAAAGTCGCGAGCTACCCCGTGTCCTGCAAGAGAAAGAATTGCTGGCTGCGCAAGTTGCTCCGAGCATCTGGCCGGTGCAAATACCTGTGCGGAACGACCGAACAGGGGGCCCCCTGTTTCGCTGTTTCTTCGTTACCCGACGATATAGTATTTTTTTTTCTTCTTTCGCCACGCGAGTTTGTGTTGCGGCGCGCCGTTCGCGGTACGTAGTAAACCCAGCAGCTCCACGTGAGGTATTCAGAATAAATGTTACAGTCATTGGCCACCAATAATGTAAAAATGAGACCGGTAATCTCAGCAATAAAATCTAATTAGTAAGAAAAATACTCAATCGATAATTCGATTTCGAAATATCTCGTTCAGTAAATTTTCTTGGCCACCTTATTGTATCTGTGCAACGAAAAATGTTGTTTATTTGCTAGCCTAGCTAAAAAATTTGTTAGTCTTACTAATATTTTTGTCAGCATAAACAAAATTTTGGGTGGGGGTCAAAATAGAGAATGACCAAAATAGCGAATGATTAAAATAGCGAATTTCAAAATAAGGAAAGTCTGAATCTGGAATGGCCATCATTATGAAATTCGCTATTTCAGCCATTTGCAATTTTGATCATTCGCTGTTTTGACCCCCATCTTATTAAAATGCCATCAAAATAGCAAATGGTCAAAATAGCGAATTCCATAATGATGGCCATTCTGTATTTGGACGTTCCTTATTTTGAAATTTGCTATTTTAACCATTTGCTATTTTGGTCATTCGCTATTTTCACCTCCACTCAAAATTTTCTTGCTAAGCTAACAAATCATTTAGCTAGGCTATGAAATAATGTAATGTTGTCACTATTTTTACAAATTATTTGCTGGCTTAGCAAAACGGTTTTCTTCGTGCTTCATTATCCCTTAAGGGGAGGGAGACGGGTCAAAAAAATTGATTTTGGAAATTCAATATCATCCAAATCCTATTGCATATTAAAATACCCAACGCACTATATTGTTGGTACTCGATGAAAGGATTTTTTACTGTCTTCTGACTTGCATATGCTTTTCAATATTATCTTAAGCAAAGTTCTTAGGTTTTCCATTCTGCGCATGATTCAGATCAAACTACTAGGCAGATTGGAATGGTTGACGTCTCATTTTCTTCTTTATGAAAAGATACACCGGCTAAATGAAGCAAATTTTAATAAAATGTAATATTTTTTAAGTGACATAATTATTAATAAACAAATTTTATTCTATTTTCTAAATCAGTGATCAACTTTGCTTTCAGAATGAAAAAAAAATAGTTTCCTCCATTTAGCCGGTGTATCTTTTCATGAAGAAGAAAATGAGACGTCAACCATTTCAATCTGCCTATTAGTTTGATCTGAATTATGCGCAGAATGGAAAACCCAAGAACTTTGCTTAAGATAATATTGAAAAGCATATGCAAGTCAGACGACAGTAAAAAATATAGTGCATTGGGCATTTTTATATGCAATAGGATTTGGATGATATTGAATTTCCAAAATCAATTTTTTTCCCTGACTCCCTCCCCTTAAAAGCGACAAAAGCTTGCCACGTTTATTTAAAATAAGTGGTCCAGTCATTGGCCAATTATCCACCGATAATCACAACATAAAATCTTATTAGTAAGAAAAATGGTCAATCGATATAATTCGATAACGAATTTTCTCATCCGGTAAACTTGCCGACCATCTTATTGTGTCTGTGGTACGAAAGAATTTGGACAAAAAGCGACAAAAGCTTGCCCAATAAAGAGTAATCAACCGTACGTCGGTGCACCGGCCGTTCATCCGTCCAGCATTCTCCCCATAGTTCGGGCGACAAGAAGATCGTCGAGCCGAGCAATTATTTTTACGTATAATTTTGATGCGGGCTTTCTATATCCACAACACGGTGGAGCAGGAAATTATGGGAAGGGAGACGAAGAACGCGAAACGTGGACGTACGTATAATGAGCGAAAAGACGTGGCCCGTCACTCAGTCTCTTCGGGAGAGCGAGAGGGAGGTTCACATCCTTTACCGGTGCTTCCGATGGTCAAACAGCTTGTACAGGTAGTCACGTGTCGGTTCGTTTACTGATATAGGTACCTACGAGTAAATGTCGTATATTGTACGTGTTTATCGATCGAAGCGAAGGGTGAGAGAACTGCAGCGAGTTCGTGGCACGTGCTTTCGGGGTGGTATGCTAATGGAGGTTGTGCCATCACAAGCTGAAGGAGAACTGGTGTGAGAGGCGAATTAATGAAGACTCCGTATGGAACGTTGAATGCAATGTTTGTGTGCTATTATGTTTTTTTTTCATATACAGCTATGAAAAAGGAGAAAAACTGCACAACTCATACACAAGATACTATCAGGTAGTAACTGTTAACAGTGCGCTTTAGATGATCCACTGATTATGACATTGAAATTGATTTAGGGCAAAACTATACGAGTGACGGATTCCTACAAATCAGACTGCAATGAGAAAAACAAATGTGATAACCTGATAAATATAGCTAGTTCTACTATAGAAATAACAAAATATACTGTAATTTATTTGCTAGATACATTATTTATTGTTACAGCAACCATAAAAACATTGTTGTCCTCTCATGGGAAACATGTGTATAGTTGAATTGACCATACTTCACCGAGAGAAAAAGTTTCATTGATTCACGGAAATCTTTGCCAATGAAATGAAATACTTGAATTTCAATACTATCTTTTCTTTGAATGGTCTCAAACTTAATGAAAAGTATCGACATTGGTTTGAAGAAAAATTTCTTTAAACCAATAAACCTTTTTCATTGGTTTCAAAGATATCGTCTCTGATTCAATGAAACCTTCTTCTTACCACCTCAAAATTTCAAAACCTATTTTTTCCTGAAATACGCGGCAGATAAAGCTCAAATTTTGTGAGTATGCAAGGAAGTATGGCAGAAATAAGCTAAGCTTCTGGCTCCTCGAAACTCAAAGCCGTTCGTTCGGGAGAACCGGAAAACAAAAAAGTGAGGTTAGGTGCGAGAGAAAGATCAATGAAAACGTCTCTTTAAAACAATGAAATTGTTTTTTTATTATATGCTCACTAACTAAATCTTTATTTACAGGCAATGGAATGTTCTCTTTGAAATTCAAATGCACTATTTCATTGAAATCAAAGAAATATTTCGTTGAAATCAATGAAAAAAAAATCAATCCACCCATTTCTTTGGCGTCAATGAAATCTTTTCTCTCGGTGTTTTTTCTTGGTGTGTCATTCTCTAATCTGCATTTTTGAATTACTTTTTTTCGGAAGGTGAACTCCCGAGATAAAATTTAGACCCTCTTCGAAACTTAAAAGTGGCAGAACCGCCGAGTAAATCGAGGGTCTTGAATTTAACCCATTTTAATTCAACGAAGAGTGTTTGAAGGGTCTACTTTTCAACTCGGGTTATTTTCTTCAGCGAAACTGAATTGATTATTTTTTGCTAAATAATGACCAGTTCTTCCGGTGGTCAAACAGCTTATACAGGTAGTCACGTGTCGGTGCATTTGCTGATATAAGTACCTAAGAGTAAATGTCGTATATTGTACGTGTTTATCGATCGAAACGAAGGGTGAGAGAGTACATGGCACGTGCTTTCGGGGTGGTATGCTAATGCAAAGGCTGTGCCATCATAACCTGAAGGAGAACTCGTGTGAGAGGCGAATTAATGAGGACTCCATGTGGGACGTCGAATGCAATGTTGTTGTGAGTCTGGCCCATATTTCGTAGCCCCTTATACCAAGTTCAAAGGTATAAACATGCGTACAGTATATACAGTTATGAAAAAAAGGATGAAAACTGCACAACACATACACTAGAACCTATCAGCTAGTAACGGTTAAGAGTGCGGTAAAGGCAGAAGAGGAAAAGACAAGTCAAAGATGCAGATAGAATTGAAAGGAATATATGCTTGTAGAATTCTCGACGATGACTACTCTCTCGATTGGGACAACAGCTACGATACCAGCACGCTTAAATGCTGTTGCTATACTATATAGCTGTTGCACAATGTAGCGCACCTACGGCACAACTTAAAGTATAGTAGTAGGATCTATGGCGTGTGCCTCCTCATGGAAGTGGTTCGCCCACTTGGATCAACGTCTTCAAGCCTAGGAAGCTATCTATAGATCACAGGCCTGTTTTCGACTATGTGGGTGGTGGATTTCACCGAGCATCTCTTTTCACTGTCTTACTCTTTGCCTCGTAAGCTTCTTCTTGATTCTTCAGTTGCGCTGAGCTGATATACCGCCTCACGTGCCTCAACGCTTCGTGACTACCTCTTTCTAATTTTATGGACAAAAGGGTCGTCAAAGTTTTGTTAACGATTTCATATGCATCAATGATACTCTCTACTTTCTTTTGCTTACTCTTCAGGGTGTATTTTATGTTGTACTTTTTGGCTGAGATTGATCACACATGTGTTGGACACTCAGTCACTACAGATTGAGCAATCGGCGAGTTCCGGTTAGGATGTATCCAAATTTGGCTCGAACTCCGGTGCTTAATAGGGAATGTTAATTGAAGCCCCTGACTTTTACCTCGAACGATCCCTCGTTTCTTGCGCAAAACCTGAAATACGTGCAGCATACACGATACGGTCACACGTATGAGACACGATCGAATTGCTTTTGCTGTAATTGAATTGATTTATGAAGCGACAACCAGTATCGGTTTTTAATACATTCTTCTGGTGGGCGTTTCGTACGATTTTTTAATGCAATGATGAAGGTGGAAACTTGAAACAGTATTTGTAATTTGTATTTCCTTTTTCTCTCGTTACAGTCTGCATTGGTACCAATGGCCGACTCTCAGTACCGTCAAACAAAGAACACCACTATCGAAATCTTCGAGACCGGTACACCAACTGTACTTACGTCGATGGTAATCTGGAGATCACGTGGCTCCAGAACGATACCCTCGACCTTAGCTTCCTTCAATACATCCGCGAGGTCACTGGTTATGTCCTCATCACTCATGTCGATGTACGGAGACTCGTCCTACCGAGGCTCCAAATTATACGGGGGAGAACGCTGTTCAAGCTCAATATTCACGACGTCGAGTTTGCCCTCTTCGTCACGATGTGTCAGATGTACAACGTGGAGATGCCGGCCCTTAGAGGTAAGTCCTAGTTATTTAAATTATTTATCATTAGTTAACTAATATGATAAAAGAAATTTGATGAATTTCCAGTTTAAAAAAAACACAATTTTTGTACTTTTTTTCTGAAACGAGAAATTGATCCATATTTTTCTGTAAAATTAACAACAATAAAAAACAGGATAAATTTGTTTGTCAAAAGTTGCAAAAGTTGATTTTAGTTTTCACTGTGTGAGTTAATAATAAAGTTAAGAATTGCAAAATGAGAATTGAAATTCATTCGTTGAAATAAATTTGATGAACATTGACTGTCAAATAATTATTCGTTTCTTCAACCAACACACGGAAAAAAGGCTTGGTTGGAACAACCAAGTGCCTTGGTTATATATGTGCCAGACAATTAATTGGTTAGACCAACCAAGTTATTTGTTAGGCTACCAATTTCTTGGTAAGCTAACCAAGTGACGAATCAAGTCACTTGGTAAGCTAACCAAGTGACTCGGTTAGAACAACCAAGTTATTTGTTAGGCTACCAATTCCTTGGTTGGATTAACCAAGTCACTTGGTAAGCTAACCAAGTAACTAACCACGTCACTTGGTAAGCTAACCAAGTGACTAACCAAGTCATTTGGTAAGCTAACCAAGTAACTAACCAAGTCACTTGGTAAGCTAACCAAGTAACTAACCAAGTCACTTGGTAAGCTAACCAAGTGACTTGGTAAGCTAACCAAGTGACTAACCAAGTCACTTGTTAAGCTAACCAAGTGACTAACCAAGTTATTTGTTAGACTACCAATTTCTTGGTTGGATTAATCAAGTCACTTGGTAAGCTAACCAAGTGACTAACCAAGTCACTTGTTAAGCTAACCAAGTGACTAACCAAGAAATTGGTAGCCTAACAAATAACTTGGTTGGTCTAACCAATTAATTGTCTGGCGCATATATAACCAAGGCACTTGGTTGTTCCAACCAGGGCTTTTTTTCCGTGCACTAATTTGCATGTGCAAAAAAATATTGTACGAGCTAAAAAACAATCTGGATGATCTGTTTATGCAATTGCTTTTCTCAGTGTGGAGATAAAATGGAAATTTGCAAGATTTGCGTTACGATACTTATAATTTTTGTTATTTTTCAGATATTCTCAACGGGAGCGTCGGAATGTACAACAACTACAATCTCTGCCACATCAAGACAATTCATTGGGACGAGATAATAACGGGTCCAGGCGGCAAATACTTTTATGTTTATAATTTCACATCGCCGGAGCGTTCGTGTCCAGATTGCGACAAGAGTTGCGAGCAAGGATGTTGGGGCGAGGGTCCCGAAAATTGTCAGAGATTTTCCAAGACGAATTGTTCGCCGCAATGTTGGCAGGGCAGGTGTTTTGGCCCGAATCCACGGGAGTGTTGTCACCTTTTTTGCGCGGGTGGTTGCACCGGTCCCAAACAGAGCGACTGTCTTGCCTGCAAAAACTTTTTCGACGATGGTGTTTGCACGCAGGAATGCCCGCCGATGCAAAAGTGAGTATATATATACGTAACAATGCGTCGTATACGTATCTCTAAGTTTTTCAATATCGTTCTGCGGTATTGGACGCCATTGCCCAATCGAGTTAACAAACCCTCGCGCTGATTGCCGGGCAGAAGACCGATTAAAGTTGAGCGATGTGTCACTCGGCGATAAATTGAAAAGGGCCTGGAAACGAAAGAAATGTTCCCAGGCCATTTCAATTTTCCAAGGAATTTGGACAAAAAACTTGTTGTTACTCTCAACTCTCATCGCGTTTCAGTGTATATACGTTAGAGTATGCCTTGCAATTAAACGAACTTTGAAACTAAAATTTGTTAAGGTAAACGGCCCAGTTTGTGACACCTTTAGAGCAGCGGGGTCGATTTTTTGTTATTTACAGATGCGTGATATTGTTAAACTGAAAATGAACGTTTTCAATACGTGCATTAAAACCTTCTGAAACAGATTAGACTATTCTTCAAAGGGAAAATGTTGAGAATATTAATAAAAACATTATTTAAATATTGCTTGTCTACTGCCGGGGTTCCTGACCCTGCAGAACCACTCATGTCGTAGTTTGTGACCCTCCCGTGTACCGGGTTTGTGACACTGACGCCGTAGGTCCTGACCCCCGCGTGTACCGGGATTGTGACACTCACGCCGTAGATCCTGACCCCCGTGTGTACCGGGTTTCTGACACCTATCCGGGTTTTTCGAACTCCTATTTGGAAAAAATATCGATAATTAAATGAAAACGAAACCATAATAACGTTAAATGTTGAAATTTATACAGTATTCAATCCTAACCTAATTTTCAGCAACAAGTAAAAATCGTAAATATTGAGAGGGTCAGCAACCGCGTCAATAACCACAATTACGTTGGGAGTTATTGACCCTTTGAGTTTACGGGAAAAAACTAATCAATAGCTTAAGTATTCTATTTCTTGTCGATAAAGCTAATTATTGTGATCATCTTCATATAATTGTTATGTTGTATTATACTTACTTAAGAATGGAAACGATCAAATACGCGACCGTTGCAGCTAGTGAGGTCCGTCTAGGAATGGCGGTTCGAACTCACTGAGACGCAATATCACGGCTTTCACCGGTGAAATGTATTTCTAAATAATTTGTTACAAAATTTGTTTATTGCAGAAAAAAACTATTAAAAAAGCTCTTTAATTTGGCGATAATAAGGTTAAAATTCGACGTAAATTACATTTATGACAGTGTAAAATAGCTATCGTGGGTCACAAACCGAAGCAGGGTCACAAACAGGGCCTAACAGAGATTAAAACTTGTTTACCGAGTAATTTGCTGAGAAAATTAATATTAAAAAATACCAATCTCACATCAAAGATTCTGTGGAATCCTTACAAATTTCCGGATCGGTTTTTTAGTACACAAAAAAAGTGACAATACCAAAGATTTCGAAACTATAATTAAAAATAATGTTTTGCCATTCAGCTGTCACAAACGATTGAGCGTGCAAACAATAATGGGTTAAATTAGTATTTGTGAATTGGTATAAATTATTATTACCCACACAGTAGATTTTGATTAGCAATTCGATTAATCTACAAATACATATTTATTCTCCTAGTGATCAATTAAATAGAATTCTCTCTTTTCATTGAAAATTCACAAAACTTCCGGGCGTATTAAAAATCCTTTAACGAACACATCTAAAGAATCTTTTCGCCTGTATTTTTACAGATACAATCCAACGACGTACTCGTGGGAGGCAAATCCTGATGGAAAATATGCATATGGTGCGACCTGCGTAAGAAAGTGTCCGGAACATTTGCTCAAGGACAATGGAGCCTGCGTGAGATCTTGTCCGCCGAAGAAAAAAGCTCTTCATGGTGAATGTGTGCCTTGCGATGGTCCATGTCCTAAGACTTGTCAAGGAGTCGATAAAGTTCACTCCGGTAACATCGATAGTTTCAAGGACTGCACGATAATCGAAGGTTCCATAACAATTCTGGACCAAAGTTTCGAGGGTTATCAGCATATCTTCACAAACTTCACATTCGGGCCACGATACGAAGCTATGCATCCAGACAAACTTGAGGTATTCAGTACTCTGAAGGAGATCACCGGGTTTCTGAATATCCAAGGCGATCACAAGGACTTCACGAACCTCTCGTACTTCAGAAATCTCGAAGTTATCGGCGGACGAACACTCACCGAATATTTTGCCTCACTTTACATTGTGAAAACGGCTCTAGTCTCTCTTGGTCTGAGCTCGCTCAAGAAAATCTACTCGGGATCAATCGCGATTCTGGAAAACAAACATTTGTGCTACGCTCAGAGCATCAATTGGACAAGGATCAAGAAATCGTCGGAACACGAGAGCCTCTTGCAGAACAACAAGAACGAGACCGCATGCTGTGAGTGTCTTGTCTTGGTTTTGTTATGTACTATTACAAATTTTTGTCTTATTTGTCTCAGAGAAATCGTAGTAGTACAGTCAACTATAAAGTGACAACTATTAAGTTTTAGTCCATCCAACTATTTTCATAATTACGATAGCTGTGAAAATAGTTATGGCAACTATTTGGTAGTTGTAGCAACTGTTTGATAGTTGTGGCAACTATTAAAAAATTGCTTGTATGAACTAAAAATGAATAGTTGTCACTTTATAGTTATAAATACCACAATTTTCTCTCAGTGTTCGTGTACTGAATTCCTTTTTGTTTTCAACAGTAATAGAAGGCCTTGTTTGTGACGATCAATGCTCAGAAGAGGGATGCTGGGGTCCAGGACCTGCTCAGTGTCTTTCATGCAAGAATTTCATACTTGGAAACGTTTGCTTGGAAGACTGCACCGCGATAACTGGGTGAGTTATTATATATTTAAAAAATCTGTAATTGATAGATTAAAGAGAAAATAGTAACAGAGTACTTTCTGATGTTGATCTTGCTCACGTATAGATTATGGATTGGAGGTAAATGGAATTGTTGTCATCGTTCGTGATGTGATGCTTAAACGCCTCTTTGAAATGCAAAACTTCATATGTCAAATTACGTTTATGATAAATACTAAATTCTTGTTATGTTTCTTGCAGAATTTATCAAGCTGAAAAGAGAATCTGCAAAGCCTGCCACGAGGAGTGCGACGGTACATGTGCGGGACCAAACGCAGAACACTGTAATAAGTGTAAAAACGTTCGGGACGGTCCATTCTGCGTTCCAGCATGTCCATCCTCCAAATACAATGACAATGGTCACTGCAAACATTGCCACGCAAATTGCGTGGGTGGTTGTGAGGGTCCTGAAAATAATATCGGACCGAACGGATGTCACAGTTGCGAAAAGGCGATTATGAACGGCCACATTCCCGAAGGATGCCTGCAGAAAAGAGAACCCTGTCCTGAAGGTAAGTGAAGTGAAAATCAACCCTTTAACTGCCAACGTAGCATATTTACAAAAAACGGGCAAATCATCAATATAGAATTTGCCGTTTTTTTAAACATCTTGGTGAATTTCAATTTTATTTTATTTTATTTCATCGTATTTTTTTGCTTCCTCATAGAGGAAACTTTGTTTTCATGAAAAAAAAAATTTCGAGATTTTTATGTCAGGACACTTAGAATTGGCCAAAACGTCCAGAAAAGTGATCTAGAAAAAATGTCCGTATGTATGTATGTGTGTGTGTGTGTATGTATACAACTCCGAAAATTCTAACGCCGATAACTCAAGAACGGTTTTGTATATCGCGCTCAAATTTGGCACTCTAGTGTAGCAGCAGACCCTCTTCAACTGTACCAATTTCCGAAAAAATCTGTCCGAAAATTTCGATTTTATGCCGTTTTGAATTTTTTGAAAAAAGGACGTGGTCGCTCTAACTTTCGTAAAATTTAGTCTATTTTGCTAAATAGTTGGTTATAAGAGTAGGTGCACTCAATGCTGTTTGGTATTGAATTTGGTTCGAATCTGTAACGTGGTTCAGATTTTATGGAATTTTGAATTTTTCAAAAAATTGACATTATCGCTCTATTGTAACTTTTGCAAAACTTGAAATAGCGACCTCAAGTTTTGTATATAAATGAAACAATATTCAGCCATTATATATGTATAATTTAGTGACAAACGGTATGAAATTTGTGATTTTATGGAATGTTGAATTATTTTTAATAATATACGTTATCACATTTACTTTCGAAAACGCTGTAATAATAACGAAATAACGGAATAACGAAATAGAAAAAGCGAATTCACAACATGTTTATTTATCTAATTTAAAAAAGGATGCAAAGCAGAACCTTGCACATTGCTTCCTCATTATTTTTCGCTTTTTACAAAGCTTCCTCTATGAGGAAGCCAAAATTGAATAACACACTGCTTCCTCATAGAGGGAGCTTTGGAAAAAGCGAAAAATAATGAGGAAGCAATGTGCAAGGTTCTACTTTTTATTACATTCAAAAAAGTATTCATAACCCTGTTTAAAAAATCCCATTGAAACCTGATTAAACTCATAAAGTCCTATTGAAACCATATCGGTTTTTATCGGTATGAATTGTATTTTTTGTCCATCCTATTGGTCTAAATAGGATTTTCTAAGCAGGGAAGTACAAATATGAAGGGAACATTCTCTATAGTACCATTTTTCGACCTCAATTCAGAAAAGTGTGCAATATTCTTTTTTTATGGGAATAGGATTTGGCTGTTAAAGGTTGAAAAATCATTTTCACCAAAAACCATGCCTTTAAACTAATTTAAACATTCACTTTAATTGCAGGTTACTTTTACGAGTGGGTGAGCCCTCAGGAACAAGGAGCCCTAAGACCACTGGCCGGTAAAGCTGTGTGCAAAAAGTGCCATGCGAGATGCAAAAAGTGTACGGGTTACGGTATTCACGAGCAAGTTTGTCAGGAGTGCAAAAAATACAAAAGAGGTGAACAGTGCGAGGACGAATGTCCAGTTGGTCATTTTGTCGCGGCTGATTCGCAGCTCTGCATACCCTGTTTCTCGGAGTGTCGTGGCTGCGATGGTCCCGGTCCAAGCCAATGTAAAAAATGTCGGAATTACAAGATTTACTTGGTAAGAAAACGTGATTGATTACAATTACAAAATCAGCGGATACTTAAATATACATTTGATGATAATTATCTAACGAAACATTTTTTGTTGCTCAGACACAGGACGACGAGCCAGTTGACAACGAAACAGCTTTCAATTGCACAGAGACTTGTCCACCGGAATATCCTTACAAATTACTCCCACCAGACAAGGATCCTTACTGTTCCAGTGATTCCCGAGGTCCAGGCGGTCTTGTTCTGGAGAGCGAAATTCAGCCAGCGATTCTCGGTGGTGTTGGAATGCTCGTTGCTGTATTTCTCGTTATAGTCGCTGTGATAATGTGTCAATGGCGTTTGCGAACAAAGGCAAAGGAAAACACGGTTAAGATGACAATGGCATTGACGGGTCTTGACGACAACGAGCCACTGAGACCAACTGGCGTCAAACCAAATCTAGCAAAGTTGAGAATAATCAAAGAGGGTGAAATGCGAAAGGGTGGCATTCTCGGATACGGAGCTTTTGGTAACGTTTACAAGGGTGTTTGGGTACCGGAAGGTGAGAACGTCAAGATACCCGTGGCGATCAAAGTGCTGCACGACGGAACCGGAGCCAATACCTCAAAGGAGTTCCTGGACGAAGCTTACATAATGGCGAGTGTCGAGCATCCAAATCTTCTTCAACTTCTAGCCGTTTGTATGACCTCCCAGATGATGCTCGTCACGCAATTAATGCCTCTTGGCTCGCTGCTGGACTTTGTACGCGATCACAAGGACAAAATTGGCTCAAAGTATCTTCTCACATGGTGCACTCAGATTGCTCGTGGTATGGCTTATTTAGAGGATCGGAGGCTCGTTCATCGAGATCTTGCGGCGAGAAACGTACTCGTTCAGACTCCAAATTGCGTGAAAATAACGGATTTCGGTTTGGCTAAACTTTTGGACATCAATGAGGAACAGTACAAAGCTGCAGGAGGAAAGATGCCTATCAAGTGGTTAGCCCTTGAGTGCATTCAACATCGTGTATTCACCCACAAATCTGATATCTGGGCCTTTGGTGTTACTGTCTGGGAAGTTCTTACCTACGGTGGACGACCCTACGAGAATGTACAAGCTCGAGATGTTCCCGAATTACTCGAGAAGGGCGACCGACTACCGCAACCGGCTATTTGCACCATTGATGTCTACATGATTCTTATCAAATGCTGGATGTTGGACGCCGAATCGAGACCGAATTTCAAGGAATTAGCCGATGACTTTGCCAAAATGTCGAGAGACCCTGGTCGATATTTGGCTATAAAACGAGACAAATACATGAAATTACCTTCGAACATACTGAAGGTGAGCTGACATTTCTTATTACACTGTTAACTGTCAACGTATCATATTTGCTACAATGCTGTCTTTCATTTTAATCTATTCGGATGCCAACCTACATTTTTATGTCATGCATGAAAAATGTATTTACACTCATACATTTACAAGTATATTTTTTCACTACATTAATCCTGAAAAGTGTCCAATCATTTACAAACATTTTTTTAAAATTGAGGTGAAGTTATGACCCTAAAAGGTTTAAATTCTTTTTGAATTTTTGAATGTGTTTTAAAGACTCTAAGTGATAGTATCGAATATTGAGTATTGCACGATGTTTCAAACTCCGTATTCACATATTTTCTCTTTGTTTTTGTTATCAGGACGAGAAAGAAAAGTTTCCGAATCTAGCCTCAGGTGTAGACGGCCCAGAGGCGTTGGTCTATGCTGATGAGTATCTTCAGCCCAAATCGAGAGCTCCGCTACCGGCGAATATCTCTGTATCGAATACTTCCGGTTCGCCACCGGATACTCCGGTGAAAGCTTGCTGGCCTAACGGTATGGCTCTTGCGGCGGATTCGCCTACGCCTCAAAATCAACAGAATTGGGACAGGGAACTTCTGAGGCACGGGGTTAACCGCGCAAACGGAAGTACGTCTCACGAGTCTGGCAATTCAAGGCAACATTCGCAGTACGCCCCTCCGAATGGTCATTGCGGTCATGCGGTTAGTTCCGACAGTTCGAGCTCCAGATACTGCTCCGATCCATTAAAAATGGTCGCTGTAAGCAGAGGTAAGTTTTTCGTTTAAAGTTATCCTTTGTCATCGTTTTAGCCCAGTAACTTCACATTGGCATTTTATTAATCAAACGTTTTTTATACTTTTTTATAGATTGTGACGTTACGGACGATTGCCTCGAGCCAGACTTAAATTTGGCGCTTCAGCAGGCGCAAATGGACAAAAATCGACACTTGGCTGTGGACGAAGACGATTATCTCGTGCCGTCACCGCAACTTTCCACGAGCACAAATCAGTACATGGATATTATCGGGGATTCGAAACCCACCGGTAAGTTTGATTTACAAAATAGTATATTGCGATACAAGGCCGGAAAAACGTTTTTTGTAACACGTGCATGAAAAGCGGTGCTTTTCATGGCAGTTTTGCGGGCCGAAAGTGGCTTGTTTCATAGCAGTGTTGAAACGATAGGTTGCCCTCGCGGACTTGACTAACCGTCCACAACCTGAATCCAACTGGTTGGTTTGTGCATAAAACCAACGCGTAACCAACCAAATTCCAACCATCCCATAAGTCAAAGGTTGGAATTCGGTGGGATTTTGTAAAACCAACCGACATCCTACCAATTTTCATTCTGTGCAAGGTTGGAATTTGGTAGGATTTTGTAAAACCAACCGTCATCCTACCAATTTTCATGCTGTGAAAGGTTGGAATTTGGTAGGATTTTGTAAAACCAACCGACATCCTACCAATTTTTAAGCTGTGGAGGTTGAAATTTGGTAGGAATTTTCTAAACCAACCGTTCATCCAACTGTTGCCTAAGACTTGAACAGTTGAAACCTGGTTGGGTACAGGTTGGTCTTTTGCACAAAACAACCGGTAGGAATTCGGTTGATACTCGGTTATACAACCCGAATCCTACCACAATTCAACCTGACGTCGACATTTTTTCCTATCCTACCGCAATCCTACCATAATCCAACCGCATACCAACCATCAAAACGGTAGGATCAGTCCGCGAGGGTGGCGCATCCGCAGTACGCGATTCCTTCACTTTCGACCCTAGGGTGGAAAGTTGGTAACCTCACTTTTCACTATTCGTCCCGCAAAACTACCGTTCAAAGCACCACTATTCATGCACTTGTTATAAAAAGTATGGTGTGCAACACGAGCCAAAATTGACATTTGCGACTCCTGTGATTGCAAACCTCACACTCGTCGCAATCGCCAACTTTCGGCCCTTGTTCACAATATACTATTTCCAACGAGTATTGCGCTAAATTTTACTTCAAAAGGTGTGATAATGAGTGGGTTTAATGAACGTCCGTCATAAAACGTCCATTATCACACCGGGTCAAGTAAATATCCTATAGAACTGGAGAAAAAAAAGTACAATACAAACGTTGTTATAATAATGTTTTCTTCTTATTTTGTTTATCCAGATTCGGAACCGAAGAGATTGAACAACGGATATCGAAAGTATCCAAACTTTTTGAAGATTCCTGGCAAGACGTCACTCGATAATCCCGAATACATAATGTCACAGGACGATGGACCACTCACACCGCAAACGCTCGGTATACCGACTCCCGATCTCGACAAAGTTCTCACGAATGGCGCATTCGGATCTCAAGTAAGACAGAGAAGTTCGGAGGAAGAATCCGACCACGAGTACTACAACGATTTTGATCGCTTGGAACGCGAACTGCAACCACTGAAACCCTTGAGGAAGAACGAAACGACGGTATGAGCGAGAACCGTGATAATAATTCGCAAAAAAAATATTTAAAAAATCTCGCTAGGAAGCAACCGGTGAACGGTCAAACTTGCCTAGGAGGAAAGTTTCTCTTTTCCTCGTACACGGATACCGATTACGATCACGGGAAACAGGGTGTTAACGAGTTCGCTGCGTAACTCTCCCTCGCCCTACCATAAATTCTTTGCAGTACTTAGAGGACGTTACCCACGAAAATCGTGTTAAAAATTGTGATTAAACTTAAACGAAAAAAAAAACGAACGAACACGAAGCTATGAACGACAGTCGTCCGATGAAATACCAGGAAACGCTCGTAACGAAACGGAATTGTCGGCCATTTTGTGGTCTAAAATACATTTGTGTAACGCGAAATGGACATGAGTATCGTTACGGCTTTCCGCATGAATATAAATACGAGATACAATGAACTGTAGTGCAAAAATATTCTTAATGTGCCATTACCTGTGGCTTGTAAATAATTAATGTACCAGTACGGTTATATCGAATTAGAGCTTAGAGCGATTTATATATAAGTTATTATTTTATATGTCCACGTTACAAGATGGGATATAGATTAGTATACAATTTTATACGATGAATTTTTATCAGGATCGCCCACGTCGTGGCTCCTTGCGAATGCGCGTTACGATATTGTTTTTGTTTTTTTATAGAGTGATTCAAAAGGGGAAAGAATAAGTGACGGGGGTTCTGTACGCGCGGGCTGCATGCAATCACTCAAAATTTCGTTTTTTTTTCTGCGCAGACGTATCGATTTTCGAAAAAAAAATCGAAAAAATAGTGCGATAGATATTATATTATGATGGGGTTATGGAAACGACGTATAAGTGCGCTTGTGTGCAGAACCTCATGCGGCCCGCCGCTGACTGTGATAGGTTTATATTCTTTCCTTCGATAAGATAACCCGAGAGAACTTAAAAGGTGTGTAAAAGCGGAAAAATATTTCTTCCTCCTTGCAAACGCTGAGAAGACTCGTTCGGAACTAATTGCAAGTCCTTCTGCGTATAATGCAACAAAAGGAGGAAAAAAAACCGACCCGAATTCATAAAATGACTGACGTTACGTCACGAATATTTATACTTAAATACTGTAATTTGTTTAATTGGTCTGAATCGACCTGTAGCCGATAAATATCTTCACGCCATCTCAACTGTATAGGACCAATCAAATTGGGCCATCAGTGAAATTTTCGAAAAGTTTCAAATTTATACAAAAACTTACAAAAAAAAGAAATGAAGCAATCTTGTAAATAAAAGTAGATAATGTAACTCGTAAGTGAATTTCTACAGAAGTGGAAACAAAAGTACTTGAAAGAAATTTAAAAAAAAAGAAAACTAATCGTTTTGTGACAGGGAAACGTAATGTGTATACTCTGCACGACGTAATCGTAGGATAGGAAGTGCCATGCTCTGAGGGAAATACGTAAAACTCTTGACTAAAGCGATAATCAGCGAGGAGAGAAGCTCGTGTGACTGACTGCCGTTAGAATATCTAGTGTTGTATTCGTAGGCAAATCAGATTCAATTTTATCGACGTTCTTTTTTATTTAAACTGCACTTAAATAGTGCACCAGAGCTTTTGAGCGCAAGCTGTACAGAGTTTTGCCATTTCCTTCAGACTGTATCTTGTCCCATAATAAACTGTACATTGTTATCACTAATTATAATGATTAGCATTTATTTTGTAATATATATAATGCTAGATTACGTCTGGCTTAAGCTACCACGAAATCGCGAAAAGGCTTAACGATTATAGCCCGCCAAAATTCTCGAAAAAAACTTCTCTTTTTTTTTTAATTATTAAAGACCGACCGAAACTGTTAGCATGTGAGAAAAATTGTAAATTGAAGTTAGTCAGGGTCGGTGAGAGACTATAAAATGAAGAAAATTACATTTGTCATTAGGTTGTGGACGAAAAATTTACAAACTCTATTATATTATTATGTGTATATACTGTGTATACAGAGTGAAGCAGAATCTGGAGATTTAATTGAGAAGAAGAATAAATACAGCGAACAAGAACACTAATTTCGATGAATACTTTTGACAAACTCAATCAGCTACGAGGACCCAATTATTTTCTTGTACATAATAACGTTAATGACAATTACAGTGGAGCCAAAATTCTGATTTCGTCACACTCTGTATATCTGCTGTTTATACGCATATAAACATATATTTATGTATATATATTATACATATCGTTACGAAAATACTGTAATAAAGAAAATGTCATTCTTATTTAACCTTGTACTTGATTCAAGAATCCAGGCCATACTTATTTAAGGCAGCAGTGTGGAGAAAGTTTAAGCATGTACGCACTGCTTCGAATTAATTTACATCTGCAAGGGGAAACCACCGGATTACGAGCCAGTCGGAAAATATGTGACAGATAGCAGCTTTAATCCTCACGTTAGTCGAGCGCCAGCCGTCGTGAAGCGCTGAACCCAATAAAAGAGCGTATAGCATGCGATAATACATTGTATCGAATATTACTCTTGCACATTCTTATTTGCAAAGTCACTGTGTTACAAAAAGTCGCTTTATCATCGAACCTGATTACATAACATCAATGAAACGAAAGTGATCAACCGTTAACAAAAAATTTCAACATTCACGATAAAAAAACCAATGGGATTTTTTGAGCAAGCTTTATCTTTTCTTATCTTTGGGAGGCTGAGATACAAAAGTGGGAATATCTAACTGCCTATATTTACATTTGTAGCAAATGTGTTCTGGTATTTAAGAACTGTCAACGTTTGCGGTGCAGTTTTTTTTATTTTTTATTATTTTTTGACGCGGTGAAATTGATCCAAATTTACAGTCTTTATAATTGTGTTTGAATAATGGAGACGGTAAAGGATCCTTACTTGAGACATTTGTTTGACGGCATGGCGGTGTTCAATGTTTATAATAACGAAGTTACCAATTTATCGGTTGGGGCTCCTGGTCCTGATCTACTTAAGAACTGCGGCAGGATGTTGAAGAGAGCTACTGATCACAGAATTGTGAGTAAAAAAAGGTTGCAAAATGAAACTTTGCACATTGCTTCCTCATTTTCTTAGAGAGTTCTTCGCAAAACCGACGAGAAACTTTGATGCTACATTTTGGCTTACTCATTCTAGAAGCTTTAAGATCTTACCCACATAGCACCGACATATTTCTAAAACATTCTCGAAATATTCCTTTGCAACAATGCAATATTGCGAAAATATTGTGAAAGATGTTTAAAACATTTATAAAATATTGTAGGAATCTTGCAATGTCCGCTCAAAACGTTGCAAATATAATATTTCAATAATATTACAGAGCAATATTGTGTTAATATTACATTTTCCGCCCAAGGCTAACTCGTAAGAAATTCTACCGTTTTCAATATAATTTTTTGATTGCGAGTTTTTAAGCAGAACCATTGGATGTCCTCGATAATAATATTATTTATTGGAAAAAAAAAAACAAAAAAAAATCCCGTCCAGGAATCGAACTCACAACCTCACCTATGTAGTACATCCACGTTGAATTAACGATGAGTAATTTTAAAAAGCGATCCTGAAAAAAAAATATATAACAATATTAGAGTTTCATTAACTAAATTTGTTCCAGAGGGGAATGCGGTTGAAAGAAACGTAAATTCTCGCTTCAAAGACTTACATCTACCTACCTATCAAACCTATTTAACGACTTAATGTCTATCACGCTAACCACTAGACTATCGATTACTTGTACAAACGTTATACTTTTATTGCCCATGTGTTCTGTCAACAATGACTGATGAATTAAAAAATAAAGATTGAGCAACCTTTTAGAAGATTTCTGGTGCATAACAATCTTGTAAAAAAAATCGATTCATACCGTGCCGCGTTTTCCAATCAATTCTAATGAGGCTTCCAATTTCTGTCAGAATTTGTCCCCATTTCCACATAATTATATGACGACTTCCCGATTGAATTTCAGTTTTTTCAAATCGAATGATACTCAATTGAACGAGGCGAATTTCTTTTTATCAACAAATTCAACTTTTTAAAACTAGTTTAGAAATTTCCACTTGAAACGTATTGGAATGTTGCAAAAAAGTTTCATTGTAATATTTGCAAAATCTAATCTGGAACCTTTTATTCGAAACTTTGTGAAATATTGTTGAAGAAATTGGATTGTTTGTTTCACAGGTAATGTTCAGAAATATTTTAAAAATGATTGGCAATTGTTTTACCTTTAACAATATTTCTGAACTTTAAGTTGACAATATTGCAATTAAATATTTGTGAATATTCGATTGGAAGCTTATGGTAATATTCCTGTGTAATGAAATATTCGAAATATTCCTGCAATATTTAGGCAATATTATGTGCTATGTGGGTATTGATCTCTGACGGTAATCAGTAAAACGATAATCAGTTCGATAAACGTGAAACATATCGGATCATAAAAATTGTTGAATTTTCAAGCAAAGTTTTCTTTGAATTCTTCCCACATTTGTTTTTAAGGTAGTTCTGTCGGTACGCCGGAGTCATAAATCTCAGAGACTATATGACATTAAAAAATAATCATACGCATCGCTTTGACTGCCTCAATAATAATATAAAAAATAATCGAGAATCCTTCGAAATTGTCGTAATCAAATAAAAACGATTATTTGTAAATAGTTGATATGTTTAGTGCGGATTTGACTTAATTTTTACGATAATTAGGTTAGGAAACATCATTTGGCCCGGTATCGTGCACTTTGACCTTGGTTCAATTAAACATTATTCCGGAGACTTCACCTTTTTTCATGATGCATCAATTCCTGAATGATTTGCGAATCCGTAGTACTTTTTATTTTTTCTCTATCTTTGATCTAAGTATGTTAATTTTCGATTTAAAGATCAATTTTTCCAGCCCTCCCGGGAGTGCCGTGTAAAAAGATCGATTTTCAAGTTTTAATTGTTCATTCAAATACTCGGTAACAGCCTTCAAGATTTTGTGCAAGTAAAATTGAATAGCTAAATTACAACATGTCAAAAATTCATGCATATGAGTTTGGATTGCATTCACGACAGAACTACCTTAAGCATCGATACATTCTATTCAACTCTTATGCAAGATTTTGGATAAGATGTTGTGATCCGTTCTCGATTTATAGCATTTTTTTAAAAGTTACGAAAATACGAATTTCTATGAAATAAATTTATTCTACCTTTTTATAAGGTAAATTTGTCCCTACAAGGATAACAGACTTTTTTCAAAATCTTTAAATACACTTAAAATAAAAACGTTTCAACAAATTTTTACTTCTTCATAGAGGAAACTTTGTTTTCGTGAAATTTTTTTTTTTTTTTTAGATTTTCATGTCAGTACACTCAGAATAGTCCCAAACGTCGAGAAAAGTGATTTAGAAAAAATGTGTGTATGTGTGTGTGTGTGTGTGTGTGTGTGTATGTTACACGCTTCAAAAATGTAAACCTTTATAACTCGGGAACACCTCGAGATATAGAGCTGAAATTTACACCATAGATAGAAGGGTCAATTCTCATCGTTGATACCAATTTTTGTAAAAATCCCCATGATCATTAAATTTTTACGCGTTTTTGAATTTTTTCAAAAATGTCTGTTAACGCGATAACTCTTTTAATTTTCGAGATATTAAGCTCAAAATTGGTATGTGCATGAACTTTCATACATCGGTGATCCCTATTAAATTTGGTTAAGATCGGTTGAAACGTTAAAATTTTATGAGATTTTGATTTTTTGAATTTTTTGATTTTTTTTCTGCGATGCGAATTTTGGTATCAAATATCGAGCTGAGAGTCAAATGAGTGCCAAATTCATGATTAACAGAAAAATACGTCAGATATAGCCGAAAAATGTTGAACGATAACATATTTTCATAGCGATGTTGTACAGTCTATATTGCGAAAAGTAGCGATTTATGTCGTATAAACTAGCCATATCCTTGCTTCCCAATGAAATTTCGGAAACCACCGATTTCTATCGTGTTCTACAAAAAAAACAGAGAAGATAGAGTATTCGAGGGAGTTTCTGGACCGTTTGTCCTTATTATATTTTCACAAAACGAGAGTATGCGCTTATTTATATTTATTTAAAACAAGGATGCAAAGCAGAATCTTGCACATTGCTTCCTTATTATATTTCGCTTTTTACAAAGCTGCCTCTATGAGGAAGCCAAAATCAATTCCCATACTTCCTCTTAGAGGCTGCTTTGTAAAAAGTGAAATATCACGTTTGTCCTTATTATATTTTCACAAAGCGAGAGTATGCGCTTATTTATATTTATTTAAAACAAGGATGCAAAGCAGAATCTTGCACATTGCTTCCTCATTATATTTCGCTTTTTACAAAGCTGCCTCTATGAGGAAGCCAAAATCAATTACCATACTTCCCCTTAGAGGTTGCTTTGTAAAAAGCGAAATATAATGAGGAAGCAATGTGCAAGGTTCTACTTTGCATCTTTTTTCTAAAATGTAATACCAAAGATACATTGGAAATAAGGTTTTTTTAATTAGAGACGTGTAAATCTTAGGAAGAAGAGGAGAAAGAAGGCAAGCACTACCTCTTTCAGTACGGTGTAACTGCAGGTTTGTGGGAATGCAGAGACGAGCTACAAAAGTTTTTAACAAGACACTACGGCGATCCGGTTCTCAGAGAACATCTAATTTTGACTTGCGGTGCATCTCACGGTTTGCAACTAATTCTCACAAGTGTTATGGCACCTAACGGCATTATATTCGTCGAAGAAGTCACCTACATGATTGCCCTCGATGCCTTCAAGCAATTCCCATTAATGCGAGTCGTTTCGGGTAAGAATTGCAATGTCATTTTGTGGTAGACTTAAGTAAAATTGTTATCAAGCTACAATGACTTAATATGGGATAATTCTGACACCAGATTTCAAAGCTAATCTCAGATAGTGCGACTATTAAGATAGTTGTATGCACAAGTGTGCTATGATGTTCTATATTCAACTAATGAACCTTGTCGATAAGATTTTGCAACAGTAGCGTAAGTTTTTTGCATTAGCAGCCATGAATGATGATTTTCCTTTGATATTACACTATAAAAAAAATGTACTTGAAATTTAGTGCACTTTTATTGGGAGTTTGTATTCATAAACTAGTATATTAATTTTAGTATACAAGTGTAATGTAAAATTAATGTATGGTGTAGCACATTCAATAATCTACTTTAATGTTACAGTAAAACTACTTGAATTTTGATAATTTGCTTTAATTTCACTGGAAAAGTACATGAATTTTAAACCTCAATTGTATATTAAATTTCGATGGTGAGTTTATGAATTCAAATTTCCAATCTTTTCTAACAGTGTATATATATATATGAAAACTAATAAGATAAAAAATAACCTGTGTAAAGGGCTACTCAGTTTTTCCTTTCTCTTACATCGTGATTTCGTGGTGAATGATCTCCAAGATTATCAGTATTTTTCTTGATGACTTTACATCCAATTTCCCAATTTTTTCAGCATTTCATATTCGTGTATATTAATTTTATCACGTTCATCGATAAATTATTTGTATGACCTCAAGTGATGTCGTTATTAATTTTTTATAACCAAAAGCGTTAATTGCTCTATGTAGAATTCATTAAAATAAATTCATGACTTCAAATACAATTACTCGTGATGAATCGAACTTATTAATGTATTCCAGTGCCCATGAAAAACGGTGTAGTGGATGTCGATGCCCTGGAGAAGCTGGTTGTCCAAGAAAAAGATAAAAACAATTATTTTTTAAATAATGAAAAAATATTCTGGGGAATGTTCTATACAATACCGACGTACCATAATCCCACTGGAATGAGTTTGCCTGCAGGTAATGAACATAATTTAATAAGTGATAAGTGGAAACAAGTCTCTAAGTGCTTCTTACAATTTTTTTGAAGATTTCAGTCGTTATGCGGATAATATCTGAATGCTTATGACAATATTTGCAGAAAGTTGCAGACGCTTGATAAAAATCGCGCGGAACAATAATATAGCGGTAATATGCGACGACGTTTACAATCTTTTGCACTACGGAGCTGGATTTCCACCGCATAGATTGCTATCATACGACGATCCAACCGACGATGATTATAAGGGCGGAAGTGTTATATCAAACGGATCGTTCTCCAAAATTCTTTCGCCAGCAATTCGTCTCGGTTGGCTCGAAAGTGGACCTCGCGTCATTAATATCATCAGAACGTCGTACGTAATGGTTTCGATTAAAAAATTGATGGAATATACCAATAGAAAAGATTTCTAACAGCTGAATTTTTAGAGGTATCATGAAGAGTGGAGGAGGTGTTAATAATTATGTTTCCGGAGTAATCGCGAGCCTTTTACATTTGCGAATCGAAGATGAATATCTTGACTCGCTGATAAAAATTTACAGGGTTCGTACGACAAACATTATTGATTTTATCAAGCAAAAAAAAATTCCGTTTTGTAAAATCGTGTCTATTATCCTTGACGCTTTATTTTTAGGAACGACTGGACGTTGTGTGCGAAGTCCTAGATCGATATCTCCCGAATTGCTGCTCTTATCAAAAGCCCGAAGGTGGCTATTTTCTTTGGATTCGATTGCCTACAGGTATTGCCAGATTAATCTGATATTTCACAGAAGAATCGACGATTAACAATTATATTTTACAGGCTGCGATGGAGAAAAATTTATTGTCTGGTGCCAAAAAGAATTCAAAGTTACGGCCATACCGGGAGCTCGGTTTTCTAATACTGGCGAATCAAAAAATTACTTGCGTCTGAGTATAGCCTTTCATGAGGCTGAGGTACTAAGGACAGCCGTAAAAGCAATGTGCACCGGATTACTTCAATACATTAGAAACAATATAGATGCTAAGTTGATTCCATAAAATAATGATAATTGTACTATATATTTATACGTTCCATCAGTTTTGTTCGCACAAAGTGCACCTTCGGAAGTTACACATTATCTCTTTGGATTTTAAGCGAGCAAGTAGAAATAATATTGAGTAATTTAAACAAAAATAAAAAGAACTAGATTACAGCTGGTTTTGACTGCGTTTCTTATTGGCCTGAACTGATAGATTAATAAGAAACCCAATAAGCTTTTTGTCGTAAATAGTACCCAAGGTTTTAAAGTAAGAACGTCTCACATTCATTTCCTGACTCACTTCGTACAATTTGCTGTCTGTAACGTTTTTTTTTTTTTTAAAATAAATCGACTTTAAAATAGGCTTCAGAATGAATAATAATCATCGATAAGATTATCTATTTTTACTTTTACAGTACGTTGCGTTGTATTATGTTGATAATTATTCCTTTGTGTTGATATTGCGACAATAAATTAAAAAGTGATTATTCAAAACTAGTTTAACGGAGGATAAATCGGATCATTCTAAGAAAACCTTATTTCTCTGCTCTCGATAAAGTACACAATACGCAGTATTAATATTTGATTACAATGATGAAGCAATAACTCACGTTGATAAAATATTAGCTTCGTGCGATTATTTTTTTCTTCGACTGACCCGATTTTCCCGACGACCTGATTCATTCGTTTTTAATCAACTTCTTTATATTTGTTTTCTTTTAATCTATTGAGTGTATATATTTACATGAAGTATATTTGTTTCCAATACAAGTCAGATGATTAACCAGACATGCCCAATAATTCTTTTTGCTTAGTATCCAGAATCTTCTCAGCATTGGTAATGTACTGATCGCTGAGTGCTTCTAGTTGCGCTTGAATTCTACGCCCATCGTCCTCGGACAACGAAGGTTTCTTTTTCAAGTTTCTAATTTCCTTATTCCTAATTTCCTTGATATTGTCACGACATTTTATGTACAGGGCCTTGGCATTCTTGGACAAATTTTCTCTGTGTTCCTTGGTCACCCTTTAAAAAAAAAAAAAAAAACACACAATCAGATACGATACTCTATTATCAATGAATAGATGAATGAATATTTATTTGAACAAAAGACCATTATCGGCACTGTTCATTTTTGCAGTACGTAACATACTAAGGAGCTCGTAGTTCAACAAAAAATAGAAATTTAAAATTAAAAAATATGTATATATATAAAAAAGAAAATTAAAAAATGTTAGTAAAATATGGTAATGGGAAAAAAATATATATATATAATAGAATAAAAAATGAAATATGAGAGGATAACAGTTATTTATTATTTTATCTCTAAAAAATCGCTGATTATTATTATAGCGGCAAACTCACTTTGGTATAGGAACAAAAATTGTTGTCCCATCCTGCTGAGGATTCAAATTCATTCCGCTTTTTGTAAGAGCGTCCAGTATTTGAGGAATGGCTTGTGGAAAAGTGGTGACATTGAGAACAACGGTTTTTGGTTTACGAGCAATCTGTACGAGTTCTTGAAGCAAGTATTCCTGACCCTCGAATGTCACGGGTACTTGTTCTATCGAACCTGTTGCCGAACGAAGAGTCAGATGCTTAACAAAATTGTTCTTCAACTCTGTAACAGCCTTATCCAACTGTACAGTTAGTTGATCAACGTCGACGACCTGAGCTAATTCATTTTGGTCAATTTGTTGAGGCTTTCCTCCTTTCTTTTTCTTCTCTTTGTCTTTACTCTTTGCGGCTATTGTATTAGTTGTTGAAAAATTTCTATCGATACCAGCACACCAATTGTCAAAACATTTTTTTTCGAAAAATACATTTTTTTCACTATAAATTGTACGATTTATGACAGACTTAATGTTGCATGTATTTTCTATCGATCTAACACTAACGAACGATTTTTTAAGGCTTCTCGACCATTTCAAAGCAACTAACGCTCGCATTTTCAATGCAAAACTATTTTTTTTATATCGGCAATAACGAAACACTGCAGAAGTACGAATTGCCGATTTGGAGGTTATGTTTACGAAGATGAAACTGGTTAGAATCTCTAAATTGTGAGAAGAGATCAAACGATAACGTAGTCGCAGTTGCAAACGCGGGCTCTTTGATTTTTACGAAAATACGAATAAGTATTCGAGATGTGAAATAAGGTAAGATTAATTTATTTTTATCTGGTAATTGGAGGATTTTACAAGATATAATGTACAGGATGTATCTTGCTTGGGAGAAGACTGATATTAAATGTACTTGGACAGAACATTCCTGCAGGAAATCACGATAGACCCATTATATCCTTCACTGATGATTCAAAGGACCTAAAAAAAATAACAGAGGTATTGAAAAATGATTAACCGACGTTTCATTATTATCTTTTTATAACTGATGCACGTAATGTTGCACATTTCGTGCCTGCAAAGCGTGCGTGATATCGCGTATTATGCTCACGTAAACGTAGATAATTTCACGTACGCCATCTCGTCCATGAAGTTATCTAGGTTTCTGTAGATAACTTCACGCACACATTGGCGTGTGTGAAACTATCTACAAGATAATTTTACGCAATGCTTTGCAGGCACGGAGATGTGCGACATCATGTTGACATTCGTTACAAAAAATAGTATGTTATACTTGTGCGACAAAGCGGCCGTCCCGCGGAGGTTAGGAAGCGGGGCACGCGTAACGGCCGCTTTCTCACACTAGTATCACAAGGCAATACGTCGTTTCTACAGAACCCGATTCTACACATCACCGACTCAACACCACCAACTCTACACAACGGCAATTCGACACATGCCTCGATTCAACACAACAGCAACTATACACATCACCAACTCGACACATCGCCAACTCGACACATGCCTCAATTCGACACAACCCCAATTCTACACAGCCCCGATTCTACACAGTCACAATTGTCACGAGCCAAATGCACAACGACAATACTCTACACAGCCCCGATTCTACACAGGCACAAATTTCACGAGCTAAATTCACAACGGCAATACTCTACACAGCCCCGATTCTACACAGGCACATCTGTCACGAGCTAAATTCACCGAAGTCCCGATTCAACACATCACCGATTCTACACCGTCACCAACTCACATCCAATCAGCGTATGTCGTTCAAGCATTCCAACTCATCGGCGCACTATGATTGGATGTGAGTTGGTGACGGTGTAGAATCGGTGATGTGTTGAATCGGGACTTTTGTGAATTCAGCACGTGACAGTTGTGCCTGTGTAGAATCGGGGCTGTGTCGAGTATTGCCGTTGTGAATTTAGCTCGTGACATTTGCGCCTGTGTAGAATCGGGACTGTGTAGAGTGTTGCCGTTGTGCATTTGGCTCGTGACAGTTGTGACTGTGTAGAATCGGGGCTGTGTACAATTGGGGTTGTGTCGAATTGAGGCATGTGTCGAATTGGTGACGTGTCGAGTTGGTGATGTTTACAGTTGCTGTTGTGTTGAATCGAGGCATGTGTCGAATTGCCGTTGTGTAGAGTCGGTGGTGTTGAGTCGGTGATGTGTAGAATCGGATTCTGTAGAAACGACGTATTGCCGTATCACAATCTACTATTAATGGGAATGTGTGCATAGAGGATCTTCTAATAGAGTTATAATAATAGTTTACTCATTATACATGACCTCCCTCTGAAATGTGTAAAAAAAAATTCCAAGTGTATTTTTATTCAATAGTATTTACCCACCTAACACAGATTCGTAACTTTGATATAATATTTACGTTAACGAAATAACGTGTTCTATCAAAATAACGTCACTAGTCACGCACCAGTGATACATTATTTCTCATTCAAGAAGGTCACAAGATATGGAAGAATTTTCGTAACATTTATATTACATTACATAACATTTATGTAACAAGTACGTTTATTACGTCGCATTTTAATAAAATCTCGATAACAAATGTTACTTATTTTTGTTACAGAAATAATATATAACGTTTACATATTATTTCAACAGAATTTTGTGCCACAACTAGATACGATTGTTATTAAAACAAAACATCACACTTATGTCAATGTTACACAATAACGTTATGTTTTTTTACAATTCGAAAGTTATGTAACTGTTACATTCTGTGTTAGGTGGGTAAGTTACAAAAGAATTTTCTAATTCCTATGAAGTATTTAAACATTCATGCACAAGGGAAAATATTTATAAAATTTTTATTTACTTTATTTCCATATTACGAATTCTATGAAACAATCTCCTTTTTATTTCTAAAAGTTGGAGAAAATATTAGGAAAGTATAAAACTTTGGTGCAGTATTCTTGTAGCAAATTTAGAAATTTATAATTTATTTTGATAAACAATAGAATCATTTGATTACTGCACATTTTAACATTCAGTTTCAGTGTAAATGCTACTGTTCATCTAACATTGCTGTAGAAAAAATATAATAAAGTCTATAAATATAGATAGATGCATTTATTTATTGTGCACCAAAATACAAGAAAAATTGCATTGCATATAAATGTCATAAATCAAATTATGCAGAGTAAAAATATACAACTAAAAATAAGAAAAATCAGACCCCACACACAATTAATTGCAAATATATCCTAATCTTTACCTGGAATTTATTTGATCACCTGGAATGTAAAATGGATTGCACACTGCATTGGAATATGCAACATGCAACTTCCTAAAAATCTGTAAACAGAAGATACGACAGTTAATAAATTAGATGAAGTATGTATTCAAATGCTTACCATTCTGACATCATTGTCACGAAAAGATGCATTGGATGACTGCAGAACGACCACAAACTTTATCTTTGTATTAGTCGCATATCCGAATCTGAAATAAAAAAAATGCATTAAATTGCTGATTAAGCAATTACCAACATTCTTACAAAAAAAATCTCACATTTTGTGTTCTTCAGTTGAGAAGAGTAACCCTAAGAATAATTCCCGAGTGTCTGTTGCTGCTTTGTTGCCAACGTTCAATTTTTCTTCAATTATATCAATCGAAGTATGAACCTTGTAGTGGAATTGAATTGCAGCCGATTCTGCGGCGCATTTTATGTATTTCGGAGAATTCTGCAAGGATCAAACGTTTTTTTACACCCTTGAATACGTCTGCTGTCATCTTACAAATTCATGGATAAAAGTAAACATAACCTAACAAATTTTCGATAAAATTTATTCACTCACGTCTTTGCCAATCACTGCTACGCATACAGCCATTTTTCTAATTCAATAAATAAGGTTAACTTTTACTACATCACTGCAAAAAGCAATATCTAGATTTCGCGTAAAATCAGGGCGTTCAAATGTGTCAATGACAAACGACCGTGTTCGTGGAACTGTAATACAGTCGGTATGATCCGATGATATATTAAGTACATGAAGACAATTCTCGTGGATGAGTTTAGGAGTTTGATAAAAGGGGCGGAGAACTGTCACTTTGACAGATCAATTATAACGAATAAATTAGAAAAAATAATTTTATTATTTTCTGAAACCTTTCACATTACAACATACATATATATCATCATTAGGTACTATCGCTTCTAGACAGCAAAGATTTCAGGAGGATTTGTCGTAATATCGACGTTTCATCGTGCGATACTTTTTGAGCATATAAAGAGCTTCAATCTCTTTGACAACGAATCGTCCATGAGCAATCATCTTCTCAATGTTTTTGGGATCCTTCTCGTCTCTGTTTTTCATAAAAGCTCTCTTGAGTCCCATGCGAAAGTTATCATAGCCTTTGGGATAATCTTTTCCCATGTGAAGCAGCTAAAGTGAAGAATTCGTTATCGACAATGCATATCGATTAATTGATACTATAATTTTTTTTACAATTATTATTTCTATTACCGTTTTGTATAGCTCAATAACTTTGGCTTTTTGAGCCATTGTGCTTCAACGGTCGAAACTGTTATTGTCGCGGGTATGAAGAATGGGTTCTATATGTTGAAGATAACTGATTATTGGAGCTAAGAAAATAATAATTTCAAAGTCCAATGATTCAGAAGATTATATTTTGAGGTACTACTTGCTTATGAGAATTATATAAATTCAGGTCGATGCAGAAAACTACCTTATTGATCAGCAGTCGGTAATATAGTATGGCAGTCGAACGAAGAGTTAGGATAATATATACTTTCTGCATTATCAACACCCAGTCGTAGCTTTGTTGCGTTCCTTTAAAAAACAGATGTCTTTGTTTAGAAAACCAAGCCCGATTTTTTTCTTCATATTTATGAGGATAAAAATTGTAAATAATGCACGAAATATTTTAATCTATGAACTTTACAAAAAAATGTATTATAGGTAAGATATATTTTTTAATCATATTTCTCAGTGAAATCTGGTATGGTATGACATTTTTTTTATTGATAAAATCACGAGGTTTTAATTACTTCACTGAAACTCGAAGGCACATATGCAGTCAAATCCATCTCGCAACCAATCGTCGCTTTATTTTTAATTCAGGGTAAACCTGCTTTACCCTAAGTTCTATTCAACTTCTGTTTGTAATCTCTCCCTTGTCCACCCTCGTTATGTTCTTCTTGCTACTCTTTTAAAAAGATGGCGACAGTAGGTCATTCGAAAGAAACAATCTCCATTTTTTATTTTCGAATTTATTTTTTAAATAATCAATGAAAAATCACGAGTTCTCGAAAATCTTTGCCGTAATTCATAGGCAGAGATAGAAGCGCGATAAATTAATCTCGCAGGCTGAACAGCTGTCTGGCCAGAAATTCGATACTATCAGATGCAGCAATGAACGATGAGTAATGTTAGTATTCTTTGAAGTATCTACATACATGCACAGCTGGATAGATATTATCGGTGACATCCATGACGAGTGTCCAATGTCGGGACAAATGCAATGTGTCCCTCTTTCACTCGGACACCGCTCAAGATTTAGTCATCCGTCAGGTGTAGTTGCACATACGACCTCCCGTACTAACTACTCACTCAGTGTCAGCAGTAACTCGCCGATCGGTCTACCGATATCATGAACTTTCCGAAGAGACATTGTCCATTGGTAATAGCGGTGAGTACTCGCTATACGCATTGTTTTCTCGTGTCAGATTCGATCTAAATGAATAATGATAAAACAAATACCTTGCAGTTACTATCAATCACAATTGCAGCGAGGATATCTGTCTCCGCCGAGCCAACGAACAATCGTCACGATCCGCCTTTCTGGCAGTTTGTACTGCGTGAATTGGTATTTAAGACGATATCTTCGTCCCAATATGAGGATGATGAGCTTTACAAGACATTACTTAATGCTCCTTTCTACGGCGGTTCTGTGTCAGTTGTTTCGAACGACATAAATGCGGTGATATCTCGTGGCAAAGTCTACAATACATCAAATGGCCAATGGATTTTTTGTCAAGATGGTTGCACAAAATGCGAGCCCTGCGATTGGCAGAAAGATGATCCAATAGTCAAGTGGACCATGAGGAGAGTGAAGCGCCTGAGGAGGTTGGGTTTACCAAAGTGGGATCTACGTTTGACTGTCGTGCCACAGATGGACGAGAGCTTTCACATCGGCAAACATCCGCGTCGGCAAAATGGCGTTTACGTGATGCATCAAGACACGGCTGGAGCAGAAAGTTCCCAAAAGCTCGTTCAGTCAACCACTCAACAAGCGGTCAGTTTTGAGAAAATTAACGAGGCAAATTTCTGGGACTCAAATGGAGATAAACTATATTCGGGTAGTGAATGGTCAAACGAGGAAACTCACGACGGCTATCCTAGGAGAACTGTGAAAACCGAAACGCACGAATCACTGCGACGACCTCCGTTGACGTACTACGATGTGGATCAGAACATTAACAATGCCGAAAGTAACGCGGAGAGATCTCAGGATGATTCAATTCCTCGTTTGATCGTGGGAATCGATCAGCAAGGTAAAAAACATTTGGTACATTTAGTACCAGTTGATGCACCTTTCACTGCTCCTGATCGCTCCAAGAATTATGCCCGAAGATACCGAGCGTCCTACAATCAAGGAAATGCTGCAAGAATCAGCAGAACGATTCAGCAAGAAAGGGATGAACCGTCGTATGAAAAATTGATTGTAAAAATTTTGGAATCTTTCAATGCTCACCGTAATTTGATCGAGAAGTTTTTGTTCGCCGACAGACTCGAATCAGTGGATCCCAATGAAGGTGATGTTCCTTCGCATTCAAGTTATACAGGGAGTGCTGATGAAAAGTTCGAAAGACGAAGTTTGGAAAATTATCGGTTTGATGACTCTCGACAATTTAATCAATATCTTACCGGGTCAGAATATCAAGACGTGGAGCAGGGCGAACAGCTCAGACGTTACCCCTTCATGACCCAAGAGATAAACAAGCCCTACGGCGAATATCAAGATGCAAACTCGATGATTGACTACGGCCCTTATGGCCTATCTGTTCAGGACCAGCAGCAGCAGCAACATCAAGACGAACGATTTCTGCCCTTGGCAGACGGTGAGCGTAAACGTGGAAACTCCTTTGCCAAACTAACGGACTCGAAATTCGGGCATGAAGCAACCAGCCAAAATTATACTCTGATGGATACGTCCGATATCGAGTTCTCGATGAAGAGAGATTTTTTGCAAAACTCTGCTAATCAAGCGCTCGTGAATTTAGCAGTCAAGTCCAATGAAACTGATGCACGGATCCGGAAATTGCCGGAGGCTGATTTCGAAATACAAACTTTCAATTCGGACGATTGATATCTTATTAATGTGTACAGGGTATAGTTTCATCAGAGTTGTACATAGTATCAAATAAACGCTGTTCTACATGGCCGCGTGATACGATATCATATTGCAGTTTGGTGTGGGATGCTCTCTGTGTTGGAATCAAATATGGCGGCAACGTGGCATTGCCTTGAGGATATATTGTAAAACGGTGGAGTGATTTAACGCTTAAGAGGGTCGGGTTACTTTAGTCGTATCAAAGACTTTATTTACCATAAGTGATATTGCCATAAAATGAAAACCGATCATCGTTCAACTGGTAATTAGAGTAAAGTTTTCACGACGAGCAGAAAGTCTACGAAATTTGCTATAACTGGTAGTAGCGAAAAATAAAAAATGTTTTATCTCACTAGTGTTGAAATGTACTATTTCCAACTTCTCATTTTTTTCATCAAAGAGCAATTAAATTTTTTAAAGCTATCAACCTCTGGTGTCTCGCCACTGTACACTATATCTATGTCCCTTTCACTACTCGTAAGGTTGGAACCCGGGGGTGCGAGTGATCGTTAATCCTATCGCGAACCAGCATCAAGCTTTACTCGATGGTAATGCGATCGTTTGATAGCCCAATGCAAATAAACACGCGGCTTTCGCGTACGTCACTCATCGGTCTGAGGTACCGAAGGGAGGATGAACGACATTGCCAATGGTGTACACAATATACAACGAGTGAGAACGTCGGATCTGCGGCTTCGTGCGGGGCTTAATGTAGGCACTGTAGGCTTCGTGTAATTGCATGGCAATGGATAGAGGATGAAAGTGGAAGCGTTGCGAAGGGTAAGGTATCTGCCAGTCAGTATCCTAGCACCTCCAACCTATACAATCAAGGTATGTGTATGTGTGTGAGCGAAACATGGGAAGCGGGCTGAGTATTGCGGAGGTAAGTCGGTGCTTATATTTAATTAAGGAGGATACGGACTTGAGTGAGAAGGAGAGGTGAGTATATATATATACAGTTCGACTGGCACGAGATAGAGGAGGGTAAAGAGTTGCTGGTTCCGAAGAGAAACGGAACAAGCGAGACAGAGGGTAAGATAGTTGAGAGAGGTAAGTCAGTGTTACTTGTCTAATTATTTACCCCTCTGACTCTGCAACCCCTCTGTACAATTTCCTCGTCGTCGTGTGCCGCTCTTTCCCCTCAAACTCTTCTCCGCCGCACCTTTCTTCCTTGCGCCTTCGGGGCTCGCGGTGTCTCTTCCCTTCCGCTTTGCAACCAAGCCTTTTCTATTTAACCTTCTTCCTGACACTCCAGCAGCAAGAACAAGAAACCAACCAACTCCTGTACCCTCACTCGCTCGGCGTTTATGCGCTCGCCGGGCACCGATTTCAAATCGTCCTGTAAAACCCAAGCACCCTCTTTCCTTCAACCGCACATATACACTCACTGCTCCGCGGAGACTTTTTAATTGAATTCACGTTTCGTGTTTGCTTGGTAATTAACCTCGAGGGGCGGTCTTGACTCGTGTGAGACGTGCTCCACTGATTTCAAGAGAATAAACAGCAAACTGCCTTACCCTCCCCGAATTCTCGTGAAAACAGTCAAGCTGTCTGGCTGTGGCATTCGTCTCCCCCGCCCTCCGCCCAGCGATAAGTTGGTACGGCACCTCGGCAGAAAATCTATGAAGAGCGACAACGAAAGTCACGGCGCAAAAATGAAAACTGAAGAAATTCCGGGCTGACAGTGCATCCGTCCGACTTGGTCGGCCGGGTAAGACCGGGGAATATATACAACTGGGTAGTAGAGTGGTGAAACAGCCTTGTCCTCGCCTCGTTTCAGATACTTAAATCCCCGTGAACGAGCTTGAGTATTGAGTAAGCTCTTCTCGGCGCATCCGGTCGGCTCAAAACTCAGTATCCTGAGGAAAGTACAAAAGAAAAAGGGAATAAGTGTATGCGGTGTAAGACATCAGTATAAAGCATCCGAGTTGTTCGAGCGTGATGACGTGTATTCTGTTAGACTCGTGGGTATAACGCTGGTGGAGAGCTTTTTCCAAGACGTAGTGGTGGCCTTGACTTAACGTGGCTCGCGATAAACGGCAAGGCGGTTGGTACCATCCTCTTTTCTTAATGCTCCCTCGTCTGTTCAATGTGTATTTATACGGAACATGTATAAGTGAATAGATGGCTGCTCTGCCCAAGCATGTGTGATGTTACCGAGGGGATAAGTATTATACCGAGTTTCTTGTACATGTGTATAGTAAAGTGAGGCGGGTGATCTTGCTCTTCCAGTGTGCGAATGTGGGAGGTTTCTGTCGGCCGAGACTTGAGATAGAGCAAGTTTTAAAAACATGGTAGATATACCCACCCATCGTTGTATTCTGTGGGCCGTACCGCGGAGTAGTTGGTCGTATTATCGGCGAGCAGCAGCACTTCGAAAGTAGGCGGCGTGCGAGAACTCTTTCGGCCGTAAAGCTTCCTTCTGGTGTTCCCATAGAACAGCTTGACTTTGCAGCATGGGAAACGGGATCCGGACGGGAAACCTTGCGAGATTTTCCACCAGCGAGTTTCCAACTGAAACGAAAGCACGCAGGGGGCTTTTCTGGCAAATGGAAAGAAGTAATCAACGATCTCAACGCTTTTCTCTCACTCGGTTTGCCGGGGAGAACGAAGAAATTTCCAACGTACCGGGATTTTAAGTCGAAGCAGTTTAAGTAGTTGTTGGAGTAACTTAGCGCGTTCTAACCTCGCGGACCTACTGAGCTTTTTCTGGCTATATCTTCATAGTACTTTGGCGAGCCTCAAGTGAACCATGTTAGCTGTGTCAGTGACGCACGCAGCACTTAAGGAGGTTGGAGCGCTCCACACTAGTCAAATCAGTGCTAAATTTTTAAAAGCGTTTCTACAATTTTAGATGATTTAATAATCTGTTCCAAGGTGTTAATCACATAGCAGCATTAGTTCTTGGTTCAAATTTCCGATGTCATGTTTTTTCATCCAGTTTTGTAAAAGGGTAAATCGTAATGTCAGTCAGATTATCATGCAACATAGCTCATTTTGATCAGTGGAAGATCCTTAATCGATTGACCGTCCGGATTTTCTATAGTATCAGGCGTTCAAAAGTTACAGCCATTTGTATACTTGATGTTAGGTTATGATAGGATAAACAAACAGTTGTATCTTTTGAACTACTAATACGATTTTTAAAAAAAGACGGCCAATCGATAGAATGAATTTTAGTAAACAAAATGAGCTATTGGTCGTCATAATCGGACTGATATTACGGTTTACCCTTTTGAAAAAACTTGCAGATATTGATCGATTTACTGTTGATATCACAGCTGTGAATATATTTGAATATCAAGAACTAATGCAGCTATGTGATTAACACCTTGGAGCAGATTATTAAACCATCTGAAATTGTACAAACGCTTTTAAAAAATGAGCACTGATTTGACTAGTGTGGAGCGCTCCACCTCCTTAACCAAAAAATACAGCACCATAATTGTAAATAAAACATGAAAAACCTTGCACATTGCTTAATGCTTCCTCATCATTTTTAGCTTTTTATAAACCTTCCTGTATGAGGAAATACGTTAATCAATTGCGGCTTCCTCATAGAGGAAGCTTTATAAAAAGTGAAAAATAATGAAAAAGCAATGTTCAAGATTCTACTTTGCATCCTTTTTTTCTAGTTTAAAATCGTCGTAAAAAGGCCTATAAACGGTACTTTCCGAGGTAAAATATGCGATTTGAGAACGATAGTGAAAGTTAAAATTCGATATTTTAAAGAAAAAAAAAAGTATTTTCAGTATTTTTCTTTTACGGAATAAATATATAACAAAAATTATTATAAAATTCCAATTAGTCAATATTGTAACTAAGCAAGTTTGGACTTTGATGGAGACTGAAATTAAAGGCCATATATTCTTCAAAACAGGTCACAAAGTTTCTCTAATTAAGCTTTTGCATTTTGTTGCTCAATGTATAAACAAAATATCATATTATTAATGAATTTGCACAGCGTATATGTCGTCCGCTTCACCCGAAAGTAGTGCATGTCAGGATTATCAATCATAGACCCCGGACAGATTTTAATATCGCAATTATATATCCAACCTTTCCAATCGATCTAGCATGATTCGTTGATAAAACTTTCCAACAAATTACCCATCATCAGTGTAGCCTGACATTTTTGAGTATTGAAGCGCGAGATAAATGTTCTCAAGGGAGAAGGAGGGTTAGTGGCAAAAGTCCCGCACGGATTCCTGTCTCCCACGTCAGTCTCGACGAGGGCGCAGCGGAAACGCCTGCGGTCTCCTAAGAGCTCGTGGAGCGTCTCCGCTCGTGTTCGCGTACTGACTAATTACCCCACGGCTCGTCGATCAGAGTCACCGCGAACTTTCGTTGTGCTTCAGCCGTGAGCCCGAGGAACGAAGGGGATGAACAGGCTGTGGAATACGTTGCGGCGCTCTAGTACCTCGAAAGAGAACTCCAAGAAACGAGGAATAAGGCGGGACACGTGAGGAGATTGCGTTCCACATCGGCCCTCGCGAAGCTTCCAATATCCTGTAAAAGGAATCGCAAAAATTCGGATATTAGTTCGACGCACGTCGATCGAAATCGTGTGTGAGAGCAAGGAGAGAGTGAGCTAGAGAGGGAGAAAGATGACTACGACAGACGCTGCTGCTGGAGGCCGAGCAAAGCTCGCCTGATGTTGCTTCCTGGAGACTCGAAGCGAACGACTGCTCCGGAGGCCTCTCTCGCAAGTTCTATCCGCCTTTGAGCTCGTGCCAAAGAAGAACGTTCGGGTGCGCATATGAAAAATAAAAAGCAAACGAATCACGGGGGTGAAAGGGGGGGCCGCAGCATCAGGGCCCTTGTGCGCTCTTGTGCCTCAGACGTTTGCGTAATAGAAAACGAAATGGGATGTCGATGCAACGTGTTGTTTTTCGGCTGGTTGCCCGGCCGGCAGTACTACCAGCCGACGACTATATACCTCGCTCACCTTTTCCTTCCACTCCAATTTCTTCGCTGCCGTTCACTGTCAAAGGGCGCGAGAAAAGCACCTGACGAGACTCGGGGGAAAAACGTCGCGCGGATATGTGAAAGGTAAAAAAGAAAAGAAAATGACGGAAAGCCGACCGCTGAGAATTAAGTACACAGACTTAAATACACAACTGCAAGTTTTACGTATAATTCTGCAAAGCCTTGCGCGCTCAGACGAACCCGTGTGAGATTGCGACGTTCGCCAGGTGGGCACGACTTTGTATCCCCGAAAGGGAATATTTAATCAGACTAGATTTTTCATCGTCTGAGTGAAGGTGGAAAAAGTTTCGAATCTGCTTTTCTTCAAAGAAGAGTTTTTGTAACACTTTCTACTATTGGCAAAAACGTCGAGAACCGAAAGCTCAAAGTATAGCGATAAAGTTTACTATCGATGTTGTGGAGGAGAATATGAAGATAATCGACCGTGAACGGTATAATCATTTTATTCAGAAAGGAAAATATTTCTTTCCATAAATCTTAATTACTAATGGCTATCCATAAAATCACATTTTTAAGCTAATGTATGTGAAGAATCATGTATCTTCTTCTAATGTAATATTTATCCATTTTGTCACCAATATATTTAAACAGTTTGAGAGACAGAATGAAAACGTAAATGACTTTAAGTCTCCTTTATTTTTTTTTAGTACCGTTCCAACATCATCATTTTATCTCATCTTGTATCGCCACATTTAATCTTTGGTTCTTCATCACATGGAATAGCCATTTGTGTATCCTCGTCCGCTTTGTGAATTGAGGATAGAAATCGTGACGATTTAAATCTTCTTTAAATGACGTGAGTTTTCGATGTACAGTATACAGAACAGCTTGCTGGCGGCAGTCCGGAGTCGGCAGTTCTCGGTACAGAACTAGTTTTGGCCGGTGAACGAGCGACCCTCTCGTCGCTTAATCAGCAGAGTGCTCGCCTCGTCGGATCGAAACGCTTTTACCACTGGCCTGGAACGAGCGGATGAAACACGGAGACATGGTGTAAAAGGGAAATCACAGTTTTTAAATTAATGGATGGAACACCGGACTGCAAGCGGCGAGATACAAGCTGCCAATGTACAGCCGCGGGGAGGACACATTGCGCGATTGAGGTGGTCTGCGTCGACTGCCAGACAAAAAATAAAAGCTTACACAAGAACTAGCAAAAGCCGATCATTTGATTGATCGTTTCCGAGTATCAGATTGTCGTATATATCGGAAAACAAAACTATCTGAAAACTTTTTAAAAACTTCGAAAGCAAGTTTTTTTGGGACAATTCTCTTTAGAATAACGTTACCAGAAATCGTTTTTTAAATTTGATTATCTCAGAACTCTGCCAATTCCTATAAAACACACGCTACTATAGAGTCACAAGGTATTGGATGCTGAATTTTTGGATTGAGGCTGAATTTTCATTACACGCGTATACCTCTTCTGCGCCGTGTTTTCAGTGAGCGAGAAGCAAATATGTAATCTCTCGGTGATTCCACCGTCGGATTTACTCTCATGGTGTATACCCGTGTGACTATTGAGATATATTCCGACAGTTTAGCAATTTTTCGGCGATACTTTGGTGGAACAAAACATTGATTCGGCGCATCCAATCAACGTACGCCGTTTAAGCATTCCAACTCATTGGTGCACTGTCATTGGATGTGTAAAATCGGGGTTCTGTAGCAACGACCTTTTGACGGTAAGTTAGTAGTTCCAGCGACGAAAAAGTAACTATCAGTAGTAGTAGTAGTAGTTTATTGACAGTACATAACAGGTTACAGCTTTACATATAAACATCTATCTCACTATTTTGTGTTTTATGTTGCCTATTGTCTATTGTCAATAGGCCATCGACCTAAGTCCTTCAGCCCTGGTTTTATACCTATTTTTGTACTATTGTATTACTACAATGTGTAGTATGTTAAGCGCATATTTATATTACTTGGTGTGTGTGTGTAATATTACAAATGTTTGTTACTTGTTGGTAAGCCATTCGTTCTAGTCGTTGATATGTAGTGCGTGTAGGGTGTTTAACTCTACGAACTATGTTTTGCGAAGGTTGAATACACAACGGATTGATATTTTCTATTTCTACCAGGGTCCGGAACGTTACTTATTAAAAGTAATTCGTTACCGTTACCATTACTTTTTGTGAAAAAGTAACGCGTTACCGTTACCGTTACAATCGGTGAAAAAGTAACGCGTTACCGTTTCCGTTACACTCTGTGAAAAAGTAACGCGTTACCGTTACCGTTACACTCTGTGAAAAAGTAACGCGTTACCGTTATCGTTACTGAAAATGTAACGCTTCCGTTACTTTTCGTTACTTTAAAACATATTAATCATATAAAAAATTTAGACGTATATCATTATTAACGAGTAGAATGAAGGACAATAACGAAAAAAACGAATAATTCAGAGGAAGCGTTTATTAACGTTGAGCAAGTAGCTTTCGTTCATTTTCGTTGGTATCTCGCCTCTTAGAGGGAATTCGAACAGCTACTTGTTAACAAACATTTTGTATCTCAAAAAGTAACGATAAAGTAACGGCAATTTCGTTACTTGTTACGAAAAAATTGTGACGAGCGTTGTCTTAGAATTACACGAATAAAAATGTAACGACGTTACCGACCGTTACCACAAAAAATAACGAATTCACTAACGACGTTACTAGTAACGCGTTACTTCCGAACCCTGATTTCTACATTTCCAAATTTCCTCGAGAGTTCTATTATTCTTGTTTCTATTGGTGTGATGCCTGTCATTTCATAGAGCATGGTGTTACGCGGATTGTGCAGTGGGTTGTTGGGGTAATCGTGTTAGACGCCTTATGGCACTAGTTTCGGCAGTTTTCATTTTTTTTACTGCTGTTTCCTTACAGTTAAGAAAAATAGGGTGTCCATATTCAATTATTGGCCGACATATAGCTTTATATATTGTTGTTAGGTATTTTATGTGAATCTTTCTGTTTTCAAAGGTGATTTTCCTGAAGTGTGAGGCTCTTTGTAATGTTTTATTTTCACATTGCTGCAGATGATGATTGAAGTTGAGTTTGTTATTTATGTTGATTCCTAAATATTTTGCATGTTCTATAGCCGGTATTTCAATATTAATAGACTATCGGTGACTAGGGTGTAATTTTATGGTTAAAGATAAGTAGTTGCGATTTACGAGGGTTGGACTTTAGCCGCCATTTGTTGAACCAAGTTGTTGTATGGTCTGTGATGTTTTGGAGCGAATCTATTGTTTTTTGCATATTGTTCTCGTGTGAAATTAAAACTGTATCATCAGCAAAATGCAGTATGTATTGATTGAAATCGATTGTGTGGTAACTATCAGATTTTGACCATTTCAGAAAGTTTCTTCTGTGCAAAAAACAACTTCTATTGAGCTTTATTTTTATGGTCACTTTGGCAGTCACCGTGATTGTTAGGGGATTCCCATATTTTTCTTTCCGGTCAATTCTGTTAATGTTAATCCAAATTTATAATAAGAGGTACGTTGGATTATAAGCAATCCATGGAATCAAGCTAAAATATTCCTGAACCATCGATGCAACGGAGTTCTGTACCCCGATCGTCGAGGAATGATTCTGGGTTGGATATCAAAGTCTACGAATTCCGTCGCGGGGGTAGAAGACGATCGTATAATCTAGGAGAGGTCGCTGCCGACGAAGGGTGGAGAACCGGAAGGATATACCGGCCTGGGTTGGTGGTACTGTCGAGAATGTGAAGGAACCGTGGAGTTGTGGAATCGAGAGGCGCGCGGAGTGAAACGGTGGCTCTGCCTCGTTGGTTCAGCTGTGGAAGGTTGTGAAGCTAGAAGCAGGCAGCAGAGCTCCTCGCTGGGACCGCGTTACTTCCGAGTCGTCGGTGCCTTTTGATCTTCCGCTGAGTCTAGACTCGCTTCGCTCGCACAGTCTTCTGGTGAATTCGGTCGTCTAGTCTTCTTCGTCATTCGACGCCGTCCTCCTTGGCCGAATTCCGTTTACTCGCTCGCTCGTTCGCCACCACCAAGTAAACGCTTCGGTACCGACTTATCGAAACTTTACGGCGACTCTTCGTTGCCCAACCGCCGTTATTCTTACGCCTCGCCAACCTTTTATTTCATCCTATTTCCACCGTTGTTTCTTCATTCTCATCCAGTTCGCTCACTGAAAAAAAAATCACTTGCAATCTACCGAATTATTGGTTGCGGAATGTAGGGAAAATAAACATTTTTATCCGATGTTTGTCTTGTGCTACTTTTTTCTTTATAAGTTATAGAAATAGAAAAAACTATAACTCTTGAATTTGGAGGGAAGAAACAGTGTACGACGTTATAGAAAGTAGTATTCAAATCTGGCTAATTATAAGAAATTTATAAGGGGACTGAAAAAAGTCACTGCATAGAATTTATTAAATGAATGTCGGTTCCAAACTGATCAGTTGAATTGTGTGTTTCATTATTTACTTTGCCATTTTTTTGCTCATCCAATCGAACCGATTTTTCTCATCAGCCGTGACATGGCAACACCTCGATTCTACAGCATTAGTACACCGAATTTTACTACACGCAACAAATTTACATGATGAAAGTTTTACACGCTGCGAGCTCTACACGCAAAAGTCCGACACCGCGGAATTTCAACACGCCATAGTTCGACACCGCAGAAGTTTGACACGCAAAAGTTCAACACGAAAAAGTTCTACACCTTAAAACTTCTACACCGTAAAAGTTTGACACTGCAAGAGTTCAACACGCAAAAATTGTACACGCAGAAGTTGTACACGCCAAAATCCGACACCACAAAAGTTCAACACGCCAAAGTTCTACACCGCGCATCTCTACACCGTCATAGTTCGACACAGCCTCATCCCTACACATGCTCATCTCTACACGCGCCATATTTTTCCAATTTCGGTCGGTAATGCACCATATTTTACCAGTTTCGGTCGGTAACGCATCATATTTGAACAGTTTCGATCGGTAATGCACCATATTTGAACAGTTTCGGTCGGTAACTGTTGAAATATGGCACGTGTAGAGATGAGCATGTGTAGAGATGCGGCTGTGTCGAACTACGACGGTGTAGAGATGCACCGTGTAAAACTTTGCGATGTCGAACTCTGGCGTGTTGAACTTTTGCGGTGTCGGACTTTTGCGTGTACAATTTTTGCGTGTCGAACTCTTGCAGTGTCAATCTTTTACGGTGTAGAATTTTTAAGGTGTAGAACTTTTTTGTGTCCAACTTTTTCGTGTTGAACTTCTGCGTGTCCAACTTTTGCAGTGTCGAACTACGCCGTGTCGAAATTCCGCGGTGTCGGAATTTTGCGTGTAGAGCTCGCGGCGTGGACAACTTTGGTCGGCAAGGGACCGACTCTACACCTCCCAACTCTACACAAAGACAAGTCAACACAAAAAGTCGACACGAATGACTCTACACGCAGGCAACTCAACATGTGTACAGTTATTCGTGTCGGCTTTTTGTGTCGACTTGTCTTTGTGCAGAGTTGGGAGGTGTAGAGTCGGTCCCTTGCCCTTTGGTCGTGCAACTTTGTTGCGTGTAGTAAAATTCGGTGTAGAAATGCTCGTGTAGAAATGAGGCTGTGTAGAGATGGGCTCTGTAGAAACGAGGTGCTGCCCGTGACATCTACTTCAGTATACTCTGTTACTCGTTTAAAACTTTAGTAAAAATAAGAAAAGTGATATTGTCACGAGGTATTGTAGCCGATTAATCCCCAGACCTCTGTTCATTGAATGATATTTTAAGGTGTCGAGTTGGGATATACTTGGAATTTTCTCCGGTACATCTGCGCCAGGAAACGACTGAGATGAATATGATATTAAAGGTCTTACGTGTTCCGCCGAACGAGTGACGAAGTTACTTATTGCTCAGTATCGCCTAAACGGAAATATAACAGTGGCAAACTGGGACTGGGATTCCAATTTCCACTGGGAGTTAAACATTCGTCACGCGTAGTCTGTAATGGAGGGTTATAGAGTCACAGCGCCAAGTCCAAGTCCGTCTTGCAAGGGACACAGGAAGTTTCCATAATTCAACCGAGCTCGATTTCCCGTTGCATGCGCTCTCACGTCTTGCACGGTTGCCCTCAGCCGCCGGTGCGAGAGTCGGAGTTTGCTTCCTCTACACCAGTAGTGAACGCGTCTCCGGTGGTACATAAATTTGGAATAAAGGTGCGATAATACAAGCGAATGGGTCTGCGCGAGACTCTCGTGCTCTATGACGTCAAACTGAGAGGAGAGAAAATCACGACACGACCCAGATTTCTTGGGGCGACTAGAATACATGTGAAGTATCTTCAGAGTGCAGTCTTGCTTACATCATATCCCGATAGACATCGCTAGTACCGAAGGGTCAAATCAGTTGATTTGCTGTTGAATTGGTCAATACTTTATCGCATAAATATCCATCGCTCTGAAAAGGTATGGAATTTTTAAAATTATTTCTGGACACGTATTCATAACCATCATAAGGTCATTTGTGACAATAATAGAATTTCTCTTAAGTCAAATTTTACCTACGGTCAATAAAATTAACTTTGTATGAATTATTTTATTTTTATTCACTGTTCTGTAAAATCTGACACAGCAACTGAGATATAATTGGGACACACCTGAGAATGTTGAAATGTTCATATTTCACCCTTCGTTAAAAGAAATGGGTAAATATATGATTTTGGAAGGTTTATAAAAGGATCCGAAGGATCTTGCATTCCTCTGTAGAATTTAATATGAGGTCCAAAAATAAAGATAAAGTATTGAATCTTCGGTTATTCGGCTAGGCCGAATACATTCAAGTTTCAAAATGGTTTTAAATTTTAACTCGGGTGTGCATCACTCGAATGCAAAAATATATAACGCTTCAAAAGATATTAAATTATTATCAACTATCGTCCAGAAATAAAGATTTCCACACTTTCGTAATAATTATGAAAAATTCAGATGAATTTTTCATTTTAATGAAAGTTGAAACAAAAATTCAGATGAATTTTTCATTTTAATGAAAGTTGAAACAAAAATTCAGATGACTTTTTCATTTTAATGAAAGTTGAAACAAAAATTCAGATGAATTTTTCATTTTTCAATAAATTATAATATTTATGAGGCATTAGGGCTGTTCAAAAAAACATAATTTCTTTATAATCGGTTGCTCCGGAAATGCTGTATTGATTATCACAAAAAAAATGTTTTCGCGAAAGTTGGGAGTTGAGCGATGATATTAAGTACTGCCGCATCAAGGCCAAAATTCATTAAAAACGGCGATTTTTAGAAATTTTTTTTTTACTCGGTGAAGCGCTCATGGAGATTGTGGTTGCTTTCGATAGACTATGACATTGTGTAAAGGCAGAAACATGTTCGATAATGTTTAGTACTATCGCATCGATATTGAAATTAACAAAATAAAAAATAAAATCCTTTAAAACATTGAAATATTCATCTGCTCATCGACTATTTCGCCCGTTTTCAAATGACAAAATGGCTCATGAAACGGGAGTTCCGTATGATCAAATTTAGTACTGCCGCATCGATATCGCAGTTTCCCAAAATTCGAAAATCGCTTATCATCATCATGATTATGATCATACATGAGTCCCGTTTCAAGAGCCATTTTTTCATTTGAAATCGCACGAAATAGTCGATGAGCAGACGAATATTTCAATGTTTTAAAGGATTTAATTTTTTGATTTTGGTAACTTCAATGTCAATGCAGCAGTACTAAACATTATCGAACATGTTTCTGCCTTTATACAATTTCATAGTCTATCAAAAGCAACCACAATCTCCATGAACGTTTCACAAAGTAAAAAAAAAATTTCTAAAAATCGCCGCTTTTCGTGAATTTTGACCTTGATGCGGCAGTACTTAATATCATCGCACAACTGCCAGTTTGCGCGAAAACATTTTTTTGTGATAATCAATACATCATTTCAGGAGCAACCGATTATAAGAAAATTATGTTTTTTTGAACAGCCCTAATGAAGCATTACACTACATCTCATATCGTTATTTTCAGTAGTAATACCACTAGTGCTTCAAAATTATCGGATATTTTCCGATAGCTTCGTTGCCTAGGAACGATTGTGTCAAATTTTGCAGGTTTAAAATTTTTCTGCAAAATTTGACACACTAGTTCCTAGACAGGGAAGCTTGAGGAAAATATCCGATTAATTTTGAAGCACGAGTGTTATTTGACGGATTATTTTTTCCCCTCGGACTTCGGTCAATCAGAGTAGAGGAAACAGCATCTGGATATTCTTGAGAGAAACTTTTCCAAAGCGACTCATTTTTCAATCACGTTTAAAGTAACCCACTTTTTTTATGTCACATAGAATAGTTAGTGTAAAATGCGCCGAAAATGAGAAGAAACATATGAAAGCTCATCGGAAATTTTTAAGAAATTTCCGATATAAAACTGTTGGGTAGCTTCAAACACTGCGCTCTGATTGGCCGACAACCGAGTGGAAAAAATAATCATTGTAATCTGTAGAAAAAAAATGTTTGATTTGTATTTTGCTGTTCGTGTGTTTGAGTAGCATTGAAAAGGTTATATCATCTCTGAGTAAAACAGTTTCCTATATATGACGAACGTATTTGCACTCTAAGTGAAAGAGGAATTGAAAAAGCGTCTTTCCTCAAAGTGTGTAGCAAGGTTATAGTTTCGCTACTTGCATCCGACAGTGTCGTATACGTTGAAAATTGAATTTTTTCCTCTCGATTCTGTCGTGCCAGATTCACTCTTTTTGCCACGTCTTTTCCTTTCAGCGTGTTACGTAACATTTTGCCTTCTGACCCACGATTTTTGTATACGAAGTAGATACAGAAAAATGAGAGGAAAAAGCGAGTTCGAGGTGCATGGAGTTGTTGCGCGCAAAGTCAAACAGAGCCATCGGCGGAGAAAGCGAATCAGGCCAAAGTCGTGAGGGTGCTAAATTGAAATCCAGAATCCAAGTAGAGAGAGAAGTCTCGGTTTTTTTTTCTCTCGCGTGTGCTACTCCTCGCAGCAGCGGTCGTACAGCGGAGATCACACCGAAACACCTAAAGGCTCCTTCACCACACGCACACTACTTTGGGTTTTGCCGCTTTTCCTCGGTTTCAGCGAATGAAGCCGGGCGAGAAGTCAATTGGAAAAGTTTTTTATTGGTCCACGCTTAGGAATTCCGCGCTTCGAGCCCATACCCGCATTTCTCCCGCACCATCCCCGTTTTCTCTTTTCCTCTTCTGCGATCCTGGGTAACGATCCGAATTGTTTGTCCGATTCACTCGATCGCATCTCAGCATCGAAACGGATATTCGGTTGGCTAGTACGTTTATCTCATCGACCTTCCCACGGCAAGGGGTATAATCGTAGATTTGGTAATATCGGCTTATTCGTCTGCGAAATCAAGTGTCTTCTCCCCTGGAATCACATTGCCTCGAGTTACTCGCTTAGTCACACAGAAAGAAAAACCCGTTTAATACATCCCCCAAGTTCTGTTTCTCGAGTTTTCGCTACAAATTAAGCAGCAAGACAGTTTCCTCCAAGTGTTGGAAATTCTTTTTTTTTATGGTTCAATGTACGCAAAAAAGTAAGTTTCGATGAAACTAATATCTTAAGGGGAGGGAGTCAGGTAAAAAAAATTGATTTGGGAAATTCAATATCATCCAAATCCTATTGCATATAAAAATGCCCAACGCACTATATTGTTGGTACTCGATGAAAGGATTTTTTACTGTCGTCTGACTTGCATGTGCTTTTCAATATTATCTTAAGCAAAGTTCTTAGATTTTCCATTCTGCGCATGATTCAGATCAAACTACTAGGCTGATTGGAATGGTTGACATCTCATTTGCTTCTTCATGAAAAGATACACCGGCTAAATGGAGCAAATGTTAATAAAAGGTAATACTTTTTAAGTGACATAATTGTTAATAAATAAATTTTATGCTATTTTCTAAATCAGTGACTAACTTTGCTTTCAGAATGAAAAAAAAATAGTTTGCTCCATTTAGCCGGTGTATCTTTTCATGAAGAAGAAAATGAGACGTCAACCATTCCAATATGCCTAGTAGTTTGATCTGAATCATGCGCAGAATGGAAAACCTAAGAACTTTGCTTAAGATAATATTGAAAAGCATGTGCAAGTCAGACGACACTAAAAAAATCCTTTCATCGAACACCAACAATATAGTGCATTGGGCATTTTTATATGCAATAGGATTTGGATGATATTGAATTTCCAAAATCAATTTTTTTTTTACCTGATTTTTTTTAATCAATTTTTTGATTACTGATTCAATTACTGAATGATTCAATTACTTCAATTACTGATTACCTGACTCCCTCCCCTTAAGGGGACTCTTTTTTACCTGACTCCCTCCCCTTAAGGGGAGGGAGTCAGGTAAAAAAAATTGATTTGGGAAATTCAATATCATCCAAATCCTATTGCATATAAAAATGCCCAACGCACTATATTGTTGGTACTCGATGAAAGGATTTTTTACTGTCGTCTGACTTGCATATGCTTTTCAATATTATCTTAAGCAAAGTTCTTAGGTTTTCCATTCTGCGCATGATTCAGATCAAACTACCAGGCAGATTGGAATGGTTGACATCTCATTTGCTTCTTCATGAAAAGATACACCGGCTAAATGGAGCAAATGTTAATAAAAGGTAATACTTTTTAAGTGACATAATTGTTAATAAATAAATTTTACGCTATTTTCTAAATCAGTGACTAACTTTGCTTTCTGAATGAAAAAAAATAGTTTGCTCCATTTAGCCGGTGTATCTTTTCATGAAGAAGAAAATGAGACGTTAAGGTAAACGCCCCAATAGCCGGCCATCTTAGAGAACAGGATACTGTAACGTTATATTTCTTATACTAAAATGACCTTTCTATAATTGTAACCATAACTAGTGCAAGGCTTAGCTTTTCTACTTTTCGAAAAGCATCCATTAATTCATGTCAGGGGTATAGTTTTTTGTTAAAGTTAGAAAATAATTGAGAAAGTCGATGGACTAGTACCCGACCACCGATTTCAGGTAATGTCTAAATACCCGACCAAGCATGCCCCTATACGCAACCACCCGCCGATACGAGGCTATGCGATTCGTTGAAACTTCATTTTATTTCTTAAATTACACGCAACGTTTGGGATAATTTATGATAAATAATAACTAATAAAAAGGCTCACCGTGACGTGCAACCAGCATTAACTTGCCATAGAGGTTATGTTCGCTGAGTTTGTGTTGGCCGAGAATAGGCCGCGGTTGGATATCGGTACAGCATACTGCGGATGCGCCCCAATAGCCAACCATGGAAATTGACGACTTAGCAGTGGTTTTTCGCAAATTTTAATGGAAGATTTATAAAGTCTATTTATTCACGAATACCACAAGCCACGAATTATTGTGGAAATCGTGAAAATAACAGCGTCATAAGCTTAACAACGTTACGCCAATTCTTAACGAACTGGCTAAAAGATATGCGCCGATCCTCTGAGCGGCGTCTGCAGTGCATAATATCTTTAAAAAACGTCAACAAAAAAATTAATGCCTATTTTTATTATTGGTCTATGCAGACATAAAGAATTGCAAAAATGGTAGCACTAGTTATTTATTTATTTCATATTCACAATTTCTTAATTTTAGTCAATATTTGTGTCAGTGGTTGGAGACTGGTACATGGTTGGGTACCGGGGCGTTTACCTTAACCATTCCAATATGCCTAGTAGTTTGATCTGAATCATGCGCAGAATGGAAAACCTAAGAACTTTGCTTAAGATAATATTGAAAAGCATATGCAAGTCAGACGACACTAAAAAATCCTTTCATCGAACACCAACAATATAGTGCATTGGTCATTTTTATATGCAATAGGATTTGAATGATATTGAATTTCCAAAATCAATTTTTTTTACCTGACTCCCTCCCCTTAAGAGAAGAGATTCAGGTCTCGCAATCAGCGATGTTCATTTATAAATATATTGTTGGATTTTTTACAAAAGCGTTATTCTTTTTATTTCTGCTAAGTATTATTAAAAAAAATATTTTTGATTAAAAGAATATATTTTTGTTCTTTAATCTGGTGCTATTTTCTTAAATTTAAATTTTTAAAAGATCTAATTTTTTTATTTGAATTTGATGATCATTCTTACAATCCGTTTCTATAGTAATAGTACTTTTATGTAACACGAGTGTGTTATTAATGAATCTACAAAATTAGCTGCGTGAACCATGAATTTATAATTGTGGACGACTCTGCCAATTGATTATTCGAAATACCTCTCAGGTCGTGCACGTCCCCTCTATTTATGGAAGTTTTATACGTTTTATATGAGAATTGGTGGTATTGTTCGGGTACCACACAACGATTTGTCAGTCTGCAAACACCGGACTGATTTTAACGGGCGCTCGACCCATATAGCGAATTATACAAAGCATATGGAATATTTGTCGCAGATTAATATATTGAATTAGAAACCTTTGAATATACAAGTACCCCAATGAAATTGGCGCAACTGAATTGAAAATTTATACGGTCGAATTCCGTGACAGTTTGGACATTGATGTACCAAAAATGTCCCACGTTTCCGACGCTTCCGAATGAGTTTTCCTATTCTCTCGACGTTTTTTTTATTTTTATTTTCATCTGGTTACAAAATAGGATTAATCGCGACAGTCGAGCGGGTGTTACACGGACGATCAATGACCGCTTTATTGCATTCCCCCCCTGAAAAATACAGTGAACCCATTGTACACTGCAGGTGATCATTCGTTCAAATTCTATTATCGGAATGTGAGGGGCGTCAGGCTCATATATGAAAAACGTACATTCGGTAAAATGCAACGTTCCTCGAATGCACACGTCCAAGCTCTACTATTAAATTATTCGCGTCAAGCAATTATATGAAATGGTTATTTCGGAGTGAAACTGAATATATCCCAGTTTCGTTTTACGCCATGAGCGGCAGAAACGAGCCTCGAAACGTGTTCGAATACCTCTTCGTGGCGATCCTGTTTGCCACCCCTGATTCGCTTGATGAGTAAAATAAGTATAACCGCGTGTTGCATACCATGCGTACAACAGCAATACTATATGTATATACGTCAAGCTGTTTCCATGAATATTTCATACGGCCTATGGGAAATCACGCAGTGAATGAATTTATTCTTATCCTCGGTACGCATCGATAGTGTGATGACTCATATATTCTCTTGTTCGCCTGATTGCGGCTATAGTTTGACATGGGAAATGTATACAGCCGATATAAATGAATTCGCAAGCTCTGTCCAATCACTTTGATTCGTCCGTAATTGTATTATTCTACAATTTGTACTGCATTTGTTTACGCGACATACCAAGTTCTCATGACAGGGAAGATTGTGTTACAACCACCTCACTGACCGTTGTTCTAGTGGACAGTCTATCTATGCTGCGTGGAATTTAACGCAGTCACTGTTCTACATGGGTGAACGAACTGTTCTCAACGGAAAACGCAGTCAAACAAGACTCTGCTAATTGCGAATACACGTCGAACGTTTTATCAATATGTATTTATCGTGAATGAGGGAGCAAGAGGAAGAGGAAGAGAGAGTGAAAGAGAGAGAGAGAGTGAGAGAGAGTAATGGTAACTCGCGCGCGCGCCTGTCCTCATGTGAGCTATTGATTTATGCGCTGGTCCGGTTTTCCGAACGAAAAAGACAAACCGGCGCGCGATCATTCATAAAATTGATCAGTATCGCGGCTACAGAGCTCGACGGTGCTTGCGCTTGATTGTAAATTGTAAGCAATTTCGTAATTGCGTGGACAAAGCAATTAAGCCGTTTGACTGGTTATCTACGACGCAGAGAGCCGTTTCCCGGTAAATGCACCAACGGCTACTCTCTGCGTCCTACCGATATAACACCCACCTACAGCCCAAACACCGAATGATAATGCAATTTGGATAATACCCAGGCACTATGCGTTGCGCCTCCATCGAACCAACGTTATCCACCTGGAGCGCACACCGGTGTAGATGATGCTTCGTTGTTTACACGTCCGTCGACCGAATCGTCATTATGGATATGTCGACCTATTACCTACACGCACTATAGTACTTCCATTGCCTAGAAACATTGAAAATTTCAGGAAGAACGATTTGATTTTTAAAAAAATTATTAATTGATGGAAATTACCTGCGCTGTATATACCGATAGGTTATTTTTCATTAATATAATCCCGCGCAAAAAGAAAAGTATTGAAGCAGTATTAAAAACAGTATGAAAAGTATAATATCTCAAGTATGATTTATTGGACTGAATTAATACTAAAAAGTATTAGACCATATTATTAGTTTTCAGGTTCCGGATTGATATATCCATGGTTTTCAGTGTCCAGGTCGATATTTCCATCCCTTTCGACGTCCAGGTCGACCGACCTATAGTTTTAGTTGTCTAGATCAATTGCTCCACAGTTTTAGGTGTCCAAATTGATATCTTTATAGTTCTCGGTGTTCAGGTCGATCGATTCATAATGTTTGTTGTAAAAATTATATTTGTTTACAGTTTTTGAGCTGTAGGTTAATCGCACCTCAATTTTCAGTATCCAGTCCGGTTTAGTTACTTAAAAAACAAGTGGGAGTATATCTAGACATCGAAAACTATTAAAAAATCGATCTGATCACTGAAAACTATGAAAAAATTGACCTGGATACCAAAAGCTATAGAGATATCGACCTGGACATAAAAAACCATGGAGATATCAACCTGGACACCAAAAACCATGGAAATATCGACCTGGACACCAAAAACCATGGAAATATCGACCTGGACACCAAAAACCATGGAGATATCGACCTGGACACCAAAAACCATGGAGATATCGACCTGGATACCGAAAACCGTGGACATATCGACCCGGACGCTTAAAACTAATAATACGGTCTAATACGTTTTAGTATTAATTCAGTCCAATAGATCATACTTGAGATATTATACTTTTCATACTTTTTTTAATACTGTTTTAATACTTTTCTCTTTGCGCGGGATATTACAACGGTATGGATATTAACCCTTTCAATTTTATTTAATGTTGGATCTTTTTGATCCACCAGCGAAAGACAATTTTATATATATTAATAGTTACATCATTCCATTCATTACACACACACACACACAATATAGCACAATCCGTGATTATAATTTCCGAGGATTATTCACCTTCAAGGTATCCATGCGTATCGCCGAAAGTGGTATGACCGAAAATCATAAACGAAACACTGCGCAGTCAGTTTGCGCTTAAGTGCGAATTTGAGAGTCATCTTACGATCGTATTGAAGATCGTTCTTAAGTTCGAACTTAATTTTGAAAGTGAATGAATACTTAAGACCGATCTTAAGTTTGTGCTCAAGTTGGCGCTTAAGTGTGATCTTAAGCTGAAACTTAATTTAAATTCTTGGTCAAACTTAAGACCGAGCTTTTTTTTTCTTTTTCCCCGAGAGATTGTGGAAAAATCTTCAGTAAGACATTGGGGTCGGTACGCAATCCGCAACCGTGTGAGATTTTTACCCACTAAAAAACCACAATCCTTTTCTCCTTGACATTGGCCCCACCCCGGAACCGCTTTCGCATTGCATCAGGCACGGAAAAAAAGGCTTGGTTATATATGCGCCAGACAATTAATTGGTTAGAACAAACAAGTTATTTGTTAGGCTTGAATTTCTTGGTTGGTCTAACCAAGTCACTTGGTTAGCTTACCAAGTGACTTACCAATTTCTTGGTTGGTCAAATCAAGTCACTTGGTTAGCTTACCAAGTGATTTGGTTAGTCCAACCAAGAAATTGGTAGCCTAACCAATTAATTGTCTGGCGCATATATAACGAAGACACTTGGTTGTTCCAACCAAGCCTTTTTTTCCGTGGGGTGGTGTTATTTCTACGCCAACCTGGGCGCTAGATTCATGCGCTTAGAGATTAGGGGTTATGCACTCCCTTCGCGCACTCCTTTTGGTTCTTTGTCCGCGGCACCTTCTCCACGTATCCCGTGATGCTCGTCTACTTCGCGTCACTCTGCAGCATTTCATCTACTGCGTAAGGTAAACGTCCCAGTGATCGACACGTTAACCAAATTGCCCGACTTTATAAAAACGTAACTTTCACATTAAGATACAAAAAATGGTCATTCTAGGTAATAATGAATCAGAATAGTCGTATGAAAAAATAACAACCTCAAAAATTTTCGTAACTTATCTTATTATAGAGAAAACTTATTCTAAAGCTTCAGAAGTGCAAATGTACCAGTCATCGACATACTAAAGTTATAGTTGGTCCAGTAATCGACAGTTATATGTCCTAGTAATCGACACGTTAAGAAAAGTCACAAATTAAGACGTCAATAACTGTCATTGTAGGTTATAAAGAATCAGTATAATCTTGCCAACAAATAGAACGCTTAACTTTTGGTCTACCTTATCTTCTTGTAATAAAAAATTAACATAAAACTTGAGGTGTGCAAATGTCCCAGTCATGGACATACTAAAGTCACGGTTTGCCCAGTAATCGACTCATGACATGACATGACCCAGTCATGGACATATGCATGGCCCAGTTATCGACATGATTTATTTTGCTGTTTAATTATTTATAGAGAGCCCAATACCCCTGTCCATAACTACTCCTCGTACAGTTCGATCGATGAATGAATTGTTACATTATTTTTTATCATCTAATTCATAAAAACAATACGCGATTTACACTAATTTTCTATCCACAATTTTGTCCTAGTGATCGACAGTAGGTCGATTACCCGGACATTAATGTGTTTTTCTGAACTAGTTATCGACCTCCGCGATTTTTTGCATAAACAACAATTTTACGATAGAATCATATTCATTTAGTAATACCAGATTCTTCATATGTAATATCAAATTAAACTTACTCAGCCAAAGTCTTCGTGCATCGCAGAATTTAACTAAATGTCACGAGACGCACCTTAACCTCCATATCAAGGATTTCGACGAAATCGCGCTCGGGTCGGTCACTGTAAGTTTACGATTTTCTTATTATCACTGTTGTGATTTTAGAAACCTCAAATTTTCATATAATATTGTACATAAATCGGAGGAAGTGTCGTTAATTTATTTAAGCGTCGAAAAGCACTCACAGTCTTATTTATCGGTCTTTTACCACAGACTGGTCGATTACTGGGACATTTACATTACTGGGAATTTTATCAGGGTAAGCCATTTTATCGAGAAAATGAATTAGTACATAAAATAGGAATTCAGGTTCTTTAATTTACAATTTTTTTTACACTACTAAAATCGTGTGAGCCTTCATAATAATATAATGGAAAGTTTTTTTTTTTTTTCATTGTTTACACGGTCGTCGACCCAAGGGCATGCAATATGTAGAGGATAACCTAAAAAAAAAATGATTGAACATTCTTTCTTTGCAATTTTTATTGATTCTATCATGGTGAAATAAATTGACATTCCATCATGCACGACAGTTCCATGAAAACTATTGTGTATTTTGCATAAAAATGGAACAAAATAAATGTTACAAAGTCAATAAAATAAGGATATGATGTTATTAAATTGTTTTTTTTTCTGGTTACTAAAAAATCGAGTGAAAAACTATAAACTCTCACCAGTTTTCTATTTTCGCATCACCTCACAAAAAAAAAAGAAAAAAAAAAACAAAATATTTTTTACTCACTATGTTATATCAATTGATGGATACTTTTTTTCGTGCAAAGCAATTTCACGGAAAATAGTGTATCTTGTCATCGATAGCAAAGCAAATACATTTTACAAGGTCAATAAAAGGGGGTTATAGGTTTTTTAAATTGTTTGATTTTTTTTTTTGGGTCAACGATATCGAGCTCGAGACAGTGCGTAACTTCACGGAAGGCACTTTTTTTCGCTCGTGTATTTGATACCGGTCGACGGAACAATTTTAACGCAAATGAGAAATGCGCTCTGCTGGTAGGATAAACAAGTGAGATAAAGGATTTATGGATGCGAGCGAGGAAACAGCTGCCATAAAAGTCTCGGGGTGTTTCCAATCTGTCAACCCATGTGCGCTGCTCGGCGTATATGGAGGATAGGAAGAGACTCGCTAGGATCCTTCACGTAGCGCTATCGTACATGTATATATAGCCATGTCGCACGAGGGTTTTCTCTTCCCTGGTCTGTGTATATTATGTTTCCGTCAAAGACCCACACACATGACAATATGCGTCGGATCCGCTCACAGCTCGAAGCAATCACAATATTCGTTGTTGCCCTTTCCTGTTTCCACTCAAACGAACGTAATTCTGTGGTTTCTTTTCCTCCTATCTGTCATAGAGTCTCAAGCTTTGTTCTATCGATGAGGGTCCTGAACTATCTACGTGGCCCAAACTTTGTCTTGTACTCTGTCAAGTAGAGCGAGAGAAGTAGGTCACATGTTCCTTGAACTATAGTTCAAACTCGTTCAAATGAATTTTTAGTTGTTATAACAAATTGTTTAGTTAGAGCAAATATATTTTAGACAAATGAATCTAATAATCAGAGTTGTAAGTCCCCATTATTTCACAAGATATAGCTTACAGTACAATTTGTTTTGTAATTATGATTTCGTAATAATAATATGTAGTGATTATAAAATAGAGTGTAAACATTTGAATAGCTGAAAAAAATTCTAATTTTTAATATAAAATAGTGGAAAAGATGGAAGTAATAAGTAATGCATTACTTATTTTTTTCCATTTTTTCAAAAGGATTACCGTAAATTTTTATTGAAAAATAATCATTTTTGCAGCCATTCCAAAGTTTAATCATCGTATTACAATCGCTACATGTTATTATTATAAAATCGTAATTATAGAGCTGATCGTATCATTATCATTATTTCTATAAGTATTAGGCATTTACGACTCTGCTAATAATTATTGAACAAACTAAACATTTAACTGTCTTCGAAGAAAGATTCGCTTGAACAAGGGCTTAGATCATTCAAAAATTTTTTTTCTCTGTGTAGCCTTCGTCTTGAGATTCTGTCAAATTGTTAAATTTATGAAACACAAACTTAAACCGTTTTCCTGAATTCTTCATTACGTTAACTCATGGTAAAAATATTGTCGCATTTTATTCAAACTCTGCTCCAAATCTCAACAAAATTATCAGAAACTATATTAAGAGTTAAGAAAATGTCTTTTGTTTATGAGGTTTAAGATTTCTGCATATTCAAAATAAAACTTTGGCAAGCTATATCTTTCAAATTACGATATCAAGAAAAAAACTAAAAAGTAGAAAATGTTCGTTTTCGTAGTCTCTGGTGGACGATTTTTTAATTTTTTTTTAAGTTCAAAATTAAGGGAGTTGTTCTTGATTCAGTACTTTGGCAAGCTATATCTTTCGAACTATAATATCGAGAAAAAAACTAAAAAGTAGAAAATGTTCGTTTTCGTATTCTCTGATGGACAATTTTTTTATTTCTTTTTAAGTCCAGAATTAAGGAAGTTGTTTTTGATTTAGTATTTTGGCAAGCTACAACTCTTAAAAGCTCCGCGGAAAAAACTGAATAGTGGTAAATGTTCGTTGTCGTATTCTGTAACAGACGATTAAATTTTTTTTTGTCCAAAATTAAGGGTGTTGTTGTGGTTTTTATATTTTAGCAAGCTATAACTTTTAAGTTAAAGCTCCGCGGAAGAAATTGAAAAGAATATGTTTGTTGTCGGATTCTCTGATGGACGATTTAAAAAAAATTAAGTCCAAAATTAAGGGAGTTTTTTATCCGCGAAGTAAACTACTTCGAATGAAAAAATCGTCCACTAGAGTATACGAAAACGAACATTTTCTACTTTTTAGTTTTTTTCTCGATATCATAGCTCGAAAGATATGGCTTGCCAAAGTACTAAATCAAGAACAACTCCCTTACTTTTGGGCTTAAAAAAAATGAAAAAATTGTCTACCAGACAATACGAAAACGAACATTTCCTACTTTTTAGTCTTTTTCTCGATGTCATAGTTCGAAAGATATAGCTTGCCAAAGTACTAAATCAAGAACAACTCCCTTAATTTTGGACTTTAAAAAAAATGAAAAAATTGTCCATCAGAGAATACGAAAACGAACATTTTCTACTTTTTAGGTTTTTTCTTGATATCACAGTTCGAAAGATATAGCTTGCCAAAGTACTAAATCAAGAACAACTCCCTTAATTTTGGACTTAAAAAAAAATAAAAAAAATCGTCCACCAGAGAATACGAAAACGAACATTTTCTACTTTTTAGTTTTTTTCTTGATATCGTAATTCGAAAGATATAGCTTGCCAAAATTTTATTATGAATATGCAGAAATCTTAAACCTCATCTTTTGTTTACCCTGCATGTATCTTAACCCAAAAAGCGAAGAGAATCAACGTGACTGTTGTCACAGCGCACCCTCTGTCGGTTTTGTGAACTAATAAGTCACAAGGCAACAGAAAAGAAAGTAGTTCTTGAGAGGCGAATAACTTTCGAGGACTTCTTAAAACCAGTTCTCGCAGTAAGCCCACATCGTCAACTCTCTTAAGGTAATAATAGAGAGAGGGAGATAGTACGAGATGCTGCAGGTGTAACAACTGGGCGCGGAAACACTGTAGTACGCTTGGGTAATGGACGATTCAATTATGCATTCGTCCCCTCGTCAGTGGAGCTAATCAGTTATTTACACATTCCAAGTGGGCGTGAGCCGGTGCCAATGATTAAGAAGGCCTCCAGCAGAACTTTAGCGAGCGGTATTTAACTTTCTTGTATGTGGGGAGGGTGCGATGTGCTTCTCTACTCGTGGCTCGTACCGTTCTCACTCAACTCTTGATTATGCTATACATATACATCGAACTAAAGTGAAAGCTCTGTGCAGAAAACGCGCCACGGTGGTGCATTGAAGGAGTCCGCGCACGACGAGATCCCGACGGAATCACTTTCGAAGTGGCTTCTTGTGAGTTCGCTCATTCACTCGCTCTTTACAGTTTCCACAGACGTCAAGCCCTCGCAACACTGTTACTTCACTGACTTCTCTTCACTACCCGAAACCTTGAAGTATGCAACCAGCCTGTCGACCCTTTTCTCATTCTGCAATCCTCAAGATCACCGAACAGACGGAAATATATATTGGAACATTTTTATAAATATCCTGAGCTACCAAAGAATCTAAAGATCTTTGGCATAAAGACATGAATTGAGCTGCACTAAAAGAAATATCAGTTGGTGGACCTAAACCTGAAAGTACAACATTTCTGCTCACCTTATGTGTTGATCTGCTGAAATGAATCACTGCATAATAAATTAAACAAGCTTCTCCGCTTAAAAAAGATGCGCAGTCCAGGATGGAATCCAGGACAGAATCCAGGATGGAGTCCGGGCATTCCAGGATGGACTCTGGGCAGTCCAGGATGGAGTTGAAGATGGACAATTGGATCGGATTAAATCCCATTCTCCATCCTGGACTACCCAGATTCCATCCCGGACTGCCTAGATTCCATCCTGGACACATCATTTTTACGCGGATCTAATCCAGCTAAATATTTGACATGACATTTCGGCATCGGGCGTTTGCTGGTATGAACCAAGCAATCTGATTTGTCAGTGTGGGTAGAATTTCTAGTCGTTGAAAAAAGGTATTAGGTAAATAGGTCGATATCAAAGAACCTCCTAAAAAAAGGCGGAATATTGAAAGAACGAGGCATTATTCACCTTCCTCATACTTTTCTCCTTCCTATTAAGCACTCATGATCCTAACGCAAGCTTGCATGGTCTACAACACAACCAAGAGCAGCAGTATTGCAGAACGGAGTGATTAAAACTGAAGGCGTCGAAGAGAGACTACTGGTTGCACTGTGCTAATACAACCAGCAAGTCTGAAGGTTGAAAAGAGAACGATACGAGGCTCTCGGTGAAGAGTGAGTCGGAGAGCGATAGAAAAAAGAGTGCTCGGGCTTTTGAGCGCTATTTCGGATGCTACGTGTGGCCTCATCTACCTTACTTTCCCTCGTTCTTCCTTTTCCTACGTCGATCCTTCTTGACTCTTTCCGACTGTACGTTTATACTTCTACCCTCTAGCAGGTAGTAGCAGCCTACTTAGGTATATAGTACTCTTTCACCCTCTCTCACCCTCTTTCCTCATCTCTTTCTCGGTGAGTTCTCATCTCTTTTTCTCTCTCTGGAAAGCAGCGATTCCTTCGAATCCGCAAAGTGCCTGGGCACCCTTGGCACACACCCTTCCTCCTTCTCATACCCAACCGTGCTCGCACATCCACCCTGAGCTTTCTCGGCTCGGCCGCCGGAACCGTCCGCTCACTCTCTTTTGCTCCCTCTCGTTGATCAACAGTGCCTCTGAGAAGACCGTCGGAGAAAGCTTGGAGAAAAAAAATTAAGAAGCTCCTCACGCACACGCACCCATTACCGGGAGGTAAACATACGACCCGGCTGCATGAGCGGAATATCCGCAATGCTTTATTCTCTTTTTCTCACTTTCTCTCTCTCTCTTTCTCCTGGCCCGGTCTCTTTCAGTTCTGTGGCGTGACGACAGAGGAGTGAGCGAAGGGAGAGCGATTCGTCCAGATCTTTCAGAAACTTGGAGGCAAACGATCGAGTCGTCTCTGCTAATAATTTCTCCTCGCTCTCTTGTATACACGAAGCTTTGGTAGCTTCGAGTAAGAAAACTCATCATCTGTACAGCTCATTTCGGAAGTTACTTAATTGAGGGCTTTCACTTTCCGCGAATGAAACAGATATAGCGTACGGTCTACGTGGGTACCCCGTGCTTAAATTAACATCTCCTTCCATTCATCTCCGGTGCGCCCGGCGAGCTGTGGCCACACGAAACCCTCTCCTATTCCTTTCAGTGGTAGCGACCTCCACGAATTTCTGTAAAAGACTTTTGCAGCACTACTCTCGAATTCGTCGAGTTTTAAGACGATTTTAATTAGTCTAACTAGTTCGCGGTTAACGAATTCCTTTCAGTCTTACTGTCTCGCCGCGTATAACAAAAATACATAGGATTTTGTTTCTTCTTCAGATACAGAGGAAGACGGAAGTCAAGAATCGAATCCTTGAAGTATATTCGCTGAATTCGCAAGCACCGGTGAGCGGAGGCATTGAAAAATGGGCATTCCCTTGCAGCCACACCACCGAGAAATAGCATTCGGTTGGGATTATCGGCGAGGGAGTGCGGATATGGGGTGAACCGAGGATCGAATCCCTCGGCGCTCAGCTTCCTCCTTCGCTGTATACCTCTGTGCTCCCTGACGCGCCCTCCTCGTCGTAAAGTCTTGCAAGATGGAGAACATCTGCCGATTCAGGGGACACTTGGCGTCAAGCATGCTGCACCGACTACTGTGAAAACCGATGGTGAGCGATCCACAGCTACCGACTTCGGAGTATGCAGAAGTAGCAGGAGGAAACGATCGTACTAATCCGGCCGCAGTACACTATATCCGTGCATAAAACATTCCTATCCAATTTGCCGGATGAGGGGTGACGCTCGATAGGAAATAGATTGCTCGATATAAGCGTAGCCTGAAAAGAGAGACGGGATGGGCGCAATGCAGAGAGAGAGAAAGAGTGATAGAAATCCTGGGGGAGAAAGAGGAGGCCAGGGGGAAGGAAAAAAAGCGGTACATCGAATCCAGGGAGTTGCAGTACGTCGCATCTCGGTGAGTAGGCATTCGTCTCTGTGCCATTCGTCGCTGCAAAGCCGCGTTTCAATTCGCTTTAATTCCCTGCCTTCATTCCAAAAGTTGCTTCGAACGTTTTACTATTTCGTTTGATGAAAGAGGACATTGGTAGTCTTTTTCGCTGTCGACCGTTGGAGCTTAGATCCGATTGCCTCGGTGTACGGTAAAATCGATCGTACGAGTCTCCAAGCCAGATTAACGAAATTCTGTGCCTGCAAACGATGAAAACTCAACGTATGTCTCGTCGTGAAATTAAATTGTAGATTTCAGAGAGTCTATCATTTTCCAATTACTATGTCATCTGTCCAGTTCATTCGTCGGTCATGTAGACTTGAAGAAATGATGAGTTTTACAAACATTTTTCTCGATGGACATTCGTCTAGTCGAGTATTCTCTTAGGGGGAATATTGCATTTGAGGAAATGCTCACTTGATGCCCCTCGACATAAATACGGCTCGAGATACTGCGTCAGAAACATCAACTATATAAATTTAATAAGGGAAGATTACGTGACCCCTGGTCATCTTATGCGTTCGCTGCTATATGATCTTCTGACCCTCTTGTCTGGACACATCAATATTTGTTCCCCCTTCGAGGTTGCATCGTTCGCTGCTGGACCTTCGTCTTTTGTTTCACGATGCTTTGACGTTGGATAAAAAGCACTTGAAAATCGATCGGTATTCTTTGCCGTGTACGTTTCGTGACCAAGTTATACATTTTCTTTCATTTTTACTTTCTCATCACATACGGAGTATGGATAAAGAGAAAGTATTGCAATCCAAAAAAAATTCGACTTCCAGATTTTGATGGAAATAGATGTTTTGAGTGTCCTAGATTCCAAAAAACACATTACCTCATTTCTGTCCGTCCGTCTGTCTGTCTGTCTGTCTGTCTGGCGTCTGTATGTGCCGTCCGGAAACACAATAACTTTTGAAAACATCTATGGACTGAAATGAAATTTTTTGTGTGTCTTCTGCATTCAAATCCTGGTTTTGGTATTGAAATCCAATCCAAAATCTCCACTGCTTCTGATACTTTACCTTAAATACAAAATAAAAAAAAATAAAAATTTTATTTATTTTTGTACCGCAAGTTAATATAAAAGATATTATGCTTCAATGTGATACATACAAATAGTATTACCAGCAAATAAAAAATGAACAACAAGAGATTTAGTATATAGAAGATTTTGTTTTTTCAATCACCCACATAAGACATCTTAAACTGTTGTAAAAAATGTATTGCTTGAAATATGTTACTTTCTTGTGTTATTGTGTTACACACTCACTAAAAAAAAGAACTGCAATGATCTTGAGCAGTTTTCAATGATAACATACTATGAATATTTACACCATATGTTAGATTAAAATTTAAAAAAGTAAAATGTAAAAATACAAGAGAAACACATTTGAGGTTATCATCACTCTTGATGTTAGACTATAAACACTCATGCACTCATCACATCATAGTTTTTTTATTTATTTTATCACTCGTATAGCATTTTATACCAATTCCAAATGCTGCTCATACACACCATAATATGCGAAACGTTGGAAATATCGAATAAAATGTAATTCCGACTGTCAAACTATCGCAATGCCGACGATAATAACATCAAAGGGAAAGAGAGATGTGAAGGCGCGCGCCGGCGCGCGATGTCACGCTCGCTTTCTCGCGCGCGCGAATTTCGAATTTACAAACGCGTTCTTGACAAATTATAGCTAAAAATGGAGATTACAATTAATGTGCGAAATTCACACATTATTAATCACTATAACCCAGTAAATTCACGATAAAAATTTTACACCAGTAACAAATTTTTACTTTTTCATCACATGCAAAGTATGTAAAATAATATTTAAAAAATAGGTCTAATTTTTTTTTTTTTTTCAAAAATAGACCTAAATTTAAAAAAAGACCTAATTTTTTTTTAAATAAGCCTAAATAAGCTAATTTTTTCAAAAATAGACCCCAGAATTTTTGTGGTCAGTACTTGGATGGGTGACCGCTTCTAACCCGAATAAGTCCCTCGATTCTTGACACGGCGGCGAAGGCGGCGCGATCTTTTTATAATATAGAGAGATATTTATTCATATATAACTACAAAAACGAATATTACGAACTAACTTCACAAACTAATTTCACAAACTAATTTCACAAACTAATTTCACAAACTAACTTCACGACAGTAACGTGACGCCAGTAACAATCGTGATGAGAAAGTCACGTTTTGCGATCACGCCAGTAGCAAGTTTTTTTTTTCACTTTTCTCCCACACTTCAATTGACTGTGTGTGCATTTTTTACATTCCCACCACACAAAGTTTGATTAAAATTATTGACATGAAATAATTTAGAACAAAAATATGATAGATTTACAGGAACATACATATTTTAAGTGTCCTACATTCCAAAAAAGGAATTACCTCATTTGTCTGATGTCTGGTCGAAACATAAAGAATTCGTGAAAGTGGTTGCGGACCACAATCAATTTCATTGAGTGTTTTCTATGCATAAAATATAATTTTAATACTTGAATTCGAAATAAAAACTCGACATGGTCTAAAAAAATTATTATGTAACTCAAAATCTTCTTGACTACGCCAGGTTCTATTTAAAATAGAAATCAAATTCATCAAATTCAGAAAGTTTTTCTCGAATTTATCGCGTTCATACACCGAAAAAAAGCTTGGTTGGAACAACCAAGTGCCTTGGTTATATATGTGCCAGACAATTAATTGGTTAGACCAACCAATTTATTTATTAGGCTACCAATTTCTTGGTTGGTCTAACCAAGTCACTTGGTTAGCTTACCAAGTCACTTGGTTGGTCTAACCAAGTCACTTGGTTGGTCTAACCAAGTCACTTGGTTGGTCTAACCAAGTCACTTGGTTAGCTTACCAAGTCACTTGGTTGGTCTAACCAAGTCACTTGGTTAGCTTACCAAGTCACTTGGTTGGTCTAACCAAGTCACTTGGTTGGTCTAACCAAGTCACTTGGTTGGTCTAACCAAGTGACTTGGTTAGCTTACCAAGTGACTTGGTTAGTCCAACCAAGAAATTGGTAGCCTAACAAATAACCAAGCCACTTGGTTAGCTTACCAAGTGACTTGGTTAGTCCAACCAAGAAATTGGTAGCCTAACAAATAACCAAGTCACTTGGTTCGCTTACCAAGTGACTTGGTTAGTCCAACCAAGAAATTGGTAGCCTAACAAATAACTTGGTTGGTCTAACCAATTAATTGTCTGGCGCATATATAACCAAGGCACTTGGTTGTTCCAACCAAGCCTTTTTTTCCGTGTACAGACAGACGATGGATTTGTTTTTCGGTTATTTGATAGTTCTACGATAAACCGAATGGTAACCCAAAACGGACCTTTGGGTTTATTTCTGCGTTATTTTGGAGTTATATTTTGTTCTATAACGACCGTTAACTCTTCGTTTATTTTTCCGTTCTTCAGATCCGCTAGGGTTTTCAGAGATAGAACGATGTATTTTGGAATCTTTACGGTTGAACTATTTTGAATTTTATAGAAATTTTCTATTAATATTAATCTTTCCTGTGCCTGCAGCACTTATAGCGACTAAACTTGATTTGATGTTGGTGCAAGAACCAAATTAACGTAAGTATTTCTGTATTAAGAGAGCGAGTAAAATTGCCGGTAAATGTATTTGAGGAAACTCAGAACTTATTGTTAGTAGCCTCCTTATATCTTCGTTACCAATTCAACTGAGCTGAGAATTTCTAAGTTCTGAATTCAAACTCGAACTCTCGTAAAGATTTATATAGTCTGGATTAATTCGCCATGCCGCGGGACGATTCTGCAGCTAGCCAAATGTTGTAATGCCGAAGAAAACTACTCTAACAGGCTGATGGTCCATACAGATGGCAACGAGAGAGGTAAAGAGAATGCTGCGTGGATCATTTCATGCAAATGTCGGACGGCATTGAACGTGGCACTTTGTTAACGCGTCTATCGTTCTTAATACCGCAAGCGCATTCCTCGAAATATCATTTATCCCTATCTCACTCTTTCAAACTTAAATTTTTTCTCTTGTCTTTTCTCCCGCAGTTTCATTAATTCTTGAGATAACGCCAGGCACACCGTCGAGGGGAATTGATGAGTCGGTAATCCAATTTGCTCGGAATATCTCAACGCAATATTCCCGTCGTCTTTTAATAAATTTACATGGGAAAAGCGAGGCTGAGGACGAGAGTGACGTGAGACACCAGGCGCGCGTACGCCTCGCGCAGTTTCAATCTAGATCGCAATAATCCGATCACCCTTTCCACCTGGTGACTCTCGCGGTACTCGAAGCTCCCGCCATAGGACCCCGAGATATTCAAACGTGTTAGAGTGAAGCGTTGCATCCACGCCAGCCCCATTGAAATATGCACATCGCAACGGAATAACCGATTGCTATTTATCGCAAGTATTATAGCCCTTCGCGAATATAACAGATCGACCCTGAAAAGAGGGGATGGAGCTTGGGGGGTTAAACTAATAATCGGCCATATGCATTGATGCATATTTCACTTGTTTATCTGCTGGTATTACATGAATAAAATACTTATGTGTTGTTACGTCTTGGGTTGACGAGACATTAGGAAATTATGTTTTTTTTTTTTTAGAAGATTTTGTTCGATTTAAAGTTGAACCTCAAATTTAGAATAACCACAAGCGTATATTATTTATTCCAGAAATGGAATTTGGAATTTTTATTGAAATGAGTTAACTGGAAAAAAATGTTTGATTTTTGTCGCAGTTTGCGACAATTACCAGATACGATTGGATTTATTCTTAAACGTTGTAAGGTAAACGGCCCAGTTTATGACACCTTTAGAGCAGCGGGGTCGATTTTCTGTTATTTACAGATGCGTGATGTTGTTAAACTGAAAATGAACGTTTTCAATACGTACATTAAAACCTTCTGCAACAGATTAGACTATTCTTGAAAGGCAAAATGTTGAGAATATTAATAAAAACATTATTTAAATATTACTTGTCTACTGCCGGGGTTCCTGACCCTGCAGAACCACTCATGTCGTAGCTTGTGACCCTCGCGTGTACCGGGTTTGTGACACTGACGCCGTAGGTCCTGACCCCCGCGTGTACCGGGATTGTGACACTCACGCCGTAGATCCTGACCCCCGCGTGTACCGGGTTTCTGACACCTATCCGGGTTTTTCGAACTCCTATTTGGAAAAAATATCGATAATTAAATGAAAACGAAACCATAATAACGTTAAATGTTGAAATTTATACAGTATTCAATCCTAACCTAATTTTCAGCAACAAGTAAAAATCGTAAATATTGAGAGGGTCAGCAACCGCGTCAATAACCACAATTACGTTGAGAGTAATTGACCCTTTGAGTTTACGGGAAAAACTAATCAATAGCTTAAGTATTCTATTTCTTGTCGATAAAGCTAATTATTATGATCATTTTCATATAATTGTTATGCTGTATTATACTTACTTAAGAATGGAAACGATCAAATACGCGAACGATGCAGCTAGTGAGCTCCGTCTAGGAATGGCGGTTCGAACTCACTGAGACGCAATATCACGGCTTTCACCGGTGAAATGTATTTATAAATAATTTATTACGAAATTTGTTTATTGCAGAAAAAAACTATCAAAAAAGCTCTTTAATTTGGTGATAATAAGGTTAAAATTCGACGTAAATTACATTTATGACAGTGTAAAATAGCTATCGGGGGTCACGATTCGAGGCAGGGTCACAAACAGGGCCGTTTACCTTAGTTGTATTTTACGCTTTACAGCGGTAGTAACACTGTAAAATATTCATTATGAAAATTAATGTTCTTTTGTGGAAATTTTTAATACATGAATGAGTATATTAAATTGAATATACAGTTATTATTGTTATTTTTTTTTTTGGTTATATTCATCAGTATGTCTTGCTCAGGCTTTTTGTTCCCCCTTTCATCGTTCCCCGTTCCTTCATAGAGATGCGATTGGATTTATTCTTAAACGTTGTAAGGTAAACGGCCCAGTTTATGACACCTTTAGAGCAGCGGGGTCGATTTTCTGTTATTTACAGATGCGTGATGTTGTTAAACTGAAAATGAACGTTTTCAATACGTACATTAAAACGTTCTGCAATAGATTAGACTATTCTTCGAAGGCAAAATGTTGAGAATATTAATAAAAACATTATTTAAATATTGCTTGTCTACCGCCGGGGTTCCTGACCCTGCAGAACCACTCATGTCGTAGCTTGTGACCCTCGCGTGTACCGGGTTTGTGACACTGATGCCGTAGGCCCTGACCCCCGCGTGTACCGGGATTGTGACACTCACGCCGTAGATCCTGACCCCCGCGTGTACCGGGTTTCTGACACCAATCCGGGTTTTTCGAACTCCTATTTGGAAAAAATATCGATAATTAAATGAAAACGAAACCATAATAACGTTAAATGTTGAAATTTATACAGTATTCAATCCTAACCTAATTTTCAGCAACAAGTAAAAATCGTAAATTTGAGAGGGTCAGCAACCGCGTCAATAACCACAATTACGTTGAGAGTAACTGACCCTTTGAGTTTACGGGAAAAACTAATCAATAGCTTAAGTATTCTATTTCTTGTCGATAAAGCTAATTATTATGATCATTTTCATATAATTGTTATGCTGTATTATACTTACTTAAGAATGGAAACGATCAAATACGCGACCGATGCAGCTAGTGAGCTCCGTCTAGGAATGGCGGTTCGAACTCACTGAAACGCAATACCACGGCTTTCACCGGTGAAATGTATTTATAAATAATTTATTACGAAATTTGTTTATTGCAGAAAAAAACTATCAAAAAAGCTCTTTAATTTGGTGATAATAAGGTTAAAATTCGACGTAAATTACATTTATGACAGTGTAAAATAGCTATCGGGGGTCACGATTCGAGGCAGGGTCACAAACAGGGCCGTTTACCTTAGTTGTATTTTACGCTTTACAGCGGTAGTAACACTGTAAAATATTCATTATGAAAATTAATGTTCTTTTGTGGAAATTTTTAATACATGAATGAGTATATTAAATTGAATATACAGTTATTATTGTTATTTTTTTTTTTGGTTATATTCATCAGTATGTCTTGCTCAGGCTTTTTGTTCCCTCTTTCATCGTTCCCCGTTCCTTCATAGAGACCCCCTGGAGTGTTGCCCGCAGCCGCTTCTCCTAATGTATTACTGTATCGCATTTGCACGATGGCACAGAGAAACTGCGAAAAACCTGGCCGATACAGGTGGCTTTATTTTTCCTGAGTTTCTACTGTATGAGAATAAATTAGAAACTCGGAATATACACGTATTATGTGAAATTAACAAATGGTACATTAAACACATTAAAATAGTCATGTTTAATATAAAAGTGCGGTAGTATCCCAATATAATTGTACATTAAATTTAATAATTTAATGTATTAAACAAAATGTATGCAATAGGGATTTTCCCGTTGATATAAATAAATAAATATAATTTAATTAATATAATATTTATTTATTTACTGATTCATTAAACTAGCTATTGTGGCTTGTGCGATCGTATTGCCGTTTTTTTAATTGGTCTCATAAAGGATTTCGAAAAATCGAGTTTTGTCGTCCCATCCCAGATGGAAATAGAAATATATGCAGGATATATTCGACGTATAGAACTTTTTGGCGCTAAACGTATATAAATATATTTTACATATATTCCATACATACATCCCATATATTTTGAATATATTTTTGCACACATATATGCAGAATATATGCAGCGTATAGAACTTTTTGGCGCCATATATTTAACGTATATGTTACATACATATTTTTCTATGTGGGATAAGAGACTTAAAATTTCCGTTCAGGTGGAGACTTCACACGAAATGCCCTATATATGTTTCGATTCTTAACACGGCGGCGGTGACGAAAACTTTTTATAATATAGTGAGAAATAAAAACTTCCGCTGTGGTCGAATGAAAAAAAATGTATATATTTGCCGGTATTACGTGACAAGATGTGCGATGCCAAAGATATAAATAGTGAGAAATTTGCGAGATATCGTGTATCTCAAGAATTGCGATACTATGGTACGTGCAAGAAAGGACGTCTGTGCCAGAAGATGGCACTCCAAGCCGTGCGATATCGCACACGTACCTTCTCTCCAGTGACTCGAAAGATTGTCAGGCCAATAATGCATTTCTCTCGGTAAAGAAAGACACGAAGAATGAAAAGAAGAGCTGTGTAAGGGGACATGAAGGAAGGGGCAACAAAAAAATGGGGAATAAAGAGTGAAGAACGAAAACCGCAGCAAAGAGCGCATGCAAGACAGCCAGATTTTGTCATTTAAAATGCATAGAGTTCATAACTTATTCCCACGTCGGTAGGGGCGCTGCTCGCGGCGACCCGCTCGCTCTCTTGTTTGGCTCAACTATTGCCTCGTGGCTCTTGTGCACGGGTGAATTTCATGCCCGTGCGGTTTTTGTTTTTACCTATCCACCAGCGCGTTATTCTCGCGTACAAATCTGTCTCGCTCTTTGGCTCAAGCTGCGTCGAGTGTTTCTTATCCCTTCTGTCCGGGATAATAAATACAGACCGTTTCTCTACAGTGCTTCTATCGGATGTACAAATTTGCGATGTGGTATGCGCGCAAGTACGTCTGCTTCTGTCGCGGGAAGTGATATATCTGCTCACGTACTGCAGCTTGGGGATATAGACATATATTTAATTAATAAATTTAATATTTGAATCGTTTAAATCTGTCTACTGCACCAGACATGGCAGTTGGACGGTGTTGGTTAAGGGGTCATCGAACGATACAGACTGTGCTTGCATTTCTTTTCGGTAAATACACGATGAATCTGGACGAATAATGGATTAACTAAAGCAGAGCAGACGTCTCACTGTTTTATATCGATAATTTAAGGGAATCACATTACATTAAAAAGAACAATCAGACAAACTTAATCTTAATATCTTTGATTATTGTCACATTGATTTTTCCTCAGTTTGCATAAGAAAATATATTTTTTATTTATTGTCTTACCCGAGTAGAAATTCAGCTACGGGGAAAATCAGGCCCTAGCGTGGTAGCCGGATTTAAATCTAAGGCCCCTGCGTGGCAACCTTATACGGGCCTTGCAGGAAAGTAACGCAGCGCATGATCAGGGCCAGATTAAGTTTTCCAGATAAGGGCCGGATAGAGGCTGCCCTACTAAGCCCCTACTTATAAAAACGGCAAATAAATTACAAAATAATTATCTGCGCTCATCGAATTCGATTTATTTTGCACTTTCTATTGGGTATTCGAGCTTATTTAGTTTTCAGTACATATTAATTGCTGAAAAAAAACACATGTAAATTTATTTGCCGTTGGTGGGAATCGAACCTTGATCTTCTGGGTGACAGTTCTGCGCCTTAGCCCACTCGGCCATTGACATCTTAGAAAGTTTATATATTTATTGTTTATTTGAAGTATACTTAAAATGAAAACACATCAAGACTCTACATCCATTTGTTGTGACTGCGACCGAATATTCAAAATTCAAACATGATGGGGCGGTCACCCATCCAGGTACTGGCGTTTGACGGTCAGTACCTGGATAGATTTCAAAGTAATTCTAGCGGCACAGTCCCGTAAAACGTGAGTTTCACCGAAAATTTCAAACACTTCTCGATGGGATAAAGATGTGAAAAAATCCAACACCCGCAAGGTGCTGAAAAGATTGATTCTGCATAACAATAATTTTCAAATGTTTTTTAACCAATGCCATATCTAGAGCTTACACGAACCTGATAATGTAAATTTACGGCATATTTAAAAAAACTATGCCATACGAAGACCGTATGCGGATCTGACCAGGGAAAGTAAAGGTAAATTGGATAAAATCTTGGACCAAATGCCACAGGAAGACCTTATGCGAAACGGATAAGGTCGATGAATATGAGGTTTAAGATTTCTGCATATTCAAAATAAAACTTTGGCAAGCTATATCTTTCAAATTACGATATCAAGAAAAAAACTAAAAAGTAGAAAATGTTCGTTTTCGTATTCTCTGGTGGACGATTTTTTTTATTTTTTTTTAAGTCCAAAATTAAGGTAGTTGTTCTTGATTCAGTACTTTGGCAAGCTATATCTTTCGAACTATAATATCGAGAAAAAAACTAAAAAGTAGAAAATGTTCGTTTTCGTATTCTCTGGTGGACGATTTTTTTTATTTTTTTTTAAGTCCAAAATTAAGGGAGTTGTTCTTGATTCAGTACTTTGGTAAGCTATATCTTTCGAACTATAATATCGAGAAAAAAACTAAAAAGTAGAAAATGTTCGTTTTCGTATTCTCTGATGGACAATTTTTTTATTTCTGTGTAAGTCCAGAATTAAGGAAGTTGTTTTTGATTTAGTATTTTGGCAAGCTACAACTCTTAAAAGCTCCGCGGAAAAAACTGAATAGTGGTAAATGTTCGTTGTCGTATTCTCTAACAGACGATTAAATTTTTTTTTGTCGAAAATTAAGGGTGTTGTTGTGGTTTTTATATTTTAGCAAGCTATAACTTTTAAGTTAAAGCTCCGCGGAAGAAACTGAAAAGAATATGTTTGTTGTCGGATTCTCTGATGGACGATTTAAAAAAAATTAAGTCCAAAATTAAGGGGGTTTTTTATCCGCGAAGTAAACTACTTCGAATGAAAAAATCGTCCACTAGAGAATACGAAAACGAACATTTTCTACTTTTTAGTTTTTTTTCTCGATATCATAGCTCGAAAGATATGGCTTGCCAAAGTACTAAATCAAGAACAACTCCCTTACTTTTGAGCTTAAAAAAATGAAAAAATTGTCCACCAGACAATACGAAAACGAACATTTCGTACTTTTTAGTCTTTTTCTCGATATCATAGTTCGAAAGATATAGCTTGCCAAAGTACTAAATCAAGAACAACTCCCTTAATTTTGTACTTAAAAAAAAATAAAAAAATCGTCCATCAGAGAATACGAAGACAAAAATTTACTAGGTTTCAGTTTTTTTCTCGATATCATAGCTCGAAAGATATGGCTTGCCAAAGTACTAAATCAAGAACAACTCCCTTAATTTTGGACTTAAAAAAAAATAAAAAAAATCGTCCACCAGAGAATACGAAAACGAACATTTTCTACTTTTTAGTTTTTTTCTTGATATCGTAATTCGAAAGATATAGCTTGCCAAAATTTTATTATGAATATGCAGAAATCTTAAACCTCGTCGATGAATGGCATATCTATATCAGGTTACCGTATGTAAATCCTGACATGGGCCTGATCCGGTGGAAAGACGGCATTTTTAAGGTAGAATGCCATATCTCGGCCTTACATGGACCTGATCAGGTGAACTTACGACGACCCCTAAATAAGGTTACCATATCTAGCCTGACATCACCCTGATCCGGTGTAAAGACGGCATTATTAAGTACGAATGCCATATCTCAGCCTTACATGGGCCTGATCTGGTGAATTTACGGCGGCCCCAAATAAGGTTACCGTACTTAAAACTGATCTGGACCTCGTGTGACAGCAGGCATGCCTGATGAAATTTCTACTCGGGTATTTGCCTAGAAAAACTTATTTTTCAACCTTACAAAATGTATATCAGATACTGAGAATCTACTGTACTGTTTTATGCACTAGCCAGCTAAAAGCTCCAGAATGCTGCGAGAAGAAATATAACAATTTAAACTTCGTGCAGTTTTATGATCAAGCTAATTGACCTACTTTACCTTTGAAGGTTTCATATTGTTTGAGGCACTCTGCATCTCGGTCCGAGTGTAGAAATTTTCATTTTGAAGCTATTCCGAAAAAAAATCTTCAACTTTGTGTGTATAAATACATTTTCATTTATTACAAATTATCAAAAACTTTGGCAACAATTATAATATAAAATGAGACGTCGAAAAATAAATGTAATTTGCATCAGAAAACATAACAAGGGAAATTGCAAGTTGTTTTTCTTTTTAAAGCCACACTATCATCAATAAGATTTATTATACCTTAAATCCGTTCCCTTAATCGCGATGATCCCGAGCTTTGCACATTTTTATTGTACACATTTTTCTTTTTCTTTTTTACTCACGCTCAGGAGGTTTTTATTATGCACTTGCAGTCGGTGTGGTTAAAGCGCGTGTAAGGCCAAGCTGGAGAGGGGTATTGTAAAATGGCAGGTGTATAACGAGGGCGACACGGCGAGGCAGCGATAAAAATCTCTCGAGGTAAAGCGCGCTATTCGCGAGTCTCGCGGAATCTGACACAGGGAATGAGAGTGAATTATAGTGAAACCGAGAGATTTTCATATATTTTCTACGGGCGTAGCGTGGCGCCCGTAATGCCTTAATTGAACAGCGCTTTCGCGTCCATGGGCTTTATATACAAGAACGCCTCTGACGATTAACGCACGCGTGAGAATTTCACTCCATAAAGTCGAATTATCTTCAAATTATGTGCTGCGAAGGGATGTGTGAAGGACAAATGCAGAAGCGGCCGGGACGAGCATGACGTTTGTTCGTTGACGCTTCCGGCGGAGTACAGATGATCCGTTCGAATCGGTCCACTGGTCGGCTGGTCGGGAGTACCGTTGGTTTCGAGTCTCGATCGATAGTTCGAGCCTCTGCCTCCGACACGCACACACAAACCCGAGCAATTAATTATTTCGTTCGTTCATATATGGTCTTGCGGCCAACCCGGAAAAGTCGAGGAAAAAAAAAACAACAGCACTGTGGTTTTGGGTTTCGAGTAGTTGAAATGGTTGCAATCAGACTGTATACCAATTCCATTGAATCTCCCATTTTTTTTTTCACTAATTGCATCTATTTTGATCTATTTTTTGGTCCGTGGGTTGTAGGGTTCTGTTAATTATTCGCTTATTGGAAGTCTGGAAAATTTTTCAGGCAATTAAATGAAAGACGAAAAACACTTCAGACAATTTATTTGGTTACGAGAATTAACTGATTGATTGAACTTATTTATCAGATGACTCGCGGAAAAGGAGAGAACAAAAAACAACAGAACTGTTTTTTTGGGTTTCGAGTAGTTGAAATGGTGGCAATCAGACTGTATACCAATTCCATTGAATCTCCCATTTTTTCCCTAATTACATCTATTTTCATCTATGTTTTGGTCGTAGGGTTCTGTTAATTATTCGCTTATTAGAAGTCTGGAAAATTTTCAAGCAAGTAAATGGAGGGTTAAAAATGCTTCAGACAATTTATTTAGTTACGAGAATTAACTGATTGATTGGACTTATTTGTCAGATGACTCGTTCATCCGCAGAAAAGTCGAGAAAAAAAACAACAGTATTTTTGGGTTTCGAGTAGTTGAAATGGTTGCAATCAAACTGTATACCAATTCCATTGGATCTCCCATTTTTTTCCTAATTGCATCTATTTTCATCTATTTTTTGGTCCTCGGGTCCTAGGGTCCTGTTAATTATTCGCTTATTAGAAGGTTGGAAAAATTTTCAGGCAAGTAAATGGAGGGTTAAAAATGCTTTAGACAATTTATTTAATTACGAGAATTAACTGATTGATTGGACTTATTTATCAGATGATTCGTTCATCCGCAGAAAAGTCGAGAAAAAAAAACAACAGTATTTTTGGGTTTCGAATAGTTGAAATGGTTGCAATCAAACTGTATATCAATTCCATTGAATCTCCCATTTTTTCCTAATTGCATCTATTTTCACCTTTTTTTTTGGTCTTCTGGAATCTTCTGGAAGTCTGGAATATTGTGGCTTTGAATATTGTTTTTTGACATTTTATTTTGAATATTTAATGCAACATATTCACTCTTGGTTCTAATAGCTAACGATATTTTTCTGTAATAACGCGCTTCTCAGACAAAACAATAGCCGACAATAAATAAAAGTTGTACATTAAATTTTTTCTAATCATCGTCACATTGGATTTATATTTAAACATCGTACTAAATTTATTCAGCAAACTGCTGCAGCTTAAGTATGAAAGAAAATCAATCGAAAAACAAATAAACAGCTCTACATTTCATCGAGTCTCGGATTTCTTTAAAGGATAAAAAAATATGTATTATATTGTCTGCATTGACGGGCAATGCCCGAAAGTGCTTCAATAATAAATACAAATTTTTATTATTATGACGTGCGAGAATTCTCAACGGTCTGTGTCAGAACAACGGGAGGTACGGACATTATTACCAGGATTTGCGCTGGTTTTATCCGCGGATTACACATTATATCCTCGGTGCCGCGTCGGACTGGCGGGCTCTGCATTGGGACTCTCTCATTGTGTGTTTCGTTATCACGCCAGTTAAATCCCTCGCATTTCTTCGCTTTTGGGATTTATTATGCTTTACCCTGTCTCCTGTCTCGTGATATAGAGCCCGAAAAATCTACTTTTCAAGCCCAGTCTGGAGCATTTGCATTTATCTACCTTTTCGCTATTTCATTGTTTTCTTTGTTTTTTCCTTTTTAAAAATATTCACGCACTACATTACAGTCCCGTGTGAAGGTAAACTAAGATAGGATCTGTTTTGTCGAAAGTATCCGAATATAGGCTTTATACACAAAAAAAAAACTTTTTGTAGCGTACGTGCAACTTAATTTTACTTTGCGCCTAAAACCAGCCCACCGAGACTTTATAGAATCCAGATTACCGAGTAACCCATTTCACCGAAAGTTCCGTCGTTGCTTCTCTTCCCAACCTCCCAATACTTGTGTAGCGTCGTTGAAACTCGAAACTCGAACTAACAGAAAATTTACTGCTGACTTTTTCTTATAAAGCCATAGTCCCCGCTAAGATTGGACGTTCGTTTAATTTGATAGTTCTGTTTTCTCTCTCTCTTACGCCCGTCCATATGCTGCTCGCATACACGTTGTGTTAGGATGTTTCACGCAGCAGGAAATAGCGACGTTATTGCACTTTCCAGGTGAGACACTTTACGTCTTACCTGAGTCGATAAATCATCTTTCCTTTCTTTCACCTTCATCGCCACCCCCGTGGGTTGTCTTGTACACACCTATACACGCGGTATGTACAATTTTCTAGCCTTCGTCTACCGAGCGATACACGTAGTAGAAAGTTAACTCGGTTTTAGGGCGATAGGGTTAACATTCACCACCACCACCAGCAAAACTCTTGTGGTGGACTGCTCTCTCATGTCACGCTCCGGCGCTAAAGCCAAGAGACGAACGTCCATGGACACGATGTTTCCTATTGCCGCGCTGGCGTCCATAAAACCAAGGGGTGTAAAGGGATCACGAAGTAGCGAAAAGACGAAGAGAGCGTTGCAGGTGCATCACGAGATGTGGTGTACGGGGCGTATTACAAGTCCTACCGCGGTTGGTGCGCAAGCACATGCACCTCGGTATCGCTTCAACGTCGAAGCAGCTCCGCTCGTAGTCCACTGTAAATGAAGAAGCGCTGCCGGTTTCGTTCCTGGGAGTCTTCTTCCGGTCTGCTGGTATATACGACTGGCCGTGTTACTTATACCCAGCGGACAGCTCCGCGAGGATTTGAGTGTCCATAACTTTAAATGGAAAGCTATTTGCTCGGTTTCGCTCTCGAAGCTTCCTGTCCGTGCTCAGAAAGAAGCGGCACTGTTGCAGCTGTCTTAGTATATGCATCTCTTTCCTATTCCGCTTATTTCTCGTCTCTACCTTACGCGGGGTTTTTGCGTTTTTTCTCTCAACCCAAGTACGTCGGGTGAAACCGTTGATTTTTCTACTTAGTTTTCGAGCCGTGTCTCCCGCGGAAAACTCATCTAACGCGAAACGAGCGACTCACCACAAAAGCACTGCCCGTTCCTCCCAGCAACTAAATAGAATCGTTTCGGCTTGTTCTTTGCCATACTCATTTCACGTTAGTGTCTTTCTCGTGGCATTGCACTCCTGCGAACTGAGCAGATGATTTTTTTCATCAGATCATTAGGGAGGTTTTGTTAGCCGCCTATGCTATTTCAAAGACCAAGTTACCGAACCCACATCCGGAACGTTCTGGGTTCTTTTTCATTAAATATCCAGATTAGCTATAAACTTGGTGAGTTGGAAAAAAAGTGGTTTGAAGCAAAAAGTCCTATGGAAAAGATAATGAAAATACAGTTGATTCATGATGACATTCGTGATATATAGGGTAGAAGTACCGGTTGTGGCCACTTTAAGAATTTTCCCATTTTCAAGTACTTGTGATTGGGACCAAATATCATAAAACTGTTTTTGACCTATACTTTTTATATCTTAGAAGAATATAATTTCAGATTTCTAGCATTAAAATCTTCATATGTGTCGAGAAAACACTGGAAAAGAGAAAAAAGTAGGAGCATAGCCATTTCACCAGTTCTGGCCACCTATGCACCGGTTTTGGCCATGCTTAAAATTAGAATAACTCAATATTCATTGCACTTGAAAGATTTTTTAAGGTGTGTTTAATAAATCAAAATCGTATTCTTATGAAAGCATCCAATTCCTCTACACGAAAATATCTTTAAAGCACAGATGCCATCTGTGAACCTAACTAACCTTTTTTGACATTCGTCTCCTTCGTTTTGCACTTTTTCATAGCAGCTTTCTTTGTCACAAATAGTCATACATTATATTAATGTTTTACTCTTTACACTTTTATTTTAATTTTTATCAGAGGTCTTTCCGAAAGTAGATGTTCGCATTGCATAATGATGGGAATCTTCAACATGAAAGGTGTTCCACCGCTTTACCTTCTTTTTTACTATACATTTCTAAGGATATATTTTTCTTAGCGTTTTTTGGTTTTTTTTGTTTCTTTACGAATTTATGAATTGATTGTGTAATAATTAACGAAAAATTAATGATTATATTATCATGGCCATATCCGGGGCAACATGCTTATTCCATGTACCAGTTGTGGCCATCGTATTTTTTATAAATGTATAGCTTTATTTCAAACTTTTAGTACATCAACATTTGCAATGATGACTCTTAAGATTGATATGTGCAAAGCGCATGCAATTCGCCAACTATATAATCCGAATATTTATCTAGAGCTTTCGTCAAAAACTTGTCCAATTCCGTAAGGAGTTGAGAATTTGATGAATCAGCTGATGATATTTTAATTACTGATACAGTACTTTTTGTAATGGAGACGAACGGACGTCAAAATGACGATAAATGTTTTCAAAGTACACAACGTTATGAAAAATTATGATTAAAAACAGGTGCAGAATTAAAATAGCCACGAAAAACGTATTTAAGTATGGGGGTGGCCACAACCGGTACTTCTACCCTAATGTTGCAGTTTCGTTAAAGACTTTAGTTAAAGAAAAATTTAGGTCTTATTTTCCGACCGGAAGTCGGATCTGCGAATTCTGGAATCAGAAGAAAGACACTTTTTTAAAATCATGGTAAAAAGTAACCGGTATTTTCTGGGTTAGAATATGCGACTTGAGAACGATAGTGAATGCCAAAATTCGGTATCTTGAAAAAAAACTTAGATTGGATTTACCGACCGACAGTCGGATCTGTGAATTCTAGTTTCGGGAGTCAACTGGTGCGATGAATTCACGTGCTGCCGATAGGTGGCTACTGCGCTTCATTGCTCTCTCGCAAGCGCGATGCTTCCAGGCATCCATCGTAGCTTCTCCCGACTATACAATTCAATAATTTGCCGCCAACGAGTGATTCCTTTTAGATAAAGTTATAAATGTTCTAAGAATTGTATTTTCTTTATAGTGGACATGCAGCTTGCTGGCAAAGTCTTTCTGCCGTAAAATCTTTTTTACTCGCAATAAAAATGTCTACATTCGAGAAACGCACTTCTCTATATATGTAAATTCGAATAATATTTTTTTGTTGTTGTTGTTAAGGTATAATAAGGATAATCGCATAAACGAGTTGCACAGTTAGAGAAGACTGTTGACTCGAGGCCAAACATCGATCTGAGCTGGGCACCAGCCGTCTCTTATCCTATTCCACTTAATTGGCGTCCCACTCGGGAGAGCTTAGCTCTTACCAGTAAGCTTTCCGATGGTGTATAGCTAAGATGCAGTAGCAGAGTAGAGACGGGGCCGACGAAAATGTCGCATGCAGCACAAGCTCTTCGCCGGTACGGTCTTAGTGTGGTGGGATCGCGAATCTCCTCGACGCCGCCGCTGCCGTACCGCCAACGCCGCCTCCGGGAATGATTTAATAATGTGCGCAGCATTAGCTAGCGCGAGCAACGTAAGCGGGGATAATCCCTTTAACCAGTTGTCTGGCAACCCCTTTAACCCTGGAAACCCGGGCGACAACTAATTCCCCCCCCCCCCCCCCAGATATTGCTTACTGGGGTTGGAGTTGCTTGCCGAGAGCAGTAGTGCCACTCGAAACCCCCTTTATAGCTAGCAACGACCTCCCTTCGCAATCCGCATTCGTCCCTCCCTTTGCTGGAAATACCTGGACGATGGAAACACTATATCAGAAATCCACGTTCTATTTATTGCCAAGAATATTTTCAACCTCGGTTTTGTAAATAACAGAAGTATCCGGTAGATTCTTCACAGAAATAAATAATGCACCTGTTTTCATTTCAGCCAAGTACTTGAGTTCGTTTCCTGAAACAACTGCGAAATATTGAAATCTACTTGCAACCGTTGAAACATTTTATTGTTCTATTCTTCTGTATGTTTTCGTTTGCCTTTTGCTGCGTTTATTTTCGACGTCGTTCCAAGTACAAACAACTCGATGGTAATTGGCCTGTATTACCAAGGGCTCATAACAGGGCCCTCGACAAACGGACCCTGTCATTGATTTAAATATTCTGAGCCAGTAGTCGCGAGGTCTGCGGATGCTGTAACACAGCTAGTGTTATTATTATTATCATGAGCGCCTCCCTTGCACCCTGATGACCTGCAGCCCTAACTCCCTAACTCCCCAACTCATTCCCATTTCCGCGTGTTTCGGGTCTCCCTCTCTGTACAGTTTATGTCCCATAGCGTCTCCCTGTCCTCGGGGTTAAACGACTGTACACGATGTTTCAACGTGGAAGATCGATGGCGAATACTTTTGCCGTTCACTTTGTCCTCGAACTTGCAGCTGCGGGCCGTCCGCGAAAATTCCTCGAGTACTTTGCGACTCTGAAAAGTACGTATAGCGGAAAAGTTACGTAGTTTCGCGGAAAGAAAGCTTCGGGCGCAGAGCTTCAACGAGTACAAGGAAGATTGTGACACGCGGAGAAAGATGCCGCACGCGTTTTTCTTCCCTTCTTTTCTTTTCCATCTCTTTCCCTACCATACGCGGCATAAGCTGCGTTATCTTCGCTCTTCCGGTTTTATTTAAGAACGACAACGCGCCGCATGAGAAGCTACCGCGAAAGCGTCTCGGGCGTTATAATGCACCTGCTGGCACAACGCGCTGGCGGAATACACCCGGGGGCTTTACGAGGACCTATAAACCGAAATGAACCTTAATACAAGAATGTTATAGTTGGGTTTTCATAAATTTCAGAATCGCGCGAAGCAAGCGTTACTATATATATTTGTAGACTGGTTCCTCAACTGGCACGACGTGCCTCTACTCTCCTCTACACTTGTATCTTCATAGTCAAGAGATATCGAGGGGAGAAAATAAGCGTCTGCTTTTGTCTGACGGGTTTCCACATCTTGGCGAGTATCGCAACCCTGTGAAAGTAAAACTTTATACGGAGTCTCTAGTCGAATATGAATGCGGCAATCTCGATGCATACTTTTATTTATTTTTCTGTATTCGGTTGCAGAAGTAGGCGCAAACATTATTTTTTCATGTACTCTATAATTCATTGAACAATGTCGTAAAAGTAACGTGCAATGTTTTTTAATATATTATATTGTAATAAATAATTGTATATGCTAATTATTGGCGTATTTAATTTTGTTAATTATTTTATATAATAAACCGTATTAAAAATTTACTTTTTTCGACGAGTTTGAAGGTATTAAAAAAATGTCTTCATTGTGTTGCGGAAACTTGGAAATTTTAACGCGTTCTCTGATTAAGTGAAGCAGTGGCCAATCATTGCAACTTTAACTTAGAAATGGAAGACAAAATTGCAGATTTTATTCCTTCTTTATAAAATATTTATTGTACTTTTTTTTTAATATTCATATGTCCTAATGATTATAAACGTTACGTTTTTACATGGAGAGAATTTTCTGTGTTGTGACAACATAAAACAAAGACAACAAAAATCGTTATGTTAGGCTGGCAAATCAGTTTTGCTATGCTGACAAATCTTTTGTTCGTCCGACAAATCGTTTTGCTGGGCTGACCAACCTTTTTGTTAGCCTAACAAAACGATTTTTGTTGTCGCCGTTTTATGATGTCATGACACAGCAATTTCTCTCCGTGTGTATTGGCTGTAAATCGGAGTAGCTTAAGGGACATGATTCATGCTTGCTACATGATTTGCGTGTAATTATGCAATGCACTATTGTCCAGTTACATGGGAAGGTTCGAGTTATTAGTCCATAGGCCTCCAGGACATTGTCTGCATATAAGTAGTTGATGCGCTTATCTCGAACAGGGTAAGTGATGGCGGCTCTCGACACACAGTGCTTCCCAGTTCTGGCACGTATAATTTCCATCCACCTCACTTGCGGAGTTTGTTTGCGTAAGCAACGGTCTCACCCTCTATGGGACCAATTCCTCGAATCTCTATCTCAATAATACTCGGCTCCCACCATCGATTCCATTGTTGTCCAAATCCTGAATCTCTAGATATACACTATAACCACTCATTTGCGCCTCCAATCCTGCAGTGCACAAGCTTTAATGCATTTGATCGTGTGTAATCGATTCATCACTTTACCATAATGTACAGTAAAACGTCCCAAACCTCTCCACATAAATACAAAATAGTATATTGTGCAACCAGGGCCGAAAGTTGGCGATTGCGACGAGTTTGAGGTTTGCCGCCCGAGCGAAGCGAGGGCTGCAATCGCACGCGTCGCCAACACCAATTTTGGCCCGTGTTGCACACCATATTTTTTGTAACAAGTGCATGAATAGTGGTGCTTTGAAAGTGAGGTTATCAACTTTCCACCCTAGGGTCGAAAGTGAAACAGCAGAGTCAAAAGTGAAGGAATCGCGAACTGCGCATGCGCCAACCTATCGTTTCAACACTGCTATGAAACTAGCCACTTTCGGCCCGCAAAACTGCCATGAAAAGCACAGTTCATGCACGTGTTACAAAATAGTATATTACGCCACTAGGGAGGGAAAGTAGACTACGCCCAACCGCGTGTAAGATTAGGTGGTGAACACGCGGTTGGGGATAGTCTACTTTCTGCAGCGGAAAGTTCGAATTACGCAAAGCCCGTAGGGCGGGAAGTCGAACTTTCCGCGCAGGTATGGTGAAAATGAATTTACTTCACTCACAGGTAAAAAGTAAATACACAAAGTAATACACTTTTGTTCTAAAAAATGGCAGTAAAAACATATTGTAAAAACCTTGCATATTGCTTCCTCATTATTTTTCGCTTTTTACAAAGCTTCCTCTCTGAGAAAGGAAAAAAGTATGTTATTCAATTTTGGCTTCCTCATAGAGGAAACTTTGTAAAAAGCGAAAAATAATGAGGAAGCAATGTGCAAGGTTCTACTTTGCATCCTTTTTTAAATTAGATAAATAAACATGTTGTGAATTCGCTTTTTCTATTTCGTTATTCCGTTATTTCGTTATTATTAGAGCGTTTTCGAAAGTAAATGTGATGACGTATATGATTAAAAATAATTCAACATTCCATAAAATCACAAATTTCATACCGTTTGTCACTAAGTTATACATATATAATGGCTGAATATTGTTTCATTTATATACAAAATTTGAGCTCGCTATTTCAAGTTTTGTAAAAGTTACAATAGAGCGATAATGTCAATTTTTTGAAAAATTCAAGATTCCATAAAATCTGAACCACTTTACCGATTCGAGCCAAATTCAATACCAAACAGCATTGAGTGCACCTACTCTCATAACCAACTATTTAGCAAAATAGACTAAATTTTACGAAAGTTAGAACGACAACGTCCTTTTTAAAAAAAATTCAAAACGGCATAAAATCAAAATTTTCGCACAGATTTTCTCGAAAATTGCTACAATTGAAGAGGGTCTGCTGCTACACTAGTGTGCTAAATTTGAGCGCGATATATAAAACCGTTCTTGAGTTATCGGCATTCGAATTTTCGGAGTTGTATACATACATACACACACACACACACATACATACATACGGACACTTTTTCTAGATCAATTTTCTGGACGTTTTGGACAATTCTAAGTATCCTGACATAAAAATCTCGAAAAAAAATTTTTTCATGAAAACAAAGCTTCCTCTATGAGGAAGCAAAAAAAAAATTCAATTTCGGTATTATAATGAATGATATATTATTGTAGTGCAATTACGAGAAAATATAAAACGTAGTGTTTGATCCAGTAAATTATCATCGACAGTACTGGTTTTAAACCAAGTACTTAGGAGCACCTCTCGTAATTTCACGAGAATCGTGCCCATTTAATTTGACGTAAGCGAAACACACACGTGGGGACACAAGTTATACGTCATACGTATAGAGAGAGAGAGAGAGAAAGAGACATACATTTTGTCGGGAGTAACGCGCTCGTGTCTTACGAAGCGTGTGCGCGACTCCCGCGGGGTGTGAAATTTCGCGAGATTAAAAATGCAGAAATATACATGCAGCCGGGCCTCGTAAAATATACACCGAGCGTAGAAGAGAGGGCGCGCGGAAGTAACGTCAGCCGAGTCTCGCTTCTCTGCTTTTTTCTGAGTCTCCTACGTTACCCAACTCGGGAACCCCTTTTTCTTTTTTTCTTTTTTTTATTATTCGCTGCGCCCCTTCGGGCCGTTTATTAACGCTCGCACCCATAGGTCTCGGCATTTACAGCATAGCCAGGCTACAACGACACAAGACCGAGGTGAAATTTTACGTGCAATTTGCCAGAATTGTATTTTCAGCAATGTGGTCTCGTCTCGCATACGGTAAGCTAAGCGGGGGGTATAATAGCATACCAGTATGGGCGACTCGAGAGCAGCTCGCATATTCGCGGAGTGGACACAGCATGCTCGACGTCGTTACCAACGCCAATCATATTTGACAGGGTCATATCGGCAGCACGCGGCATTGCCATACAACTCTCGAAACAATATCCTTTCTCTCTGGGCTATCTCTTCGTCTCTCTCTCTCTCTCTCTCTCTCTCTCTCTCTCTCTCTCTCTCTCTCTCTCTCTCTCTCTCTCTCGACATAAATATTCGGTGGAACACCGTTTTCGGCATGATGTGCCAGATATAATACAGGGAGGACGTAACCCGTCAGCCACAAATTTTGAGTGGCAGTTCATTGTGGATATATCTACCATATATGCTGGGACACCAATGGTGGAAGCCGATATATTTTCGCGGGACCTGCCGCGGTAGGTATATCGTTTTCCCCGTTGGATCACCCCGACCATGCCGATCAATTTATGCTATACCTATCTACAATCCACCGCGCATAGAGGAGGAACGTTATGCCAAAGCCTGGGACACAGGATCGAACGAAGAGTGAGAGAAATCAATTAGCGAGCTATTATCTCTGGGGTGTAATGAAATTATACGTTCTACATCGATGCGCCTCGGGCTACTGAATCCATACTACCCATCCATTCCGACCACGAGTCGGACGGAAAAAAAATTTTAAAGCTTTTGTATAGCACACCGCAGCATAGCCTCTGGTATGTGGATCCGATGAAAATGAGTCTGCGGAGACCCGCATGATAAGCGTACGTATATGCCCAACCTCGATTATGGAGAAATAATAAGCTTTTGTGGATTAAATTACCATTAATTACCAGTAATTTAGGTAGTGCTTTTTTGACGATGAGAATTCAAGTTTTCCGGTAAATTGCGAAAGTATTATTCTGTGGTGTGTAGTCATGAATCGCAGTTGAACTGTTGAAAAGCCATCCACCAAATGTTTGTTTTTTATGTTGTTTTTGGAATCACTGCGACTCGTGACTATTTCATCGCGATTCTTCCTAATGTTTGGCTATTATTGCGGCAGTGGCTCGATCCTCCATATCCCAACTAAACACAAACGGTATTGAACATGGGCTACTGCATACAAATCAACTGGACACGTTACCACTTCGACACGGCAGAACTCGACACAGCCATAACTAGATACGGTGCAACTCGACACGGCAGAACTCGACACAGCACTAACTGGACACGGCGCAACTCGACACGGCAAAACTCGACACATCACCAACTGGACACAGCAAAACTCGACAAACATTAGTTCGACACCGAAAGATTGTCCAATGATTCAATTGAACACAGACCTCATTGGACACAGAAGACACGTTTGGTAATCCATCTTTGTTCCAATTGGACACAGACTCAAAAGGACGCACTCGTCAATTGCGTCTGTTCTTTTGGGTCTGTGTCCAATTGGAACAAAGCTGGATTACCAAACGTCTCGTCTGTGTCCAATGAGGTCTGTGTTCAATTGAGCCACTGGACAGTCTTTCGGTGTCGAACTGATGTTTGTCGAGTTTTGCTGTGTCCAGTTGGTGATGTGTCAAGTTTTGCCGTGTCGAGTTGCGTCGTGTCCAGTTAGTGCTGTGTCGAGTTCTGTCGTGTCGAGTTGCGCCGTGTTCAGTTAGTACTGTGTCGAGTTCTGCCGCGTCGAACTGGTAACGTGTCCAGTTGATTTGTATGCAGTTGCCCGTGTTCAATACCGTCTGTGTTCAGTTGGGATATGTAGGATCGAGCCACTGCCTATTATTGCAAAGTTGCTGTGATTTAAGAACTGAACGATTACCTGTACTTTTTTTCAATTTTTTTTTCAATATTTGCAAATTTACCTATTGGTAGCGATTAGGCCCCACTCTAAATTTTACTACGCTACACGACCTCTTTTAAATGTTATTGTGTTTTCGGACGATACATCCAAATATACAGAAATTAGTGAATGTTTTTTAAAAATCCAAATCGCCGGGAATTTTTACACCTATTTACACGAAAATTTACGTCGATTAATTTTTGAATTGTTGCTACGTCCCGCACGTACCCTTACCCCAAAAATAGGCAACCCTCCGAGCACCACTGTATGTCCCGGAAAAGGGCCCTACAGTCGATGGTCGACCAAGTAGGGAAATTAGGAAAAGGACCCTGCAGACGATCGATAAGTAGGGAAACAGTGACATAGTAGGGGTGTGAGGCCCTCTGCTAGTCCGCAGACTAGGGGAAGCTCCACGCAAACCCAAGAAAATAGGTGACGGTGACTTTCGGCTAACCAGAAGCGAGAGATTCGGCCTCCCTTACTCCTAAAATTAACGCACTAACTTTAAGATAAAGAAATCTGTTCAAAAAGTGGGGGACGGGCGTTTTTCCGGCCAATTAGAGTCTAAAGAAACTGCTCTCTCGCAAACCTGCGTAACATCAAAGGTTCGCAGCACTAGTATATAAGATCACAATTTTTGTATTTTTGTTCAGTTCTAATTTTGTACTCAACGAACAACATCTCCAACCAGTCATGTGAATAAATAGTGGTAAGATGAAAACTAAAAAGTTTTCTGGTACATCCTTTGGACTTGAGTCTTGCGCGGCCAACCGCGAATTCTCTAAGTACCTCCTAAAATCCTCAAAACTAGAATCTTGCGCGGCCAAATGCGATTACTCTAACTCCTTTCAAAAAACCCTCACGACTTGGAGTTTTACGCGGACCACTGCGATCTCTCTAAGTCCAATACACCACACACAATATTTAGAGTCTTGCGCGGACCATCGCGAGCTCTGACGTACACAAAGACTGAGTTTTGCGCGGAACGCCGCGAATTCTCACTAAGGCTTTTCTAAATCTGACGAGTACGGAGTTTTGCGTGGGCCGCCGCGATTTCTCCAAACTTTGAAGTTTTATTAACTCCACATACAGAAATTTAACCAACGCGCATTTTTATCTCGCTCTGGTGAGGAATCTCAAGAATCAAAGTCTCAATAATGTCAAACCGTTTTTAGCCCAAATCCCGGATTAATTAGCTTCGGTTAAGGTCCAAAACAGGGCAATTGTATTTGTTGTGTTACCCGGACGTAACATTGTAGTGCTTTGTTTTTTTTAGATAATTTCCATGTGATAAAAATGTAAAAACCAAGAATGCATTTTGTTTAGATATTTCGCGATTGCACATAGGGCAGAACATTCTTTTAGTGGTGATCGAAATCTCTGTGAGTTTTCTGCGATTTATTGTAACGACAGCTGAGGATGACCCCATGGATTCGGTTGGGTAACCCAGAATCGTCCTAAAACAACGGAAGCTACTTGTGCCAACGGTGCAAGCAGACGGTTGACGTTGGCTCACGATGCGCTGTTCTTGTCCGGCTATAGTTCCGGACGGGGGTTGCGTAAAATGACATGGGGTCAGCGCTATTCCCTCAACGCACCGTCGTTGTTTGTCTGACTCGACGCGTCGTTTCATTTATACCCTAACGAACGTATACACATCGTCGAAGTTGGCTGAGTTTAGCCAGTTTCTGTTTTGGCGCACTTCAAATAAAAGGTACAAACCTTGGCATTTCTATTCACCAAACACTTGCTACTCTATATGGAAAATTGTATACCTGGAAACACTGTTAGAAATTTTTGTATGAAAATTAATATAAAGTATTGAAAGTTTTTTTGCGGATGCGCGTATATTAAATTTAATACACAAATGTTAATTAATATACAAAAAAATTGTTGTAAAATTAATATACAGTATACTAAATACTTCATAAAATTTGTATTTATAATATAATTATTGGAATTTTACGACATATCTGTATATTAAATGAAATTTGTATTATATTAATGTATATTTAATTATATATAGTATATTAAATTTAATTAAATGAAATTTAATATACTGTATCTGAAAAAGAACTTCCAATACATATATTAATTTTCAAAATATTTTTAACAGTAAACAGGGAAAACAAAAATAGTGATTGCGACTAATATTTTATAAAGCCAATTCATAATTGCTCAGAGAGAAATAATTTTTTCTATCAATTCTAATAAAATATTTAGAATAAATTTAGATGGTGAAATAGCACTAATCCCGCCACTATAAAGTAATAACAATTATTAACCATTAATAGTTGTATAAATTATTGTTTAGTTTTGTAATTCCCTTAAATAATTCCAGGTTATGACTGAAAAAATTCTACACTGTAAAAATTTTCATTACAGAAATGAATATACTTTATTCATAAACGAGTATACTAAATAAACCCATTAATAAAGTAATGTTTATCATGAAATACTGTAATATTACTGCACAATTGTATATTAAATTTAATATACCCATTTATGTATACTAATTTCCCGAACATGTTTACAGTATATCACAAATTATTATTAGTCTTCTAAATAATTCAAAATTCGCCCGCCGATTACATAAAAAAATTCATGTTAGTGATCTCTAAATCGACTAATTACATTAGTCCTTCGCTATATAGCTACAGCGTTACGAACGTATAAGATAGTAGACGATGAATATAGTCAACAGAGTCGGAGATAGCGATGCGAGGGATGAAGGGAAAAGTCAGGAGGTATGTAGATACCAATAAAGCGAATTCTGGCTATGTCTGAGCATCTCCAGAAGCGGAACGTATACTGATCGGCCGATTCTCAACAATTCGAGGTATGCCTACTCTCGCTCTCTATATCATGATCCTATCGGACCTCGTACGAATGAGTGTGGAATAGCCTCGGTTGGATCGTTGGCGTTAAGGGTAAGGGTTGATTTTCGAGCGGTAACTACGGCCGTGCGACCTCTCGTAGCGCGTCGAAGAGGGCAATAACATACCTAGTCGGTTGCCGTGACCCTCGGCTGAACAGCAGCAGCAACATCACCACTACCACCACCACCAACAGCAACAGCAGCACCAGCGACATCACACGAATAATGCAGGCTCGCGACTATCCATGATTAACGCGGCAATAACGATTATTTATAGGGTCAAAACAATGTTTCGCACTGTCCAACGCTCGGTCTCGGTATACGCGAAGCCTAGTGCAGGTTTCTACCCCTCGTGCACCATCAGACTATACTCGCCCTCGTGTCTCTCGTCGGCCGGACGAAGGACCGGCCTGAATCAGCAGTTACCCTCCTCGAATGCCCTCCTCGACAAGTCTCGCCGCCTCGCTCGCGGATTTATGCAAAAATTTTCGAAATGTCTACGCGTTTCCCGTCTACCCCTTCGTACGGTCCCACACATACCATCTAATTAATTGAACCGCTCGAGACTCCGACCCTACAGCGTCACTGCTATATTTTTACGAGAAATTACTCACGTCAACTGAAGAGATTGCGCATGTGGCAAAAATAGTGTTTCTATCGTCCAAAGCGAGAAGTTCTTGCTTTACTGTTTTTTTTATTGGTGAATGAAAGAAATGCTGAAACGAAACGTTGCATTTTTTTTTCAAAAAAGAAATAGAGATAATTCCGTGTAAAAAAAATCGTGTGTGTAGAGTGGCGGTAAATCTATGAAGAGACGTCTACAAAACGTTCACCAACTGGGACGATCGTAGACTGGAATATAGGAAGCATTCTCTGTCAATTCGGCCACTTTTTTTTCGACCCTCTCCGATTTGCCCTGTAATTGATTATATGAATGTACCACTAAAAGACACTCTATGTGAATTTTTTCAGATTTTTTAAAATAATTTTTCCGAAAATGGCTTTTTTTATTCAAGTGCAAATATCTCAGAGTTTTGAAGTTACTGAAAAAAAATGTCTGCACATAAAAGTTGTCGTTTATTGTTAGCTTTCGAGCGGAATATTCCAAATAATTGTCACGTTCCTATGAGTATGATTTTTTTCCGAAAAATGGAGGAATTATTTTTTAATTAAAAAAAGGATATTTTTTTTTTAGTGAAAAAATTACAGAGTATTGCTACATGACTGTTGATATCACAAAAAAATCGCCAGAGTGGCACCGATCGATCTTCTGGTATTAAAAAATGCATTTGTGTGAAAGTTCCGAAAAACGGGGGCATTATTATTTTTTTGATAAAAAAAAGTTACTTTTTTTTTGGCTATTAAAATTATAGAGTATTCTTGCATAACTGTAGATATTGCAATAAAATCATCAGAGTGGCACGGATCGAGCTTCCGGTATAAAAAAAAAAATAATTCCCCCGTTTTTCAAAACTTCCACACGAATAATTTTTTTTAATAGCGTAAGCTCGATCCGTACCACTCTGATGATTTTTTTGCAATATCTACAGTCATGCAAGAATACTCTGTAATTTTATTAGCCAAAAAAAGTAACCTTTTTTTTCTCAAAAAAATAATAATGCCCCCGTTTTTCGGACCTTTTACACAAATGCATTTTTTAATACCAGAAGATCGACCGGTGCCACTCTGGCGATTTTTTTGTGATATCAACAGTCATGTAGCAATACTCTGTAATTTTTTCAGTAAAAAAAATATTCTTTTTTTAATTAAAAAATAATTCCTCCATTTTTCGGAAAAAAATCATACTCACAGGAACGTGACAATTATTTGGAATATTCCGCTCGAAAGCTAACAATAAACGACAACTTTTATGTGCAGACATTTTGTTTCAGTAACTTCAAAATTCTGAGATATTTGCACTTGCATAAAAAAGCCATTTTCTGAAAAATTATTTTAAAAAATCTGAAAAAATTCACATAGAGTGCCTTTTAGTGGTACATTCATATAATCAAGTACAGGCAAAAAAAAATAATTCTCCCGTTTTTCAAAACTTCCACACGAATAATTTTTTTTAATACCGTAAGCTCGATCCGTACCACTCTGATGATTTTTTTGCAATATCTACAGTCATGCAAGAATACTCTGTAATTTTAATAGCCAAAAAAGTAGCCTTTTTTTTATCAAAAAATAATAATGCCCCCGTTTTTCGGAACTTTCACACAAATCCATTTTTTAATACCAGAAGATCGATCGGTGCCACTTTGGCGATTTTTTTGTGATATCAACAGTCATGTAGCAATACTCTGTAATTTTTTCAGTAAAAAAAAATATCCTTTTTTTAATTAAAAAACAATTCCTCCATTTTTCGGAAAAAAATCATACTCACAGGAACGTGACAATTATTTGGAATATTCCGCTCGAAAGCTATTAATAGATGACAACTTTTATGTGCAGACATTTTGTTTCAGTAACTTCAAAATTCTGAGATATTTGCACTTGAATAAAAAAAAGCCATTTTCTGAAAAATTATTTTAAAAAATCTGAAAAAATTCACATAGAGTGCCTTTTAGTGGTACATTCATATAATCAATTACAGGCAAAAAAAAATAATTCTCCCGTTTTTCAAAACTTCCACACGAATAATTTTTTTTAATACCGTAAGCTCGATCCGTACCACTCTGATGATTTTTTTGCAATATCTACAATCATGCAAGAATACTCTGTAATTTTAATAGCCAAAAAAAAGTAACCTTTTTTTATCAAAAAAATAATAATGCCCCCGTTTTCGGAACTTTCACGAAAGCATTTTTTAATACCAGAAGATCGATCGGTGCCACTTTAGCGATTTTTTTTGTGATATCAACAGTCATGTAGCAATACTTTGTAATTTTTTCAGTAAAAAAAATATCCTTTTTTTAATTAAAAAATAATTCCTCCATTTTTCGAAAAAAAATCATACTCACAGGAACGTGACAATTATTTGGAATATTCCGCTCGAAAGCTAACAATAAACGACAACTTTTATGTGCAGACATTTTTTTTCAGTAACTTCAAAATTCTGAGATATTTGCACTTGCATAAAAAAGCCATTTTCTGAAAAATTATTTTTAAAAATCTGAAAAAATTCACATAGAGTGCCTTTTAATGGTACATTCATATAATCAATTACAGGCAAAAAAAATAATTCTCCCGTTTTTCAAAACTTCCACCCGAATAATTTTTTTTAATACCGTAAACTAATCCGTACCACTCTGATGATTTTTTTGCAATATCGACAGTCATGCAAGAATACTCTGTAATTTTAATAGCCAAAAAAAAGTAACCTTTTTTTATCAAAAAAATAATAATGCCCCCGTTTTTCGGAACTTTCACACAAATGCATTTTTTAATACCAGAAGATCGATCGGTGCCACTCTGGCGATTTTTTTGTGATATCAACAGTCATGTAGCAATACTCTGTAATTTTGTCAGTAAAAATAAAATATCCTTTTTTTAATTAAAAAATAATTCCTCCATTTTTCGAAAAAAAATCATACTCACAGGAACGTGACAATTATTTGGAATATTCCGCTCGAAAGCTAACAATAAACGACAGCTTTTATGTGCATTTTTTTTAAGTAACTTCAAAATTCTGAGATATTTGCACTTGAATAAATAAAGCCATTTTCTGAAAAATTATTTGAAAAAATCTGAAAAAATTCGCATAGAGTATCTTTTAGTGGTCCATTCATATAATCAATTACAGGGCAAATCGGAGAGGGTCGAAAAAAAAAAGTGGCTGAATTGACAGAGAATGCTTCATAGACTGACGATTAAATCAAAAATCTATATCTAGTCTATGTAGATCTATATATATCTACGTAGACTAGATATAAATTTTTGCTGTAATTATAAATCTATATTCTAGTCTGCAATCGTTCCAGTTGGTGAACTTTTTGTAGACGTCTCTTCGTAAATCTATCGCCACTCTACATAGACGATTTTTCTAACATGGGATATAAAATTTGAATTATGTACTAATAAAACATACAATTGACAATTGATTTTATGTAGTAATATATTACGTTTGACTGTAATTTTTTGTTGTCATAGATATCGTACTTTTTTTCCTAGGGTTTTCTGAATATACTTTGGTTCAGCGCGTGGCGTAGCAACTCGATGTTCCACTGGCGTCCGGTCTAACGGGATCCATGTTCTCTCTTATCCACCCTTCGAAATGATGAATATTATTCGCGATAAGAATTTTTCGTATTTCCGTTCGGACGGAACCGTCCATTTCTATGCGAGGCGGTGCGGTGTTCGGTTGGGTCGAAGAACGGGAAGGCCGAAAGAGGCACAACCGCTAGCACTGGGAAGTGATGCTCCAAGGGAGCAGCAATTTCCCAAAGAATCTACAGAATTCGATGCATACCTATGGGCGCTTTGAGAGGGAATAAATTGGGCGTATACGGAATGGTGAAACTTCTCGTAAGGTGGATGAAAACCGAGGCGAGCGAGAGAGTCCAAATGGAATATGAAAGGGGGTGCCAATTCATACGCGAATAGACGCCCATATATCTTAACGATATGACCCGAGGCAAAGTGACCGTACGTCAAAGGAGAATGAAAAAAATAGTCGTGTAATTCCTTTTCTGATTGCAATAGACCGACAATTTCGACAACTGATATTTTGTGGCAATTCTCCGTCGCACCGGAATAACCTTATATTCCAAGGCGGGTCTATGAACGCGGGACGTCGCAATGCCCGAAGCGTCGGTAGAGTTTGGACACGACGACAAGAACGAGAACGAGATGACAACAGGGACGTTGATCCGCTTTAACGGGGTGGACAGTTACTGGTTGCTGGACAGCAACTAGGTACGAGTACGCGAGAGGAAAATCGATAGAGCCAATAACCTCCGGCAATAACGCGCTAATATCCTGAAGACCATTCTTCCGAGCCTTGAAGGCACTTGCCCGCCCATTCTCGTAACTACCACACTGCGCTCGCGAGGAAACGCTTTTCGAAGGGGCGTACAGTCGGACAGAGTGAGAGACTGAAAGAGAGAGAGAGAAAACTATCGGGGTAGAAACCACCAACCAGTCCGTCCAGATGTCTTGATAATTGTTTCTCGGTGACTCGACGCTTTTCCAGACGCGTTTGTTGTGTGTAAGCGCGAAGCTTTTATGAGGCTACCTAAACAAGCCGACGACCAATCGGTTATTGTACTACGATGGCCCAAAAGCATTTTGTCTGCCTGATGGTTACTGCCGATTCTACGATGCTGTATAATGTATAGAGCTATAATATTTCCGATCACATCTTCATTATATGCGGAAAAATACGTTGATATCGAAAATATAGAGATAGATCCTGTAAGTACAATCGAGAAAATGGAGAATCGTTGATATATACTCGACTTCTCCCTTCGAGATACTAATTCGAAGAGGCCACTCGACAAATTCATCGAACGCTTCGACGATTCCTTCACGTGCTGTAACTATATTGTAACGAGACTCTGTTTATCCCACATTTTTTCTCAGTTCATTGCCCTCTGCGCTACACCTAGGTTTTACGCAACGATCCCGCATTCCAATCCTATCTCCCGCGTTGTATGCGTTCTCCCAAATTCTTTCCCTAAAACTCCTTTTTATTGACTCTTTCCCACAGATATCTCATTGAAATCTACCTAGCCGCTAACTGCATTTCCAGGAGTTCAGTTACCCGTGTGTTGTAATCCTCATTAGAAGTGTCCAGACTTCTTCCCAAAATTCCTCCCCCCTATCACCATTTTCCCACGACTGACTCTTTATAAACACCTCCCGCGTTATTTCGTTAGTTATTAAGTCACCGAACCTCTGCCCGATTTGATGTAACCGCGATCCTCGTGAATAAACGTCTTGTGCAGTTCAACAAAGTGTTAACCGAGTCTCTCTCTCCCTACAATCGCGTTCCGTAGCCGAGTTGGCTGCTCCGATTATAAATATTCGGACATTAACAATAAAAACTCATCAACGACATCACAATTTTGGTGCTAAGTGTGGGGTAGTCAACTCTAAAGTGCAAGGAACATAGGGACGTCAGACGACACCAAGATACTGCAAACGGCGTTCAACACAACACTGGATCAGCAAAACAAATCGGTGAGTAAAAAAAATCCATTTACTCTATACCGCGAACCGAAGCAAATTGCAAGTGACTCCGAAACAGACTCTACTACCACAAGTAAAATGTCGCTTTCAAACGTAAACGAAACCTTAAAAAGTGCGTTAAACAAAGTGCTCGATCGTCAAACTGATAGAGACGGAATTATTCAAGGGAGGGAACAAACTTCGCGCGCTGAAAGTGTAATATCAAACGATCAATTTGAAGAAATTTCTCCGAAGGAGGCACTTGAACTTATAAAAGAATTCGACGGAAAAAATATCGGTGTCGAATCATTCATAGCATCAATCGAGGATGTTCGTGAACAAGTGACGCGTCAAGACTATTTCCGGCGCTTAATAATCGCGAAAAGGATTGTGGGCGACGCAGCTCGTGAATTACAGGAGTACGAGACCGATACGTACGAACGGTTATACGAAGGACTCCGTATCTTATTCGGTAATTTACAACCTGTTAGTGTTTTCCGTGACAAGCGCTCACGTATGTTCCAAGGAAGGAATGAAACCGTTTCAAAATTTACGAACAGATTCCTCGAAGTGCAAAATCAAGTCTTAGCCGTGCTCGCGAATTCGACTCCAAATGAAAATAAACGACGGTTAATAATTGAATACGAAAGAGAGCAGGGCCTCGAGCAATACCTGTTAGGCCTTCGAAAGGAAATTTCCACCGAAGTGCGGGCGCAACGGCCGGACAACATTCGGGTAGCCATCGCCAGGGCTCAAGCTGCGGAAGCCTACGACTACACCCGAGAAATGATGACACGGAACCTCAACATTGCCGATAGAGCTTCTAACAGCGCTCCACGCCGCCAGACACCTTCGACCCCAAGACCACCCATAAACTCATCAGGAATACAGAGACCGCAGGTATCGTGCAACTACTGTAAACGCATTGGGCATTTGGAGCGGGACTGTCGCACAAAGATGCGGGATGCACCGAACCGAGGTAACTCTTCCACACAGTGGTCGGGTTTTCGGAGGGACGTGCCCCCTCGTCCCCCTCCGCGTGTCAACCACCTGCCAACCGAGGAGACAACCGATTCCGAAGGAGCCAGCCAATTCCTGAGGTTAACACAGTTGGATCCGCGAAACGAGTCGTCAAACTTCCCATGCGAGACATACGAGGACCAAGACGATTTTTACTAGATACTGGAGCCGCCATCAGCCTCATTAAAATTGGAAGCCTCAAGGGAACATCACTGGTTGACAGAGAAGTAAATACCGAATTCAAGATGGGAAACGATCTACACAGATCATTGTTCGTCACTCAACAAGAATACGAGGGACGAAAACAAATTTTTCATGTTGTTCCCGACGACTTTCCTCTGGAAGAAGATGGAATAATTGGCGTTCCCTTCATGGAGCAATACCAAACTTACATTGGCATTGGAAAGGACAATTTCTTACAATTTAATAGGAAAAGACTAAAGTTCGAACCATTATCCATCACCGTTCCAGCCAGATCAATTCATTTCATCACTGTCCCGACAAACATCGCAAATGGACCAGCCTTCACAAGTGAGGAAAACTCAGATCCCATAGTACCCTGCATATTCAATGCCAAGGACTATAAAGCCCGAGTGCCAGTAATAAACGACTCGGAAGAACCCAAGCGGTTTACCATTGACCTACTGCGTGGGCTACCTTTCGAGGTACCTGCCCTTTCACCAGCGGAGGCGCGCCAAGACGCACCGACGGACGCACCAAGGGTCCACAACATTAGAGAGCACAATTCGGCAGATAGGATCCGAGCGCTCAAGGAAAACGTGCGCCTGCAGCACGTGCCACCTGAACTAGCGGAACAGGTGTGGGACATCGTGTCGTCCTACCCCGACGTGTTCGCTCTACCTGGCGACCCACTGCCAGGCACGAAAGCGGTCAAACACCGCATTATAACCAGCGATGACGTTCCGATAAACGTCAAGCAGTACCGGTACCCCCCGGTACACAAGGAGGAAATTGACCGCCAAGTCAACGACATGCTCGAACAGAAGCTGATCGAGCCAAGCGACTCACCGTACAACGCCCCACTCTGGGTTGTACCGAAGAAATCCGACGCATCGGGGAAGAAGAAATGGAGGATCGTCATCGACTTCAGGAAACTCAATGAGAAGACTTCGCATGACGCTTATCCTCTCCCATGCATCGACGAGATATTAGATCAACTAGGAAGAGCCAAATACTTCTCTGCCTTCGATCTTGCATCTGGATTCCATCAAATACCAATGGACGAACGAGACAAACAAAAAACAGCATTCTCGACGCCATCAGGACATTTCCACTACAACCGGATGCCTTTTGGACTCAAAAACGCACCTGCAACGTTCCAACGGATGATGAACAATGCACTGCGTGGACTAATCGGCAACACGTGCTTCGTTTACCTCGATGACATAATCATCTACGGTAACACATTGGAGGAGCACAACAAAAAACTACTGGACGTACTAAAGCGCTTGCGTGAAGCGGACCTAAAACTGCAACCGGATAAGTGTGAGTTCCTTCGACCAGAATTGGAATTTCTGGGTCACGTTATCTCGGAAGAAGGAGTCAAACCAAATCCGAAGAAAATCGAAGCAGTTGCAAATTTTCCGACGCCAAAAGAACCTAAACACATTAAACAATTTCTCGGTCTTGCAGGATATTATCGAAAGTTCATTAAGGACTTCAGTAAAATTGCAAAACCGTTGACCGAATTGTTAAAAAAGGACATCACGTGGGCGTGGACCGAAAAACAAGAGCAATCTTTTCAAACACTGCGTACCGCATTAATAACCGCACCGGTACTACAGTATCCCGACTTTGAAAAAGAATTCGTCCTGACCACCGACGCAAGTAACCACGCGGTCGGTGCAGTATTATCACAGGGACCGATCGGAAAAGATCGGCCGGTCGCCTACGCCTCTCGTACCCTTAACAAAGCAGAACAGCGCTACTCCACCACTGAAAGGGAAATGCTTGCGATCACATGGGCGACGAAACACTTCCGTCAGTACCTATATGGAAAACATTTTAAAATTGTCACTGATCATAAACCACTTATTTGGATTCTGAAGGCTACGGATCCTCCAACTAATAGTCGGTTGATGAGACTTCGGATGAAAGTGGAAGAGTATGAGTACGAGCCTATCTACAAAAAGGGCTCTCTCAATACAAACGCAGATGCTCTGTCTCGGATTTATGCTGTAACTACTCGAGGACAACAACGTTCGAAAACAATAGAAGAAACTCAGGTCACCCAACGCACCGGCAAAGACAAAAACAATGCCGCAACAGATCATCAACAGGAAGAACCATTAGAAGAAGATTCGCCGCTGTACATGGAATTTGAGCTGAGTGAAAGTATCCCATTAATTCCCGAAATCAGCGAAAACATTCCACCCAATAATGTTCCCGCTTTAAAAATAATGGACGCACCGAACAACGCCACGGATTGCCTTTACATCGATTTCTCTGAAGACGAAATAGATTGGTTTAATCGCATTGCAGCTACCTTAATAAAAGTAAATGAGACAACGAAAATTTATTTAGGCTGTGATCATCTTCGATCTCACCCAGCAACAAAAAACCGAATTAAACTAATGATTAATTTCATTTGGTCTAAGAGAGAAGATCGCCCCCTATTGTATTTTTATGACAAGGATCTTTACGAGCCAGGTACTGAAGAAGACCGACAACGCATTATAAAGGAGCACCATGGAACGAAGGCCACTGGACATTTTGGTATAGCCAAGACTCTTGATCGTATCAAAGCAGTTGCTACCTGGCCGAACCTTCAAAAAGATGTCGAAGACTACATCCGAAGATGCGACACTTGCCAGAAAATCAAGCTCGTCCGTATACGTCCACAAGCAGAAGCTGTAATGACCGATACGCCAGAACGACCCAATGATAAAATTGCATTGGACCTTGTTGGGCCCATTCCCGAATCAACCGATGGATACAAGTACATAATGTCAGTACAGGACCAACTGACAAAATTCATCACGTTGATCCCTCTAAAAACTCAAGATGCTCAAGCCACCGTGAATGCATTAGTTGAGCATTTCATTTATATCCACGGCGCACCTAAGAAGATCCTCACAGACGGAGGCCGTAACTTCATCAGCCAAACGTTTAAACATCTGGAGAAACTCTTCAAAATTTCACACATGACGACAACAACATTCCATCCTCAAAGTAACGGAAGCCTTGAAAGAGCTCATGGACCAATTAAAGAACAAATTAAAGCTCTCATCCATGATCATCGCGAGGATTGGGATAAGAAGTTAAAATTTGTCTCGATTGCTTACAACACAGCCAAGCAAGAAGGCATCGGCCTCACACCTTTCGAGATGCAGTTCGGACGTAAACCTAACGTCCCGAATAGCATCCCCATCCATCGAACAAATGCCACCATCGACGAATACTTCGAGGGACTCCGTGCAGACCATGAAAGGATTCTGAAGAAGGGTCGTGACCACCTTGTCGCAGCGAAAGAGCGTTACAAAGCTAACCAGGACGCTCACATTCATCGACCTGCTCCAATTTTTAACAAGGGCGATGAAGTTCTCGTTGCGCAAGAACGAGACAAATCTCCACTTGCTCCAAAGTGGGAAGGACCCGCAATAATTCTTGCACGAACCTCAGACGTTAATTACGAAATATTACTTCGAAACAGAAAAAAATTAATTCATGTAAATAAACTTAAGCCATATTTTCGAAATTAATTCCTTTTTATGTTCAGGACAAAATGTGGGCGTTTCTCCTGTTATTCCTGACAGGCTGTATGGCAACTGAAATAGTTCAAGTGGAGCCAATTTCCGGGCCTGTTTACCTGGAACACCTGGGTGACGTGGTTATGTACCACAAGACATGGACCGTCGTCAACTACGTGGACTTGACCGAGATCAACATTCACCGCGACGAGTTGTTCAGCATCGCCCGCAAACTGTCAATCGTATGTAACAGCACAAAAACTGAATCAAATTGTATAGAATCGGTAACTATAGAAACTGTGTATCGAAGACTACTTAGAATCGACCTCCATAGAGTCCGTTTAATGAACATAATTAATTACACCCCGCGTATTAAGAGAGGAGTTTTCAATTTCATTGGCGAAATAAGTAAGATTTTATTTGGCACACTCGGAAACTCGGATGCAGAATATTACAACTCCGAAATAGATAGAATCCACAACGACAATACGAAACTAAGTGCGCTTATTCATAATCAAACGACTATTGTCAAAGCAGTAATTTCCAACTTTGCTGACGCGATACAAGAACTAAAGAACAACACAGATCGCGTTCACAATGCTTTGTATGGTATCGGTACTCAAGTAGCAAACAATACACGCGATCTAATAATCAGTTCACAAGTAGCATTATTAGAAACCCTCATTGATGAGTACAGCGAAAATTTGAATAACGTTCTGAATGCGGTTAATGATGGCAAACAGGGTATTGTTCACCCACAGATATTAAGTCCAGCAGATTTAGTCAAAGCTCTCCGTACAATCAGAGAAAAAACAATTTCTAGCGACACGCCCCCGATACCTTTGGAAGAGTCCGCTTTTGCTGCTATCATAGAAATAAGCGACATCAGCGTTATGATTGTTAACAACCGATTCGCATATGTTATAAAAGTTCCAGTAGTAGAAAACAGTGTTTTGCATGCCTATAGGTTAATCCCAGTACTCCAACAAAAATCAGGCGCGACTACATTCTATTATCTAAATCCCCCAGACCCTGTGGTTATTGTAAATAATGTAAAAACTTTATTCACGCCAAGCAATGAAAAAGACCTTTCAGATTGTAAGAAACTAAATTCCAAATTTCTATGTAAACGACAAAACCCAGACTACACCATAAATAATCCTAGTAGTTGCGAAGCCATTATTTTGCAAAGACCGACTGACATCTCCGATTCTCAATGCCAAATTTTGTTCATCAATTTAGTTAAGTCATTATGGATTCAATTAAAAAACGGAAAATCATGGATTGTAACATCTCCTGTGCCAGAAACGCTTCACACAATATGCGATGATCACAAACCCCTACAGACTACATTATCTGGCACTAATAAAGTAACCATTTCCGGAAATTGCATTGCTCAAACTGACCATATAGTAATACGACCCCGACAGGAAGAAAATTTTGTGCAGACGACGGACATAGTTGTAAACAAATCTTTTATTACGCCTAAGCTAGACGAAATTCTTAGTAATCACTCGGTGTCCTTAGAAGATTTGAAACTAACCACACTTGGACGACCTACACACCTCGACGTGACAGAACTTAAGTCTCTTGGACAAACACTGGACGAAATATCAGAGGAAGCTGGAAAAATTGGACAACATAGAAGAAACAAAACACTGTATGAAACTGCCTCTGACGGACTGAAATACTTAGGGTATGCGTGCATCAGTATTGTGGTTTTGACGTTAGCCTGTAAGATAGGTCTTTGTACATGTCTAGGTAATTTAATAACAAAGTTCTTCGCCTGTACCTTTTCACCATGTATAAATGTTTACAATAATTGTTTTCATACCAACTCCACCGAAAATGTCAATTATGAGACTCGCTATCCCAACGAAGAACTCATAGCCTTAGCTAATCTTAATCGCCCTCTCGACACTCGTTCTTCCGTAAGACATACAACTAGACGTAATCTTTCGTATCCTAAGGCATAGAAAATTCATCTGTCACGTTATGAATTTTCTAAAATAAGGGGGGAGGTGTAACGAGACTCTGTTTATCCCACATTTTTTCTCAGTTCATTGCCCTCTGCGCTACACCTAGGTTTTACGCAACGATCCCGCATTCCAATCCTATCTCCCGCGTTGTATGCGTTCTCCCAAATTCTTTCCCTAAAACTCCTTTTTATTGACTCTTTCCCACAGATATCTCATTGAAATCTACCTAGCCGCTAACTGCATTTCCAGGAGTTCAGTTACCCGTGTGTTGTAATCCTCATTAGAAGTGTCCAGACTTCTTCCCAAAATTCCTCCCCCCTATCACCATTTTCCCACGACTGACTCTTTATAAACACCTCCCGCGTTATTTCGTTAGTTATTAAGTCACCGAACCTCTGCCCGATTTGATGTAACCGCGATCCTCGTGAATAAACGTCTTGTGCAGTTCAACAAAGTGTTAACCGAGTCTCTCTCTCCCTACAATCGCGTTCCGTAGCCGAGTTGGCTGCTCCGATTATAAATATTCGGACATTAACAATAAAAACTCATCAACGACATCACAATATACTTTACTGACCGTTTACACTCCCAGCGGGAGTGTAGGGCGAGTACGTGCTGACTCTCATGCCAGAATTCCAGTGCGCGGGTGATATAGCAGAAAAGGGACAGTCGCCGCGAGAGTTTGGACCAACGCAGATAACCCGGCTGGCAAAAATCCAATAGTCCCGTTTCCTTCCCAAAACGAGACTTTGATTGGAACTCGGCAAGAGGGAACTTCGCTTTAATCGAATATTGCTAATTTACAATTACACTGAAATAACCAATCGTTCTCACACTAACTGCCTGGTATCATACATCAGCTGCGATTGCTGACGAATCAACATCAATATTGTGTATTGCCTCGTTTTTTCTTCTTCATTTTTTGCTTTCACTTATTGCTCCTAACTCCGTTTGTTTCGTGTCAACTATTCGCAGTTAATTTATTGACTTTAACAATTGGTTGGTCAGCATTATCGATAAATTAGTCAGAGATACCAATCGAAACATAATTAATAATATTACTTGTTTGAGTCAAATACTACCATGCAAATTGATTGGTATGAATTATTTTGGTAGATCTCTCAACTAGATTTTTTCTCCATGGAGAGATGTGAATAGGAAATAATAAAATGGTGTATTCAACTTCCATAAAACTACATCTATTCAACTATCTGGAAATTTGAGCATTTTATTGAAGCAATTTTTTACGGTTCCATTTTTTTCCGCATGGATATCGCACGAAATAGATTGAAAAATAAAAGGCCCATTTTTTTTAAATCTTGCCTGAAGATATTGCTTTTTTTTTAAAACGCACACTGTGTCCAGCGTGGTATTTCGGGTAATAATAAAAAATATACGATAAAATAAAATTTTTCCTTTAGATTCGGTCCTCAAAAATTCCACACCCGGTGCGTATGATTTATTGTTCTCCGAACGAAGATAGGAAAATTCCATGCTCTTTTAAGTCTGCTCTGACATCAAACTCCATGTCCTTTATGAAAGTTAAAAAATTATTTTCCATCAGTATCAGTACAATTGGTTGGTCAGCATTACCGATAAATTAATCAGAGATACCAATCGAAACATAATTAATAATATTACTTGTTTGAGTCAAATACTACCATGCAAATTGATGGGTATGAATTATTTTGGTAGATCTCTCGACTAGATTTTTTCTCCATGGAGAGATGTGAATAGGAAATAATAAAATGGTGTATTCAACTTCCATAAAACTACATCTATTCAACTATCTGGAAATTTGAGCATTTTATTGAAGCAATTTTTTACGGTTCCATTTTTACCGCATGGATATCGCACGAAATAGATTGAAAAATAAAAGGCCCATTTTTTAAAAATCTTGCCCGAAGATATTGCTTTTTTTTAACGCACACTGTGTCCAGCGTGGTATTTCGGGTAATAATAAAAAATATACGATAAAATAAAATTTTTCCTTTAGACTCGGTCCTCAAAAATTCTACACGTATGATTTATTGTTTTCCGAACGAAGATAGGAAAATTCCATGCTCTTTTAAGTTTGCTCAGACATCAAACTCCATGTCCTTTATGAAAGTTAAAAAATTATTTTCCATCAGTATCAGTACAATTGGTTGGTCAGCATTACCGATAAATTAATCAGAGATACCAATCGAAACATAATTAATAATATTACTTGTTTAAGTCATACACTATCATGCAAATTGATTGGTATGAATTATTTTGGTAGATCTCTCAACTAGATTTTTTCTAAATGGAGCGATGTGAATAGGAAATAATAAAATGGTATATTCAAGTTCCATAAAACTACATCTATTCGACTATCTGGACTTTTGAGAATTTTATTGAATTTTTACGGTTCCATTTTTTCCGCATGGATATCGCACGAAATAGATTGAAAATTAAAAGGCCCATTTTTTTTTAAGTCTTGCCCGAAGATATTGCTTTTTTTTTAAACGCACACTGTGTCCAGCGTAGTATTTCGGGTAATAATAAAAAATATACGATAAAATAAAAATTTTCCTTTAGATTCGGTTCTCAAAAATTCTACACCCGGTACGTATGATTTATTGTTTTTCGAACGAAGATAGGAAAATTCCATGCTCTTTTAAGTCTGCTCTCTTAATTCTCGTTGTCGTGCCGAGCTATGGACATCAAACTCCATGTCCTTCATGAAAGTTAAAAAATTATTTTCTATCAGTATGCGGAGAATCAGCGGTGCTCTTCGATTATGAATTCAGCACGCGATCCGGACGAACCGCAGCAGCCTCGGTACGACGGGTAGATGGGGTGACAGCGGAGCAGCTAGCTAGCTAGCTAACAGGAACAGTCCCGGCAACAAAGTTACACACTTGCCTGGGCCTGTCAATAATGCGCCGGAGCCAAGTGCTCGTACAGAGAGATGGAGAAAGCGGGAGAAAGCAAGACGGCTTCTGCAATACTAGCGTCGCGGGCCGGCCCTCTCTTCTGTGACGCACATATACACTGCGTACGGGCAAATGGGGCAATATGGCCCATCGGGGCAAAACGAGCACCCCAATTCAGCTGTAGGAATGGGTAACCCGAATTTTCATTGAAAAATTATTTTCTGGATCCAAGCTGCTCAGATAGTGATGAGACAAAACGAACCCCCTAAATAAGACGTCGTCATGAGACTACATGAGTTCCACAAACTAATCTAAAAAAAAAACCTACGATTATTCGACTACATGGAAAAAAAATGTTGCTCTACCACCAAATTAGTTGTGACAGCAAGCCTTATTTGCTCTCCTAACAAAAATATTTGATAGCCTAGCAAGGAAATTTTCTAGGATAACAAATCTTCTGTTAGCCCAGCAAAAATACGTATTAGGTTAGCAAATAGGACTTGCTGTTGCTATATCAGCAAATGATTTTTCTCCATGTATGAAACACTGTGAAAAACTCTGTTAACGAAGTTAGGTCAAAAAACGCCTTGCACGCAAAAAAAAGGCTTGGGTGGAATAACCAAGTGCCTTGGTTATATATGCGCTAGATAATTAATTGGTTAGACCAACCAAGTTATTTGTTAGGCTACCAATTTCTTGGTTGGTCTAACCAAGTCACTTGGTTAGCTTACCAAGTCACTTGGTTAGCTTACCAAGTCACTTGGTTGGTCTAACCAAGTCACTTGATTAGCTTACCAAGTCACTTGGTTGGTCTAACCAAGTCACTTGGTCAGCTAACCAAGTCACTTGGTTGGTCTAACCAAGTCACTTGGTTGGTCTAACCAAGTCACTTGGTTGGTCTAACCAAGTCACTTGGTTGGTCTAACCAAGTCACTTAGTTAGCTTACCAAGTCACTTGGTTAGCTTACCAAGTCATTTGGTTAGTCTAACCAAGTCATTTGGTTAGTCTAACCAAGAAATTGGTAGCCTAACCAAGAAATTAGTCGGTCTAACCAATTAATTGTCTGGCGCATATATAACCATAGCACTTGCTTGTTTCAACCAAGCCTTTCTTTCCGTGCAGGGAGTTGCGGTAAAAACAATATATATATTTGGGACTAGTCTGTTTGCCTCCGATTCTTTTTTTGTTTTTTGCGCACGCGATTTTAAATTAGGCAAAACATCATTTTTATGTGACCAACTGCGAGCAAATTGATCTACGGTATTTGTGGCTCGATATTGTACATTTTTGCTTAAGATGCCCGTTTTGCCCCACTCTCTCCTACTGAACATCGGCAGCCTTGAGCTTCTGGCAACTATATTGCAAAGCTTCCGACCGATCTAACGGGGTTCACCCTCGAAATACGTCTATCGCAAGGGGTTCGAGCACCCCGCTTAATACCTATACCACTGACATGCCACTCTCGGCCCACTCGCTCGTTCCCTCACATCACGAGACTCCACTACTATGCAGCCGACGTGTTACGTTAGTTCGCTGATCTCCTTCCCCTGTAAGCCGATCCTGCCACGGAAATGCATCAAACTACAAATAAACTATTGGATATAGGGAACGCGGTGAAGTACTCAGGAACGAGAACCCTCCGTCGAGTATCGGTAACAAAGACAAGGAAATACGTCGATCTTTAGCACATTCGATGCTGTTTTTGGACCACCTCATGATTATTCTAAAATTGTCAAGATGAATATTCTATTATATAATATTATAAAATGTTATATAATTAACGACGGTACATTTAAGGAGTTTCGGATTACGCTAATTAAATCCTAAGTTCAGGCGTTGTAATTTATTTTGTATGAAGATACAATACATATTAAATGAAGTTATTAAATGTTGGATGCGAAGATACAATTAATACGCTGTCTCTAAGTTCACTCTATGTAAAATTCACGTTCGTTTTGCCAAGTTATTTGGATCTTCATTGAAAAGAATATCAGCGTATTTTTGGCTGACAAATTCTAAACTTTGATGCAATATTCGATTTTGATTATATGCGTTATTAATAATTGAGAAATTGAACCAAAAGTGAACTGTTCTAATTCTTCTTAGCACAATTTGATACGATTAATATACGGAGAGACGAGGTTGGAAATAATATCTATACTTAGTGTGGTTATTCGGAAATATACTAACCTCTACTTTCAAAAATATTCTCCATTCCTGATAATAATTATCCCATTTTGCGGACATTCTGTAGACGTCACTTTATCATATTTTAAATTTGCCTGTTTATTTCCTATATTCAATGTGTACTTTTATAGAGACTTTCTTAAAAATGGTTTCCATGTATGAATAAATTTAACATCATATTCCCTTTCTATAGAATTATAAAGTTATATAAATTATTCATTTATTACATTCTCAGTGTAATTTAATTCTCGCAAAGCCAAAATGTGCTGAACGTGTCGATCGTATGAGATAACATGGCGGCCCGCTTTTACATAGTTTCACAATCAATATGTGTACGAGGGAATAGCCGAATTGCTTCTTGAGCGAGGGAAAAGTGACTATACATACGAGTGGAAAGAGGAAAATACACGAGAGCCACGTAGTCAAAGTTCTGTGAGTCAATCGTACCACGTCACGCTCACCAAAGATTAGTCCTGCATAAAAACCAACTGTTGCTTTCCGTGATGAGGTCCCTTTGACTTTGACGAAGCTGCGCGGTGCAATACATGCGCATGAGGGAAGCGCTGAGAGGTAGCAGCAAGGGGTATACGAGAACTTCAACTAGAGAATTGATGCGACGTTGAACCACAAGGAGACCTGCATACTGCAGGAGGTCTTCCCGATGTCAGAACAGAACCCTGTGGTTAATGTGGTTTCTAGCTTTGGCTACTGTCCTAACAGTCATCTCACGTGGCGCGAGAGGATGTTCGCAAAATTTCCAGAGATCTGCGGCTTCGGATATAATCTACTTGACATCTCGACAGTTTAGTTGGGCGCATTGACCTCGTAGAAAATCTGTAGCATTACATCCACCGCGAATTTGATACAGCTAAGGATCTACACGTAGATATGGCCCTGAAGAGGGCCATCCTAATTTTAAAAAATATGTATTGTTACGAGCGAATGAATAAGACGTGTATTTGGTTTTGAGATGTATATTATTGATTATAATTCAGGGTAATGTTTAGGATTGTGAAATATCACACGTCTGTTCGCTCGTAAAGTTACGTCGATTTTTCGTGACTAATCACTCAACCCGATAGCATATGGGGCATTCCACCCCGTTTTGAGCTGGCTTTGACCCCGACCTCTCCGATTTGGCTCATTATTTTTTACAGGCTTAGTTGGACCCTCAACTGAACAAATTTTTATTTTTTTAAGTCCATTTTTTTTAAATATATTTTTAAAGTGACATAGAAAACCCCATAATTTAAAAATTTGATAAAATTCTGAAAAATACTTTGTTCAATAACAAAATTATGTAGCTTACAGTTAGAGTGGGGAAGATTTTCCTTCTTATAGTTTTTAAGCTTTTTTTATGGAAACAAATTATTAAAAAATAGAACAAATAATTAATCTACTACAGGTGATTGGTTTAATGTTTATTTATGTAAAACCAATGTTTAAATATGAATTTTTTTTAGATTTTTAGGAAATTGTTCAGATTTTTCCGAACTATGCACATTGTTTTAAGTATATTTTTAAAGTGACATAGAAAACCCCATAACTTAAAAATCTGATAAAATTCTAAAAAATACTTTGTTCAATAACAAAATTATCTAGCTTACAGTCAGAATGGGGAAGATTTTCTTTCTTACAGTTTTTAAGCTTTTTTATGTAAAAAATTATTAAAAAATAGAAAAAATAATTAATCTACTACAGGCGATTGGTTAAATGTTTATTTATGTAAAACTGAATTTTTGAGAATTTTTTCAGATTTTTAGGAAATTGTTCAGATTTTTCTGAACTATGCAAATTTTTTTCGTATGTTTTTTTAAAGTGACAAAAAAACCCCATAATTGAGAAATCTGAAAAAATTCTGAAAAATACTTTATTCAATAACAAAATTATCTAGCTTATAATCAAAGTGGGGAAAATTTTTCTTCTTATAGTTTAAAAACTATAAGAAGAAAAGTGGGTAAGATTTTTTTTCTTATAGTTTAAAAACTATAAGAAGAAAAATCTTCCCCACTTTGACTATAAGCTAGATAATTTTGTTATTGAATAAAGTATTTTTCAGAATTTTTTCAGATTTATAAATTATGGGGTTTTTTTGTCACTTTAAAGAAATATATAAAAAAAATTTGCATAATTTGGAAAAATTTTAACAATTTCCTAAAAATCTGAAAAAATTCTGAAAAATACTTTATTCAATAACAAAATTATCTAGCTTATAATCAAAGTGGGGAAGATTTTTTTTCTTATAGTTTACAAACTATAAGGATAAAGGTGGGTAAGATTTTTTTTCTTATAGTTTAAAAACTATAAGAAGAAAAATCTTCCCCACTTTGACTATAAGCTAGATAATTTTGTTATTGAATAAAGTATTTTTCAGATTTTTAAATTATGGGGTTTTTTTGTCACTCTAAAAAAATATATAAAAAAAATTTGCATAATTCGGAAAAATCTGAACAATTTCCTAAAAATCTGAAACAATTCTGAAAAATTCAGTTTTACATAAATAAACATTTAATCAATCGCCTGTAGTAGATTAATTATTTTTTCTATTTAAAAAAAAAATTTTAAATAAAAAGAGCTTAAAAACTGTAAGAAGGAAAATCTTCCCCACTCTGACTGTAAGCTAGATAATTTTTTTATCGAACAAAGTATTTTTCAGAATTTTATCAGATTTTTAAATTATGGGGTTTTCTATGTCACTTTAAAAATATATTTTAAAAAAATGGACTTAAAAAAAAAAAATTGTGCAGTTGTGTATCCAACTAAGCCTGTAAAAAATAATGAGCCAAATCGGAGAGGTCGAGGTCAAATCCAGGTCGAAACGGGGTGGAATGCCCCATATAGATTATACATAAAGTGTATACAGACTGTGTATGTTCAATTCTATATATCAGACAATATACAATTTTTTTGACTTGGGATATCACTACATAGGATGTAACGTTATAGATTTTCTATTCGGATAGTCGTGAAATTTCATATTGTATGTTCATTTGATAAGCTTTCACACGCCTCGAGGTGGTAATCCGATATTCCAATGATCCATATGCAATCGATCTTCGAGAGCCACATACGGCCGAACTATTATGGACAGAAGTTCCGATACGAAAAGCTTTTTCTCCATTACCACAAATTCGAGTGGAGATACACTCTCTGCAATGGAGGAGAGCTAGGTAAGGCTGATTCCCAGTGGAACAAGACCAGACAAAGGTCACTCATAGAAGAGTCGGCCATATATCATGGTTAGCCCGATCTCCCCTTCTCGTTTGGTAGTGAGACGCCGGTAAGACTCGGTCTTAGCATCCTCAATTACCTGGGGACGTAGGGAATGCTGGTCGATGCTCGAATCGAGCCCTTCCTCTAACCCCAAAGGGCCAGGATATCCCGCGAGACGCAACGCGGTCAGCCACAAAACTTTCTTTTATAATTAAATCATTAATTAGACCCGTGGTTTCTTTGTTTCGGCCCCGAGGGAATTGGCCATGTGCCAGTCTGTGAGGCTCGTGATACCGACAGGCTGTATGCTTCATGAACGTGATACCTTACCTCCCCCCATTTCCTTTTCGACTCCTGTCCATCAAGCTGATCCAATTATGCTGCGGCATAAGACACGTATATTGTAAATACATAAGTAGGTAGAAATTCTACACCAGCTATAAGCAAGAAGTTTTCCCTTAATTACATTTGTTTATTTCGTGATACATGATATTATTACCATTAAATTATTAATTTTTTAAGTTCTTGACGTCGAGACGTTACCGCGTAGCTTGGTATCTGTTGGTTAAATACAATTTGGATATTTAACGCCGGTTCTTTCACTCTGACGCGTTAAAACGAATTAACGCGCAGTAGTAGACACTGGAAAACCCATTTTCTCAGTTAAATCAGAAGAACAGAGATATATCATTTTATCCAATTTTAATTATTCATTGCGGATATGTTAATAAAGATTGCGAATTTGATTAGTTTTTGATGTGCCAGTTGCTGGGTGTTTTATTATGATCTATTTACACTGTTTGCTTTTAGCTGTGTTCGAATTAGCTTAAGAAAGATTAATGAACATGATTGTATGAATCATTTGGTGATGTCCTTTTTGTAATTTAATGCCTCCATTATCAACGCCGTCTAGCTAATAATATCAATGGTCTAATGGAAATGTTACATTATAAACTTTGGATTTCACATTGGAACTATACACATTGGAAATATATGTCATATTGTAATGATACAATTCGGCTCTATCCTCGGCCCGCGAAATAAAAAGAGCGCCCCACTCTGCCCTCGCGATATTTCGGCATATTTCGATCATGTCCCGAAATTGCCCGAATATCGAGCGAAATCCTCGAGACACACCGCTCAAGCGCTCTCTATTCTTCGATCCGTGACCGGGGACACATCGATAATACGAGGCCCCCTGTGGTGTCCAGCAACTTGTATCTTTTTGATATCTCAGCATCGTGGACGCACGAGCTCCGAGATTATTGGCCAACCCTCGAATTGTTTGCCATTTGATTTGACGTGAGGATTCTGGTGCCAATGATTCGATGTATAAAAGATAAGTAATTTTGAATTGTTATTTGGTTGCACACCATTGTTATAATATTTGTCTATATGAACAACTTTATGAGAATTTGCGAATATTTGTTGTCGGTCGGAGTTGAGAAATTTTATCTGTGTATTATTATTATAAAAGGTTTAAATAAGAGAGCTTTATACGTATTTGACATGGTATATTATGTATATTATTAACGATGCTAACGATTAAAATGTCCAATTTAATCTGTTTGATAGCAGTGATTTTGTGTGTTATTTATTTTAGACAATGTCGAGAGACATTGTCTAAACTGGCCAACCCTCTAATTGTTTGCCATTTGATTTGACGTGAGGATTCTGGTGCCAATTATTCGATGTATAAAAGATAAGTAATTTTGAATTGTTATTTGGTTGCACACCATTGTTATAATATTTGTCTGTATGAACAACTTTATGAGAATTTGCGAATATTTGTTGTCGGTCGGAGTTGAGAAATTTTATCTGTGTATTATTATTATAAAAGGTTTAAATAAGAGAGCTTTATACGTATTTGACATTGTATATTATGTATATTATTAACGATGCTAACGATTAAAATATCCAATTTAATCTGTTTGATAGCAGTGATTTTGTGTGTTATTTATTTTAGACAATGTCGAGAGACATTGTCTAAACTGGCCAACCCTCTAATTGTTTGCCATTTGATTTGACGTGAGGATTCTGGTGCCAATTATTCAATGTATAAAAGATAAGTAATTTTGAATTGTTATTTGGTTGCACACCATTGTTATAATATTTGTCTGTATGAACAACTTTATGAGAATTTGCGAATATTTGTTGTCGGTCGGAGTTGAGAAATTTTATCTGTGTATTATTATTATAAAAGGTTTAAATAAGAGAGCTTTATACGTATTTGACATTGTATATTATGTATATTATTAACGATGCTAACGATTAAAATATCCAATTTAATCTGTTTGATAGCAGTGATTTTGTGTGTTATTTATTTTAGACAATGTCGAGAGACATTGTCTAAACTGGCCAACCCTCTAATTGTTTGCCATTTGATTTGACGTGAGGATTCTGGTGCTAATTATTCGATGTATAAAAGATAAGTAATTTTGAATTGTTATTTGGTTGCACACCATTGTTATAATATTTGTCTGTATGAACAACTTTATGAGAATTTGGGAATATTTGTTGTCGGTCGGAGTTGAGAAATTTTATCTGTGTATTATTATTATAAAAGGTTTAAATAAGAGAGCTTAATACGTATTTGATATTTATATTATGTATATTATTAACGATGCTAACGATTAAAATATCCAATTTACTCTGTTTGATAGCAGTGATTTTGTGTGTTATTTATTTTAGACAATGTCTCTCATTCCGTGCAATAATTTTCATTAAGTCGCGTGAATTTTGTCAGTGAAATTTGTTTAAAATAAAAGAAAAAGAAAATAAAAATATTACAATATTTAAAATCTCAAAACATCAAATATTATGAGAGTTGATGTCGTTACCCGCGCAAAAAGAAAAGTATTAAAACTAAAAAAAATTAATACTAAAAAGTATTAGATTTCAGGGTCCGGATTGATATGTCCATGGTTTTCAGTGTCCAGGTCGATATTTCCATCGCTTTCGATGTCCAGGTCGACCGGCCCATAGTTTTAGTTGTCTAGATCGATTGCTCCACAGTTTTAGGTGTCCAGGTTGATATCTTCATAGTTCTCGTTGTCCAGGTTGATATCTTTATAGTTCTAGATCTAGATCTTTATAGTTAGTTGTAAAAATTATATTCGTTTACAGTTTTTGAGCTGTAGGTTAATCGCACCTCAATTTTCATTATCCATTCCGGTCTAGTTACTTAAAAAACAAGTGGGAGTATATCTAGATATCGAAAACTATGAAAAAAATCGATCTGATCACTGAAAACTATGAAAAAAATGACCTGGACACCAAAAGCTATAGAGATATCGACCTGGACATCAAAAACCATGGAGATATCGACCTGGACACCAAAAACCATGGAAATATCGACCTGGACACCAAAAACTATGGAGATATCGACCTGGACACCAAAAACCATTGAGATATCGACCTGGACACCAAAAACCATGGAGATATCGACCTGGACACCAAAAACCATGGACATATCGACCCGGACCCTTAAAACTAATAATACCGTCTAATACTTTTTAGTATTAATTCAGTCCAATAGATCATACTTAAGATATTATGCTTCTCATACTTTTTTTTAATACTGTTTCAATACTTTCCTTTTTGCGCGGGTAGAGTTATTCAGAATTTTTTTTTTTTTTGATAGCTGGTTGATCACGTTATTTTATTAAGCATGTTTCTTTCTTGTATGTACACGAACGTGCTTATTGTATTTGGTCCACAAAGTGTCGCTTATCATTTAAAAAATAGTACATCACGGACGCAGATAAGCGAGGTAAGTTTGAGGAGTCAATAAAGTGGCGCGTACCGAAAATGACTCGTGAGAGTTGCGAAACAATTCCCGAAGCCCCGGGGAAAGCTGACAAATGCCATCAAAGTTTTTAATACCGAAGTCATTTAAAAGTTGGAGCCATTCGTCGCGTGGTGGGTCTTCGCGAATCCCGAGCGAAGAACTTGCCTCTTTGCCTGCTTGAGAGCTCTTACTCGCTCAACTATATAACTACCCACCCGCCGACTCGTCTTCTAATCCCCGCCCATGAAAACGCAATCTCGCAAATTCGCTTTGTCTCTCGTTGGAAACGGAAATTTTCACGCTGCCGAGGAGAGCCCAGGATATGTATAGCTCCCGTATATACATTATAATGTCCAAGTGTTGCACTTTCCGTTCATATTTTAGACCAGAAAGTGAAATAAAATATTCACAATATCATCCACAATTTCATTTGTTAATTTCGACCCGCTAGTTGCAAATGTCTTGACTGCAGAATAATCCATGTATTTCCTTAGTTGCATTCTAAAATTATGTAGCCCAGACTAAAAACTATCAATATTTACGAGTTTTACCCGATGTGATTGCGTGGAACTTTGCAGTCGGTAATTTTCGCTGTTACAAATTAACCGTGGCGGAGAATACCACTTTGGGATGATTCAGTTATCGCACTCGCACTTATGTTAAAGATATTTACGTTTTATGATGTTATAGACGCAACCAATGGCTGAATGAATCATTGGCCTAGAAGCTGAAATTAAATGAAGCACACTTTGGGATCAATCTGCGACAGGCCTGTAATGCAGATTCAGGAAAAATGTGTAGGTCTCTGACAGTGGGAAAGTGGTTTGAACGGATCCGCGCGTGGCTGAAGAGGGAAAAGAAAAGTAAAACGAAATTCAACTTTTAACTGGACTAGTGATGCCCTCAAGAAAGTCGAGACAAGTCGAGGCGCATGAAGTCAATAAACCTCGTATTGAACAATTGAACTTCAATCTATCTCGATATGTGTGAATGCAATCACGAAATACGAGATATTCAGATTGCATCGTAAAATGTGTCGAGATCTTGGGTGACATCACGAGAATTTGACAGTATCGATACGGTACAAGATTATTTGAGAAATTCGATAATGAAGGGAAACAAGAAACACACAGACGGCACTCAAAAGCGAAAAAAAAGTAAAATTATGATTTTTATTTCAATCAAAACTCGGAAAAAAACTTTTTGCAAAATGTGCTTCGAAGAATCGAAGGCTCAAAAAATAATCGAAATGAAGAACAGCAACACGACTGCAGTGAGAGATCATGTGCAAAAAGCACATCCTCAACATTTTGAAGAACTCAGTGCGACAAACGCGAGCAAGTCCTTTCAGAAACCTCAATTTCAAATAAAAATAAACTTTGATTCTTTGAAAGCTTGTTTATATATCGTATACATCAGCAATATAATAGACACGCAATACAATCGACTATGAGACGAACCTCCAGTCAATTCTCGAGACGAGGCAAGGCGATTTTAACAAAAGGTAAACGCAATATATACGATTCAAGAAAGTATCTTGATTGAGCTCTGTCAAACGAGGAAGCGAGAATTTTAACCTCGTGCGGTATCACTAAACTGGACGTATGTTCAGTCCTTGTGTTGGGCATATAAGCAAAAAAAAAAGCCTGCAAAGTAGAACCTTGCAAATTGCTTCCTCATTATTTCTCGCTTTTGACAAAGGTACCTCTATGAGTAAGTACGTTGATCAATTTTGGCTTCCTCATAGAGGAAGCTTTGTAAAAAGCGAAAATAATGAGGAAGCAATTTGCAAGGTTTTACTTTGCAGGCTTGTTTATGCTCTAGACTTTTTTCTAAAAATTCAAAGTGTCGAAGAATTTTAACCGTGCAACCGATTTTTTTCAAATTTGTACTAAAACCTTGTACCATAGTAGTCCATATGTGGGCCAAATTAGAACCCGGTATCTCGGAATTTGTACGAGCCAGTGCGAGAATGAGATTTTTCGAAAAATTCAAAATGCCATAAAATTTGAATGGCTGGACAGATCTGCGTCAAATTTGTACTTAAATATTTTTCGATAATAGTCCATATATGAACAAAACTTAAGATAAATCTGTGCAAAATTTCAAATTTTTTTTTTTTTTTTTCGTGCCGGCATTTTTTTTTTCGTATTCACCAAAATCGAAGTTTACCGACATATCGATAGTTCCTTTCACTAAATTCATTATTAACAATCAATAATCGTGAAATCATGTCGAAAATTGCAGCCGAATATCTCAGATTTTACAGAGATGAAGTCTTTGAAGACATTTTTTAAAAAATTGAAATTGCAATAACATTAGAACCGTTTTACCGATTTTCTCCAAATTTGATACAGATCATGGTTTAATGGTAGTCTATTTACGTACAAAATTTCAGCCCGATATCTCTCAATTTATGGAAGTTATAGCGTGAAAACGATTTTTTCAAAATTTTCAAAATGCTGTAAAATCTAAATTTTCGAACCGATTTGCGTCAATTACAATCCCAAATAGTATTCTATGATAGCCCACTCGCGTGCCAAATTTGAAGAACATCCAATGAAAATTACGACAGTTATCGCGCGATCAATGAAATCTGCACATACGCACACGCACACACACATACAGACATTTCGTAAAAACCACTTTTCTCGACGTTTTATGACTTTCTGAGTACACTGACATGAAAATCTCGAAAAAAAAAAATTTTCACGAAAACAAAGCTTCCTCTATGTGGAAGCAAAAAGATAAAAAACAACAAAATAACCGCGATTATTGTTGCTCGAGGCAACGATTAGCTGGCCAACTTTGAGAAACGATATTTGAACCTGCATAACACCACATAAATATTATACATTCCTGTAGGTTGCGCAGAGACTCTAGCTTGAACTCTCGAACTGTTTTAATCGCAATGTCGTCAAACTACACGAAACGGCTTAAAAAATTTGTCAAAACTTTGTAAATTTTGAGCTATATTATTCAATGTGAGACCGGACAGATTGAATCCGAGGTTCTGAGAAACATTCTTCAACGTCGAAGCGGTCATCAAGTTTAAACATATTCCACGCTCACTGGCATCGAATTTCTCTCTTTCCTCAGCCAGCGTTTCTTCAGCGAATCTCGTCAAGAGACAAACTTTTCCAACAAGTTCTCTTTTATACGAGCTGCCCTGTCTCTTCGTCGTGGCGTGTGCGACTCAAGCGGCGAGTTGGATGTCGGAAAATAAGCCCTTGCACGTCTCTGCTGCCCGCATGTACAGCAGAAATTCCGTAGCAAGACTTGGAACCGTATTCCCTCGTGCCAGATTTATTATCTTGACGGTGGGAACAACAGTCGAGTGACCGGAACGATCTTCCGATATCTGAAGCTGCAGATGTCGGATTCCACGCGGAAGTGTGTCGCCCCCATGCGAACGAACGACTTGGCATTTTACGATTTCACCCGCAGTGGTGGCAAACAACGAGTGATCGAGATTAAACTTCAAATCGCGCGAATGTAACCGAGTTTTATATGGCCGACGTTGCAAATGTGCCAAATAGCAGATTTAAGACAACCTATCACGATTAAATTTTCCGACGCAATATCTGCTCAAGTTATTTATTATTATGTCCAGCGAAATATTTTCACCAAGTTACCAAACTATAGTCATTTTTCTCAGATACAACAATAGATGCTTCTCACTATGCGTTACCCAATCAATGCCACGCTGGGCAATTAAGAGAACAACTCTAATTCCTGATCCCCCGATCGATTTCGATAAAGAAACAAACCTTGGTCAAAGTTATCCCCAAATGATACGCTAGTTGGACGACGTAAGATTGCTTTCAACGAGTTTTCGTACTCGGTTCGACGACACAGTCCTGCATTCCCTTCTTCGCATGTACCAAACCGATGGGGCGTCGCTTTTCCGGCTTTCCGGTCGAATGAACACGTTTACGCAAGAGGGAGTTGTGCGCGGGTTAAGACTTTCGTAATATATATGCTGAAATACCGAGGACGTTGGTCACACAGTGACGAAAAGGAAAGTTTCGTACAGCGAGAGTCGGTGGCTTCTCTTATATTCGTTAGGACCTTCCAACCATTCGTGATTGCTACTACTTCATTGCTCCTGTGGACGCAAGTTTCTTCGTTGCGTCGCTCCCATTCAACGAATACATTCCGAATGAAAGCCTCGGCCTAACCTTCTGTATCAACGAGGGTCAGCTTCGCTCTTTCTCTCTCTTGTACCTACAGAGCGACGTCTCTATCAGTGAAGTTACTCGGAGGCTATTTCTAGACGCGGCAGCGACGCTTCAATTCCAACTAATCCAGCAGCGACCCGGTTTCAGTCGGAGTTTAGTTTGACAGGTAGTCAGAAGGAAAAGTGGGTGGGCTTCGGTGGGCAACAGCACAAAGCGCTCACCACCAAACATCCTCGTGCGGCCAACTACCGGTAGATGGTGTTCAGCGAAGAGTACAACACCGAAACAGGGAACTCGGTGCCTGTGGCACACGAATCTCACTATCTCTTTCTCTCTCGTTGTATCTATCGTACTCACTCTGGCCCACGACGAACGTGAATTTGAATAATCTCCATTCGAAATTACCTCACGTAGGACGGTGAAATCGCGATGATTATGGAACTTGAGAAATTCGCCTGGGTTGCTCCAGCAGCAGTTGAGAGTAGACACAACACTGCCGCCCTGACTCCTCGACAGATTTACATTCTCGTGTGCTCGCTCGCTGCGCCGCGGTTTCCGCTTCACTGGCCGCTATGCCGAGAACACTGGGCCGAATCTAACAGCGACTCGGCACGACTGACCCTTCCGCTCGCTAACTTCGACAGGCTAATTCGTACAATCAACGATCGCAACGGATTCACCTCGACAAAAGCCTACAACGAAATTCCGCATGTATTAATAGCAAACCGATTCCAATTTGCTTTTGCTTACTTGTTATTGTTGCGTACCATATTATTGTCATTATCAGCTGAACGTGGATCAACAATAATCGCAAATATTGCGGTGGAATCTGCGGATTACCGATACGCGAACGAATGAACCAACGCGTAACTCTCCACAAGTAACAGATTGATGGGTGGGTCATCAATTCAACGCTCTAAAAGTTACTGCTACCCTGTTTGCGTTCATTCGAATATATCCGAGCATAAATCCCTCGACTGCCGTTGCTGGGTTCTATCGCAACGGTTTTGTACATCACCGACAGTGCATCTCGCTTTTATTCCACCTAGAGTGGAGGATGTTTTTCGGCTCTCGTCTAGAACATTGTTGGCCGAAGGGATATCGCGGCCACTGGGCTCTCTCAACCCCTGCTACCTCGATCAATCACCTTACTCTCCGCCGCCGATCGCTTTCATTGAACGGCGCCTCTTCTCTCCCGCCCGCTTCCAATTCTCACCACGATCTTTCCTTCCGTATTTACTCTCTCGTCTTCTTTTTCATCCTTAGCTTTTTCTTTTACCCCCAATAACCTGATTCCACTCAACTGTTCCGGCGTTGAGAAATTTGTAACCACATCGTCGGAAATATCCCCTTTCCAACCATCAAGCAGTTATGGTAACTTTAAAATATTACTGAGGTTTATTTGAACCTACTACTTTTTTTTACCAACACCCGATTTGTTTTTTTCTCAATGCTTCGATTCTGACAAAATTTTTTTTCATTTTAAACAAGTAAGGTAAACGTCCCAGTGATCGACACGTTAACAAAATTGTCCGACTTTATAAAAACGTAACTTTCACATTAAGATACGAAAAATGGTCATTCTAGGTAATTATGAATCAGAATAGTCGTATGAAAAAATAACAACCTCAAAAATTTTCGTAACTTATCTTATTGTAGAGAAAACTTATTCTAAAGCTTCCGAAGTGCAAATGTACCAGTCATCGACATACTAAAGTTATAGTTGGTCCAGTAATCGACTGTTATATGTCCTAGTAATCGACACGTTAAGAAAAGTCACAAATTAAGACGTCAATAACTGTCATTGTAGGTTATAAAGAATCAGTATAATCTTGTCAATAAATAGAACGCTTAACTTTTGGTCTACCTTATCTTCTTGTAATAAAAAATTAACATAAAACTTGAGGTGTGCAAATGTCCCAGTCATGGACATACTAAAGTCACGGTTTGCCCAGTAATCGACCCATGACATGACATGACCCAGTCATGGACATATGCATGGCCCAGTTATCGACATGATTTATTTTGCTGCTTAATTATTTATAGAGAGCCCAATACCCCTGTCCATAACTACTCCTCGTACAGTTCGATCGATGAATGAATTGTTACATTATTTTTTATCATCTAATTCATAAAAATAATACGCGATTTACACTAATTTTCTATTCACAATTTTGTCCTAGTGATCGACAGTAGGTCGATTACCCGGACATTTATGTGTTTTTCTGAACCAGTTATCGACCTCCGCGATTTTTTGAACAAACAACAATCTTACGATAAAATCATATTCATTTAGTAATACCAGATTCTTCATATGTAATATCAAATTAAACTTACTCAGCCAAAGTCTTCGTGCATCGCAGAATTTAACTAAATATCACGAGACGCACCTTAACCTGCATATCAAGGATTTCGACGAAATTACGCTCGGCTCGGTCACTGCAAGTTTACGATTTTCTTATTATCACTGTTGTGATTTTACAAGCCTCAAATTTTCATATAATATTGTACATAAATCGGAGGAAGTGTTGTTAATTTATTTGAGCGTCGAAAAGCACTCACAGTCTTATTTATCGCTCTTTTACCACAGACTGGTCAATTACTGGGACATTTACCTTAACTATTTTCTGAATGGGATGACTATTGATGAAAATAAAGGGGCGCTGTCATAAGGTCTGCCGGCCATAAGCTCGAATGACACAACGTCGAATTGTCTCAAGCTCGAATGGTTATAATCTCGAAATGACATAGGCTCGAACGGTTATAATCGCGAAATGTCTTAAGCTCGAACGGTTATAATGTCGAATGGTTGTAATCTCGAATGGTTATAAGCTCGAATGGTTATAAGCTCGAATGGTCATAAGCTCGAATGGTTATAATCTCGATTATAACCGTTATAATCGAGATTATAACCGTTCGAGCTTATGAACTTTCGAGATTATAACCATTCGAGCTTATGACCATTCGGGCTTATAACCATTCGACCTTGTGACCTTTCGAGATTATAACCATTCGAGCTTATGACCATTCGAGATTATAACCATTCGAGCTTGTGACCTGTCGACATTATAACCGTTCGAGCTTAAGACATTTCGCGATTATAACCGTTTGAGGTTATGTCATTTCGAGATTATAACCATTCGAGCTTGTGACAATTCGACGTTGTGTCATTCGAGCTTATGGCCGGCAGACCTTATGACAGCGCCCCGAAAATAAACATTTCTAGGCTTCAACTACACATTCCTTTTACAACCCATGTTCAATGGGTTCAGCTGTACCATTAGATCTCTATTTTTTCTTTTCTATTCTTTTTGTCTGCATGTAAATGTAGACAATGAAATGTGCGCGAAAGAAGCTAACAATTTTAAATGGAAAATTCGTTGAAATATATGCTCCGGTTTGCAGCTTCTCCTAAGACAGAATTGTCTCTGAGTTTGAAATAGACTACAGGCCAACCTTCATCCGGTAACGTACACAACAGGAAATTGCTTACTAAAATGCATACACACATGAGTAGAGCGTGTTGGGTGCACACGAGCGAGCTCGTGTGCTATCATGTTCGCCTTGCAATAGCAAAGTTGTAAGGTACTTGCTAGAGCGATCGTGACGCTGTAGAATTTACACGGGAATTGATAACGGCGAAGTTGTTAATGTATTCTCGGATCACTGAGTTTCCGGAAACGGAGCTAAAAGGGAAGTCGCGCTAGCTGGTTGGTTACTGTTCGCTTATACTGGTCGTCGCCAACAGCCACTGTAGTGTTTGAACGATTCGTGCCCATCTCAACGAATGATTAAAGCCTGGATCAGTGGGTGTAGAAGCTACAAATAGAAGCGAAACTAGTTTTAAGTTTGCAAACCCGATTAACGTATGCGAATCTGAGAGGTATTCTCAATGTGGAGACGCTTCTATTCATGAAAATTATCGAACATATAGTTAGGGCACCAGTATAATTCGTTTTGGGCAAACCCGTTGATAGAAACTACTAGTGATGATTATTAAGTCTGCACAAATGACGAGAACATTTAATAACTCTTCAATTGAAGCTCATTTAACAGGAATTTCATATTGGGAATTGTAGAAACATTAAATGTGCGAAATTCACCGTTGCTTGCCTTTTTTGTAATTAATTATTCGAACCACAGGTCGACGTGTCGTTATTTTTAGTACAATATATAAACTAGCAGCGATAATTACTACATGGTTAAAAATTGTTTGTTGATGCAATCAACTTGTAAACGCCCGAGGTATATTATTCATTACTGCTATATATGTATATATTATTGATTGTATATTCGCTATATATATATATTATTATTCGGATACATATATATATTATTTGTTGTAACATATAATTGCACGTTTATGTCATTACACAACCATGCAAAATTTGTACCACCAATAATTTTGATGAATGTCTCAACTAAATATTTCTCTTCGTGTGAAATTGCACATCAGTCAAAAACATTTATTTTGTCCTCAAGAGAAGCTAATTTATCCCTTGAAAATACATTATAATATAATGACAGATGAGTTAGCGAAAGCATATATAAAAACACATGTAAAACATACATATACATTTTTTTGTTGTTTAAAACAAGCTAATATAAAGGCTGCTGTACTTATCGCTCATTTCAGTGGATTAATTACCGATGTGAAAAATGTAACGCCATTTTGTTTGGTTTTTAATTAAGGTACTGAACTTTAGACACTAGACATATCATTTTTTTTAAATGTAAAATAGCTCTAGGAGATGATGATTTTTCTTCTAATTGGAAATGAAGCTATCATTGATAATAAATTGAAATGTGATAAAATTTAATGTGGCTTTTAGAAAAATTCGGATGAGAAATTAGCGCGGGGATATATGCATTGGCATTGGTATGACGGGAACGATGACAGTGCGCTCCACTGAGTTTCAATGGGTCCTCCATCTCGGCAGCTCGATTATTCCGGTAATTATTCTGACCATTATCGGATCTGCGGCGTGTCGATCGATGAAAGCCAGGATCACGAGCGTTTGGGCCAGCGCGCTGCGACGTCTTATGCCATGCCTGCACGCTACTGCATACTCTGTCCTCATTTCGCTATGTATACTTCCTATACCGATATACACAAGGGATCTCGCTCGACGCGTCGCTCTCCTCTGCTCGTTGTGTTGGGATCTCGTCGAGTGACGTCGCATCGAGGGCCTAACGAGAATCCAATAATCCCCAATTCTACGCTTCGATGCACGGCAAATAGAAGTTTGTTCAGAAGTTCGATGGATAACAGCAATGTATTGTCTCTGTCATCCAAAGTAGTGTGTTATTTCAAAATTCCGACAGAAAATTACTTGGACTTACTTGGATTTAACTTACTTTTTGTAATTCTGTAGTCATGAGTCCATAAATGTATTCTCAAAAGTTCTAAGGTAAACGTCCCAGTGATCGACACGTTAACCAAATTGCCCGACTTTATAAAAACGTAACTTTCACATTAAGATACAAAAAATGGTCATTCTAGGTAATAATGAATCAGAATAGTCGTATGAAAAAATAACAACCTCAAAAATTTTCGTAACTTATCTTATTGTAGAGAAAACTTATTCTAAAGCTTCAGAAGTGCAAATGTACCAGTCATCGACATACTAAAGTTATAGTTGGTCCAGTTATCGACCGTCATATGTCCATGAGGTTTAAGATTTCTGCATATTCAAAATAAAACTTTGGCAAGCTATATCTTTCAAATTACGATATCAAGAAAAAAACTAAAAAGTAGAAAATGTTCGTTTTCGGATTCTCTGGTGGACGATTTAAAACAAATTAAGTCCAAAATTAAGGGAGTTTTTTATCCACGAAGTAAACTATTTCGAATGAAAAAATCGTCCACTAGAGAATACCAAAACGAACATTTTCTACTTTTTAGTTTTTTTCTCGATATCATAGCTCGAAAGATATGGCTTGCCGAAGTACTAAATCAAGAACAACTCCCTTACTTTTGGGCTTAAAAAAAATGAAAAAATCGTCCACCAGACAATTCGAAAACGAACATTTCCTACTTTTTAGTTTTTTTCTCGATATCATAGCTCGAAAGATATGGTTTGCCAAAGTACTAAATCAAGAACAACTCCCTTAATTTTATATTTAAAAAAAAATGAAAAAATCGGTCATCAGAGAATACGAAAACGAACATTTTCTACTTTTTAGTTTTTTTCTTGATATCATAGTTCGAAAGATATAGCTTGCCAAAGTACTAAATCAAGAACAACTCCCTTAATTTTGGACTTAAAAAAAAAAAAAAATCGTCCACCAGAGAATATGAAAACGAACATTTTTTACTTTTTAGTTTTTTTCTTGATATCGTAATTCGAAAGATATAGCTTGCCAAAATTTTGTTATGAATATGCAGAAATCTTAAACCTCATTATATGTCCTAGTAATCGACACGTTAAGCAAAGTCACAAATTAAGACGTCAATAACTGTCATTCTAGGTTATAAAGAATCAGTATAATCTTGTCAACAAATAGAACGCTTAACTTTTGGTCTACCTTATCTTCTTGTAATAAAAAATGAACATAAAACTTGAAGTGTGCAAATGTCCCAGTCATGGACATACTAAAGTCACGGTTTGCCCAGTAATCGACCCATGACATGACATGACCCAGTCATGGACATATGCATGGCCCAGTTATCGACATGATTTATTTTGCTGCTTAATTATTTATAGAGAGCCCAATACCCCTGTCCATAACTACTCCTCGTACAGTTCGATCGATGAATGAATTGTTACATTATTTTTTATCATCTAATTCATAAAAACAATACGCGATTTACACTAATTTTCTATCTACAATTTTGTCCTATTGATCGACAGTAGGTCGATTACCCGGACATTTATGTGTTTTTCTGAACCAGTTATCGACCTCCGCGATTTTTTGCACAAACAACAATTTTACAATAAAATCATATTCATTTAGTAATACCAGATTCTTCATATGTAATATCAAATTAAACTTACTCAGCCGAAGTCTTCGTGCATCGCAGAATTTAACTAAATGTCACGAGACGCACCTTAACCTCCATATCAAGGATTTCGACGAAATCACGCTCGGCTCGGTCACTGCAAATTTACGATTTTCTTATTATCACTGTTGTGATTTTACAACCTTCAAATTTTCATATAATATTGTACATAAATCAGAGGAAGTGTTGTTAATTTATTTAAGCGTCGAAAAGCACTCACAGTATTATTTATCGCTCTTTTACCACAGACTGGTTAATTACTGGGACATTTACCTTAATTGTAGAGAATAGAACCGATTTCGTAATTTTCATAAATTTAGACCATCTGCATTTAGGAATAAAATTCGCTGGGAAATCTGTAGCTTTTTATATGCGAGAATGTCAGATTATATCTAGACTATATGTAAGACGATACAAGAATAAGGCGATATTAATAGTTAATTTCGTGACCACAAATCTCGAAACGTTGAAAAATCTAGAGGCTGCCCACAAACGGAATGCCTTAACTATGTATTTTGTATAACAATTTGTTTAACAGAAAATAAAGGAAAAGGGCAATCGGCATTTTTGTATGAGAATATGGGAGAGGAGGACGAGTAAAAACCGATAACCGCAATAAATAACGTACTTTTCCTTCTGCCGCAACATAGCAAAAGTGGTACTCGCCTTGGCGCGGCTACCAAATTACACAATTTGCGGATGTAACGATAACGTAGAGCGCGCACCGTGTAAAAAGTTTTTTAAAGTGCGGATATTACTAGGTTGGGGTTTGCTTGCCGCCCCTCCTTCGCGCCGTGAGCGAACAAATAGCTTCACCGCCAAGTCGCATTTTTCTTTACCAACGTAGCGTAATTACTTATTGGTCCCTGCGCGGCTGCTGCACGCTCTGGCCCGGTTCGTTACGCTTTACGCAAGAGTGTGAGCGGTTGTTCCACCACCGGAAGTTCCATAAGGTCGCGCAGTGCTCTGGAGGACGCCTGAAACGGTCCTCGAGAGCACTCACTTCTCATCCCTACTCGCATATACTATATTTTGCGAGGCGATTTATACGATATCATGGAAATGGGCTCACCGCGTATTACACCACAGGATAAAATGGAAAAAGCCCTGTGGGAAAAAGAAAGGTCTAAGTAAAAAGGACGTAGGAATGAGAAAGGTCAACCCAGGTCCTAAACGTAATGCCTCCATTTGCCCTTCTCGTTCTCCAAAATTAGTGAAAAATGCGGTTTCACACGTGCTTTACTCCGGACACCGAACATTGTCTTCTGTTACGAGTGAAAAGAGAGTCTGCGAAGGATCGCTCTTCGTTGACCCTCGTTTGAATTCAAATAGGTAGTTCCTAGGCAATCTTGGAGAGTTTCACGGAGGCTGAAATTACAGTATCAACGTAGGTTGAAATCTCGACTGGGAAAAAGCTTTTTCCGTAGTCAGCCAGGTCAGCGAGGAGAGGGTTCGCGTCTTTTGTTTAATCTTCGGATATTAATTTCTCAGGCCGAGCACAGCGTACACCTTAATCCAATTTGTCGCTTCTCCAGGCAGCGCTGGGTGTCTGATGGTTCGCGAGATGGGCTTTTCTCATCCTCGAGAAACCAAGCGGCAGTCTGTACGCGTTCGTCTATACATACTACCCTCTTTCGTATTACACTCTGGATCTCCTGGTCTGACTTCTGTACCGGCCGGTCTCGAGTGTCGTCCGGCAAGAACAAGCCTCGAGTTTTCGCTCGAATCCACCCAATCGTCTTTCGCATCCAACGTTTCTCGTCTTCTCCCTTCTTTTCAGCTTCACGAGTGTCTTGAGTACTGTCTCTTGGATCGCGGAATCCTTCGCTCTCCTTCACCTGCTCTTTCTTTGCTCTTTCCATCCACATCGTATCGCTTTATACCCATTTCTTGGCTGCTACCTACCTATTTCCGATAGCTCGCGCCAAGACGCACCTTTCGAGGGCACTCGACGATTCGCCAGACCCACTACTGGGAATACTTGGGCGTTTCTGTCTCTATGTATCCTGCAATGCATCCAACCGACAGTACAGCCTTCTCGTTCACCGCTCAACTCGACTCCACCGTCTTCGATGATCCCCGACGAGGATGATACTCGACCTCGAGCCACACAGCAATGGATGGGAGCTCTGCTTTCCAGGACTGCAGCCTGTGAGCGTTTCCTCGTGTCGGGCCACGCCGGCTCGGTCCTTCGAAGCAGGGCACGATGTTTCCCATCGAATTGAAAGAGATCCACGCTGTTCAAGACTCTCGCTCAGCGTGACTTTTATAGTTTCTTACGAGAATATACCAAGTTCTCCTCACATATGCAATGATATATCACATGCACATATTTACTCACGGGAAATGGTACGTAAATTCACCCCCCTGCAAGTGGGTTTTAATATAAAAGCATCCAAACGGTCTTCGGGGTCTGAAGATTTTTTTATAAATCTTGCAGGAGCACAGAAAATTGCGCATATTGCATAGCATGATAGATTCATTTCATAATTTAGGACTAAACTCCGAATTTATTGAATTTGACGCAACTAGCAACTTTTTGTCTAAGAAATACATTTTTGTTTATTTTCATCAATTAATAATCCAAACAGATGGTTCCCTATCTAAATCTTATATTTAAAATCGATTTATCTCTGAATGGAGGAATACAATACAGAATTTTGCTCTAAAATCGGTTTTCCCCAAACCATATAGGCAATAATGTATCAAATTTGAGGCAAAGTTGGGGATTATTGTTCGGAAACACTAAAAGATAAAAAACGTCTTCAAAAATCGCTGAAATTATTGTTATTTACTCTAGAAAATATGGTAATCGATTTAAAAAGGTAGAAACTTGACTAGTACGTAGTGCTATAATTACTACTAAATCCCGAACCAAATAGTCTTATTAGTTTGCGGTGTCCCTTAGCTGGGGATCCTGGAACAACAGGCATCAATCCGCTTTCTCAGGATCCCCCGTGCGAAATTAGTCCCGACATCGGACGCCTCAGCCACGCACCCTCATTTGTTCGTCTCGACGTTTGGGAATCTTTGACCCTGCTAGGGCGTAACTCAGCAATCGAGCCTGACGGGTTGTCACAGTCATGCTTCATCCTCCTGCCAGTCGTAATGCTATATCTACATTCATACCGTATTCAACATCGAAATTTTAGTACCTATACAGATACATCGATGCACTGTTAGACAACGCAAAACTTTTCTCTTACGAACGTCTAAAGTCTCGGTGCGTAATCGAATGATCGCACGAAGAGGCTTATACATCGAGACGCTTGATATTTTGCACGGTGACACCTTGAACGAGAACGCGAGAGACGAGAATCTACTTATCCGGTCTCTCAGCCGTCCTGAAGCACACCGAACCAAGGGAGAAAAGGGAGAACAAGTAATGCCATCAGAAATACTTTTCCCGAAGGGTAAGACCAGGACGTTTGAGAAGCTGAGCTGCGAGCTGGAGAGAGGGAGAAGAGATGCCGAAGCGCCTTCGTCTAAGTGCACGCCGGGTAGGGTTACCACTATAGCTTGTAATATAAGCCCCCAACCGACGTCTTTCGGGGTTCGCTGCTATACCTTTCTATACTTCTTCTTCTTCTTCTACTGTTCCCGTTGCTGCTGTACATCCCGAAGGCCAAGAGGGAAAAGGGATCGGACGGGGCTCTCGCGTAATGGTATTTTTCGAACAAGAAATGCCGCACCACACTGGCACTGACTTTGTTCGTCGCCTACCCTCGGTAATGTTTGCCCTCGGTTAAAAGTTTTGGCGATATCGCAAGGGAAGAGATGTGGGAGAGAATGAGAGCGCGTACGAGATGCGGAAACTGGCACGACTTCCGGGTTCGTGGGATCACTCGATATATCGATCAGTATGCTTTTTTTTAACCCTATATGAGGTTTTTAGCTAATTCGCGATGTTACGTTCAGCATCCGTCGACAACTAAATGAGGAAAAAGATTTTTTATTTGGTGAACTACTGCAGCGGATGGTGAGTGATCCAGCGGTTTCCCATGCTAAATAGGCTCGAGGGAGAAAATTATATATTGAGAATATGAAAAGTATATACAATTTTAGAATTGGGCATATGTAGTCAATTTTCTGACCGGAAGTCCGAGCTGTGATTTCTGAAATCAGAAACGGACAAAGGTCACTTTTTTTCAAAATCATGGTAAAAAGACTTTACCAGAAGAAGAATATGCGACTTGAAAACATTAGTGCAGGCCGAAATTCGATATCTTAAAGAAAAAAAAACTATACATCTTATATATAAATTGCATATAGATTGTATATAGTGTTTATACAAACTGCATGTGTCAATTCCATATGTCGGACTATATATAATTTTTTTACTTTGAGCATTTCGTGCTGCTAGTAGTTGGACGAATTACCGTCGTGGTTTGCTCATCAACTTCTGAGTTTCCGAGGTTTGTATAGCAGAAACTTCGTAAAATATTAATGGCCCGTCGGGGGTTTTCCAAATTCCCTCTGTCCTCGTGCAAATGCGATGAATACCACATAAAAACTCGAATAAGGTAAGCAAGGAAGAAAAGGTTGCAAAGTCAAACCTTGCACATCTAACAACCAAGCGGAGAATTCCGGGAAGTGTAGATATTGGCATTGCAGATGGCCTGAATAAGTATCGAAGAGAGAAAATATATGGTGATCACCGGGAACCGAATCCGGATTATTCAGGTACTGAGTAAGAGTGCTAACTACTGCGCTAATGTCACCGGTATGTTTCTCTCATTTGAATCGTGGAATGCAATGTAGGGCCGTCACACACATTGCCTCCGCATTTTCCAACTTTCACCACAAACATACTGTTACGTCCAGGCGGCAGACTCTCCTGAGTTGCCCTATTGGAAGTCGTAACGGCGGTCTCTCTTTCGAGTCAAGGTGTTGGCCCTTTACATTGGGGACGGAGACCTCACCATGCGCTACCTCAATCTGTATGTTTCTTTCGGATAACTGGAGACTTGGAGACAGAGTCTCGAAGTAGGAAGACCAGCGTGCAATGCAAAATAATTCCAATCGCAGAGGTATATTCTTTTATACTCACAATTTATTTATTTGTCGAAACGTTGATAAGAAGATACAGACTTTAATTTACTCGAAGAGACTAACCACGCAGGGTTGATGTCGTAGCTCGGAGCTTTGCGCGCTCCTTCCAAGTGTTACAGCAGATCGTTGGTCGGAGAATAACTGAACTTTGGGTAATTGTACGCTGCTTATATACTATTGTCGCCCTAATGATTTTTAGATAAAGTGGTAGGGATACCCGAAAATTAGGGTCCAGATTTATGGTGAGAGACGTATGGGAAAATAAGTGTCATAAGTGTTTATATAAATTTGAGATACATTTCGTTAACCGCGGGCTTTCGTTTGAAGGGTTTGCGGCGCGTGTATACTCTACAGTTCAACATGTGGTCCGTGGGAGATTCTTACTTGTACTATTGGGAATCTTGCTAGTAGCATGCGACATTTGATGAGGGGCTCGCGTCTACGACATTGCTGTCTGCGTTGACAGCAATCTTTCTTAACGGCAGTGTGATACTTATAGTTACGCGAGGCGTAACAATACATCCATACAGACATTTTTTTTCTTTAGGTTAGTTTCTTCTTTAGACCATTATAAATAGTTTAACGTTAAACCGACACTGATGGTTGGGCGGTCGGTGTACGGCTCTGGCGGTCCCACGAGTTAAGCAGCATTGTTTGCGGCCATAACTTGGATGGGTGACCGTTTAGCCGTGCACCGGCTGGCATATCAATCAGTGAGCGGGAGGTCAATTTTTCCGAGACCTCGGTGTCTACACTTAAGTACTTTACTTTCGTATATACACCGGGAGATCAGAAGAATATATGACCGTCTGTACCAGCACGGGTTTTCCGCAGTTTCCCCGTGTTCATGGCGAATGCGGTACAGTGTAGCTAAGTCGGCTGCAGCCGCATGGAAAGTTAGGTTAGCTTAGCGAAGTGCGGGTAGGGAGTGATAGGAGGAAGGGTGGGATGGGCGGTAAAAGGCGATTGAAGCCATACCATGGAAAGAATAAATAATAATAGTTTAACGTTAAAATCTAGAAAAATATTTTCTCACGTAAATGAAGCTTCCTCTATGAGGAATAAAAAAAAGGATGCAAAGCAGAACCTTGCACATTGCTTTCTCATTATATTTCGCTTTTTACAAAGCAACCTCTAAGAGGAAGTATGGGAGTTGATTTTGGCTTCCTCATAGAGGAAGTTTTGTAAAAAGCGAAATATAATGAGGAAGCAAGGTGCAAGGTTCTGATTTGCATCCTTGTTTTAAATAAATATAAATAAGCGCACACTCTCGCTTTGTGAAAATATAATAAGGACAAATGGTCCAGAAACTCCCTCGAATACTCTATCTTCTCTGTTTTCTTTGTAGAACACGATAGAAATCGGTGGTTTCCGAAATTTCATTGGGAAGCAAAGATATGGCTAGTTTATACGACATAAATCGCTACTTTTCGCAATATAGACTGTACAAAATCGCTATGAAAATATGTTATCGTTCAACATTTTTGGGCTGTATCTGACGTATTTTTCTGTTAATCATGAATTTGGCACTCATTTGACTCCCAGCTCGATATTTGATACCAAAATTCGCATCGCAGAAAAAAAATCAAAAAATTCAAAAAATCAAAATCTCATAAAATTTTAACGTTTCAACAGATCTTAACCAAATTTAATAGGGATCACTGGTGTATGGAAGCTCACGTACATACCAATTTTGAGCTTAATATCTCGAAAATTAAAAGAGTTATCGCGTTAACAGACATTTTTTAAAAAATTCAAAATCGCGTAAAAATTTAATGATCATGGGGATTTTTACAAAAATTGGTATGAACGATGAGGATTGACCCCTCTATCTATGGTGTAAATTCCAGCTCTATATCTCGAGGCGTTCCCGAGTTATAAAGGTTTTCATTTTTTGAGCGTGTAACATACACACACACACACACACACACACATACAGACATTTTTTCTAAATCACTTTTCTCGACGTTTTGGACTATTCTGAGTGTACTGACATGAAAATCCCGAAAAAAAAAATTTTCACAAAAACAAAGCTTCCTCTACGAGGAATCAAAAAATAATGATAATTGGTTTGTGCGATGAATATAGGACAGAAAGTTCAATCTGAGTAATGAATAAAGCTTTCACCTCGCTTTGTTATATAATTCTATATTTTAATATGAATAAAAACGTTTCGAATGGTAATATTAAATTTTTTCGTTTCTATAAATATACAATGCGAATAAAATAGCGCTCCTGAGGTACTCAAGAACTATTAGTCGAATGAAAATTAATTGACAGTATCGCGACGATGATAATTTATTTTCCGTGTAGCACGATAAAATAAATTATAATACGGCTATAGTAGTAATTCGCTCGAAAACAACATCTTCGTAACTTTAGAGTCGTTAGAGTGACATTATCGGTGGTAAACTGACATGCAACTGATGGGCGAGAAATAAAAATAATTCGGCTATCCCTCCGGTCAGACTTGTCACTCTTGTTACACCGCGCCTGGACATTCCAATGTCCGAGTATCGTACCTACGTTTGCCTATGTATAATTGCTGAAGTTTTGGACGATATATCAGAGTGAGAGGGAAACGAAGAGGGAAAGAGAGAGAGAGAGACACGTTCCATTGCAGTTATATCTCCAGGTTTGTAACGCTCGTGTTTCACGTTACTGGACGTTGATATATATCCGGTATACACGCGGAGTTCGCATGAGCGCAAATTTTAACGTAAACTCGATTCACAAACCCACATGACTACAAAATGTTTATATTGACGTTTTTGTTTTCGCCTTCTCGCAACTTCACACTAGTAAAGTTATCGTAGTTAACTAAATAGTCGATACATCTATATTACTCTGCATATTTATTTGTTTCATCGTAAACTAGATTCACGAATCAACATGACTACAAAATGTTTATATTGGCGTTTTTTTCCGCCTTCCCGCAACTTCACACTAACAAAGTTGTGGTAGTTAACTAAATAGTCGATACCTCCGCATATTTATTTATTTAATCATGAGCAACCGATGGGAAAGAATTTTATTATGCTTACTCGACTCTACGATATAAAGTTAAACAAGAAACATACGAAGCCAACATGCATGCATCGGAAATTCAATGTATGCTCATAACTTTGATATTTGTACTCGATAGCCTGTTTATTTGTTTGCTGAATTGTTGACTTGTGACTACCGGAGTGTAATAAAAAATTCAATTAAACGTACTGAATGTTATCAAAAATTATTATTGCAAAATTGTATGATTAAAAAATGGTCATATTCACGAACTCGATAAGCCAAGATATTAAATTCTGGAGGCGGAATTTGATGCAGTACATTTTTGTTTTTAAATTCCTTTCTTGCAAAATTCTCATTGCACTCACGAATATGCCCACAGCTATTTTCATAACCTAGCAATTCACAAACGTTAAGGACCTGTTGAAACTCATAGTCACTCACTTATGAGTCTTACAAATATCCGTGTTGAGTGTCTGTCAAAGTCATCAGAGTGTCAATAAGAGACTCTGTGAGGGTCCCGCGCAGAAAAAAATAGTCCGGGATGGAGTCTGGGGCAGAGTCCAGGATAATGTCCAGAATGGAGTCCGAGATGGAGTCCAGATGGACTCTCATATGGACTTCGGCTTTTAATCCGATCCCGGAGTCCATCCTGAAGTCCATCACTCCATACGGGACTCCTGAAAGGACTCAATCTGGATTCCATCCCGGACTCAAAAAACTTTCCCGGACTCCATTCAGGACTCCATCTGGGATGCCAAATACTCTCCTGGACTCCACCCTGGACGATCAGCGAATCTTGGCGAATCAATCGCAGAGTCCATCCTGGTGTCCATTTTGGATTCTCGCCTGGACTGTTTTGGTCTCCATCCTGGACTCTACCCTGGACATAGTCCATCCTGGTGGACACCAGGACCAGACGGTATCCACCTTGGACACCTCGGTGTCCAGACGGTCTATTTTGGAATGTCAACGAAGGGTAGACCCCTCGTGTGTAGTCGAACTCAGGACAACTTAACACAGTCTTATATACGCTAGGGCTTCAAAACACTTGCGAGAAACGCTCCGTCCGTTCGCCATCTAGTGGCATCATATGAAACACAGATGGACAATGTTCCGCTAGATGGCGAGCGGTCGATGCGTTTCTCGCAAGTGACTTGAAGCCTCAGCGTACATAAGACTGCAAAGCTGTCCTGAGTTCAACTACATATGAGGAGCCTAGCCTTCGTTGACGATCCAAAATCGACCGTCTGGACACCAAGGTGTCCAAGGTCGATACCGTCTGGTCCTGGTATCGGGATGGACTCTGTCCAGGATGAAGACCAGGGTAGAGTCTGGGATGGAGACCAAAACAGTCCAGGCGAGAATCCAAAATGGACACCAGGATGGACTCTGCGATTGATTTGCCGATCATCCAGGGTGGAGTCCAGGAGAGTATTTGGCATTCCGGATGGAGTCCGGGAAAGTTTTTTGTATCCAGGATGGAATCCAAATTGAGTCCTTTCGGGAGTCCCGGATGGAGCGACGGACTTCAGGATGGACTTCGGGATCGGATTAAAAGCCGAAATCCATATGAGAATCCATCTGGACTCCGTCCCGGAGTGCTCGGAATTCATCCGGGACTCCATTCTGGACTCCGTCCCGGACTGCTCGGATTCCATCCGGGACTCCATTCTGGACATCATTCTGGACTCCATGCTGGACTATTTGTTTTCTGCGCGGGATGTTTGTAAATATCCATGAACGGTGTTGATTCTCTGTAAGTGTTTGTGGATGTCAGTAAGATTGTCTAGATGATTATAAAAATTGTCTTTATTATCTTCTTCGTTAGTAGATAATTTAATTATTGGAAAATTCCATACAGTAGAACTTGGAGCGCTAAGAGAAAATTTGTGAGCAACGAGAGCTAGCTCAACCTCGATATCTTTTGGTGGCCCATGGACCAGGGGGGCAAAGAGCATCGAAGGATTATGTTGGCTTGAGCCAACTAGATATCTTGGCGAGAGAGCGTGTTCGGTACCTCCACGCCCACTGACTCTCCTGCGCCCAGCAGAGTCAATAGCCATTGTACTTTAAACAAAGAGCCGCCGAGCGAATTGTAATGGGATTCAGTGAAAGAAGATCCCTCGGAGATAAAGGGGGTTCGGTTCTGCTTCCCCAGGCCGCCATGTCCCTCTTCTTCTTCTTCTTCTTCTTCTTCTTCGGTATAGTATACCACCACAACACTTCTCTACCTGTCGCCCGATTTCTCAATTATTGAAATATCTCTGAAAGTACTTTGGTAGAGACGTTCACCCCTTTCACTTGAGTGACCCATTGCTACCGAGTGAGTCGAGTCTCGTCGAGCACAATGATATTTTATTTGAAAATCCATTATAATTCACGATGAGTGCTGCAGTACATAATAGGCCAAGTATTGTTGGACTCATTTTTCATTATGTCGTTTTCACTCCATCCTCGAAGTGACGCTTTCAGTGGAAATTGCGTTGAACAATCACTACTATTATTGCATGCACGGTAATAAAAAAAAAAGAAGTTTGTAAATGTCGGGGTTCAATGCTTTAATGTAACAAGCCATGTTTCAGATGGAACTGTAATTGTTTTCTTGCGCTTGTAATATTCTTCTTTATCTTTCATTCCCCCTTTGGCTGCTATGTTTTATGTACAGTAATAAAATAAATATCCGATGAAAAATGAAAATTGAAATAAACAGAGAAATAAAAGCCAAAGAATCATGATTAAAATTATGAAAAGTAAAAATAATGCGATTTCAGGGTTTATGATATTCCAGAAAATTGATTGATTATTCGTGAAGAGAAGGATGTTAATATATTCATTAAAGGTCTAGAAATTTATAATGCAAAGAACATATGTGTCATATAGAATAGGGTTAAATACAATTTTATATTTAGGCCAATGGTGGTTTTCTAAGATAGCAAAAATGTTCGATTCACTCGATGTACGCGATACCTTAGACAAGAGAGAAAATTGTGTATATTCCCTCGAAGCCTGCGATAACTGCAGCAGCACCACCGACGGGACGTAGAAAAGCAGAACTTTTCCAATTGATTCGACTTAACTGGCAGTGGAAGCTGCGAGTACCGCGAGAATCAGCGAGAGAACGCGCGGTCCGCCCTCGAAGCGAAATATAGCCCAAAGTTGCTTCGCTCTTCCGAGTAGAGAGTAGAGAATCGCGAAGCTCTGCACCACGAAGAAAAAGGGTAAGGAAACTATGCTGCTGGTGCAGCCGCCACCCCAACCACCATTTCCTTTGTTAATCGAGCCAACGTTTCGCCCTTTCAACTCCGCGAGTCTCTCTTGCTGATCGTTGGAGAAACTTGGTGCTGACTATCCGACACTCGCGATTGTTTTGGCATCGCACGAAAACCTCTTCAGCAAGCACTTCTAGCCTCTCCTTTAGTCAAAATTGAATTTTCAATTATATTGTTCAGTTGACATCCAATAGGATCAATTTTCTCCCGCGTTAATCGCACATCACGTGACAATTACAAATAAATTGTGAAACCAACCGAGTCGGCGTGGCGCCTGTTGATGACACAAAGCCTGTTCATTCTATGAATTGGAGGCAACCCGCAGCAAATAAGAGATATGAATATACAAATAAAAATCAAATTAAAAAATACACTCGCGAGAGAACGAGCGAGAAACGGGCTAGTTGGGTAGGTTAATTGAAAACGCGGATCTTTATTGTGTGCGATCTGTGCAGACCAGTGGAAATGCAATGGTACGGTTGATTAGCCGTTAATGCTGTTCCCCTCGCGTGCTCTCGAATAAATCCTTTTGATGTTCGTCGAATTAGCGATCACAACACGGCCAAGTGAACTAGACTGACGCTGGACTCGACTGCTGCATTTTCCCTTCACCCCTGAATATTCTCTTATTTTGTTTATAATTGGGCATTTTAATCTTAAATTACTGCGAAGCTCATACGCACAGCGGTAAAAGTGTATTCAACATCTATACGATATAATTTTGTATAATTAATTGTTCATGTCGAGCAGCAACAGGGTAAGTATACTTTTTTTTTTCTCTTTTAGCCCAACATCCGCGATAAAACTGGCTCGCTGCAAGGTGCGCGCATTGCCGCGAGCGACTCGCGCGTAATCCTGGTGGATCATCTCTTCCGAGAAATTCCGGAATCACGTACCTTCGGCGCACGCGAGACCGCTTCACTACTTTCAACCGGATTACTTCTCGACTACCTTCGCTATAAACGTTGCCCTCTCGACTAATACCGAGCCTCATCCCTCGCTTCATTCGATTAAAACTTCAACATCGAATTACGTATATTTTTTTTTCGGGAAGACTTGTTATTATAGGATGGAATTGCTTGTAAAACTAGTAGACTAAACCCGTACATTTAAAGATCTTCCTTGGGTTTATTCTCACGGGAAGAGTATTTGGCGCTTAACATCCTGAAGAGAGCTTCAGGATGTTAAGGGGAGGAAGTCAGGTCAAAAAAATTGATTTTGGAAATTCAATATTATTCAAATCCTATTGCATAAAAAAATGCCCAACGCACTATATTGTTGGTACTCGATGACAGGATTTTTTACTGTCGTCTGACTTGCATATGCTTTTCAATATTATCTTAAGCAAAGTTCTTAGGTTTTCCATTCTGCGCATGATTCAGATCAAACTACTCGGCAGATTAGAATGGTTGACGTCTCATTTTCTTCTTCATGAAAAGATTCACCGGCTAAATGGAGCAAATGTTAATAAAATGTAATATTTTTTAAGTGACATAATTATTAATAAATAAATTTTATGCTATTTTCTAAATCAGTGATTAACTTTGCTTTCAGAATGAAAAAAAAGTAGTTTGCTCCATTTAGCCGGTGTATCTTTTCATGAAGAAGAAAATGAGATGTCAACCATTCCAATCTGCCTAGTAGTTTGATCTGAATCATGCGCAGAATGGAAAACCTAAGAACTTTGCTTAAGATAATATTGAAAAGCATATGCAAGTCAGATGACAGTAAAAAATCCTTTCATCGAGCACCAACAATATAGTGCGTTCGGCATTTTTATATGCAATAGCATTTGGATGATATTGAATTCCCAAAATCAATTTTTTTCACCTGACTCCCTCCCCTTAAGCGCGATAGTCCTTGATGTCTGCTATTCTGTTCCGCGATCGTTGGTAGAACTTGAGTAAAAAGGATGCAAAGTAGAACCTTGCACATTGCTTCCTCATTATTTTTCGCTTTTTACAAAGCTTCCTCTCTGAGGAAGCAAAAAAGTATGTTATTCAATTTTGGCTTCCTCATAGAGGAAGCTTTGTAAAAAGCGAAAAATAATGAGGAAGCAATGTGCAAGGTTCTACTTTGCATCCTTTTTTAAATTAGATAAATAAACATGTTGTGAATTCGCTTTTTCTATTTCGTTATTATTAGAGAGTTTTCGAAAGTAAATGTGATAACGTATATTATTAAAAATAATTCAACATTCCATAAAATCACAAATTTCATACCGTTTATCACTAAATTATACATATATAATGCAGGGTTCGGAACGTTACTTATTTAAAGTAATTCGTTACCGTTACCATTACTCTTTGTGAAAAAGTAACGCGTTACCGTTACCATTACTTCTTGTGAAAAAATAACGCGTTACCGTTATCGATACTGAAAATGTAACGCTTCCGTTACTTTTCGTTACTTTAAAACTTATTAATCATACAACAAATTTATACGTATATAATTATTAACGTGTAGAATGAAGGTTAATAATGAAAAAACGAATAATTCAGAGGAAGCGTTTATTAACGTTGAGCAAAAGTAGCTGTTCGAATGTTGAGTCGTTCAGATTCCCTCTAAGAGGCGAGATACCAACGAAAATGAACGAAATATACTTGTTAACAAACATTTTGGATCTCAAAAAGTAACGAAAAAGTAACGGCAATTTCGTTACAACTTCGTTACAAACAATTTGTAACGAACGTTATCTTAGAATTACTCGAATAAAAATGTAACGAGGTTACCGATCGTTACCACCAAAAAATAACGAATTCACTAACGACGTTACTAGTAACGCGTTACTTCCGAACCCTGATATAATGACTGAATATTGTTTCATTTATATACAAAATTTGAGCTCGCTATTTCAAGTTTTGCAAAAGTTACAATAGAGCGATAATGTCGCTTTTTTTAAAAATTCAAAATTCCATAAAATCTGAACCACTTTACGGATTCGAGCCAAATTCAATACCAAACAGCATTGAGTGCACCTACTCTTATAACCAACTATTTAGCAAAATAGACTAAATTTTACGAAAGTTAGAGCGACCACGTCCTTTTTTCAAAAAATTCAAAACGGCATAAAATCGAAATTTTCGCACAGATTTTGTCGAAAATTGCTACAGTTGAAGAGGGTCTGCTGCTACACTAATGTGCCAAATTTGAGCGCGATATACAAAACCGTTCTTGAGTTATCGGTGTTCAAATTTTCGGACTTGTATACATACACACACACACATACATACATACGGACATTTTTTCTAGATCACTTTCCTGGACGTTTTGGACAATTCTAAGTGTCCTGACATAAAAATCTCGAACATTTTTTTTTTTTTTTCATGAAAACAAAGCTTCCTCCATGAGGAAGCAAAACAGACGAAATGCATTGTGCAGTATTATTAATAATATGATTGTGTAATCAATCGGCAGCGCAGATATTAATCCAGGATTGTTTTCAAGTTGGATGTTTGACTACTGTCAAACATACTGTCCAATTTATGCCTTTTTCTAGAAATTAAAGAAAAAGTAGTTTTTCGATACTTTCATGATACACCAACTTAGCCTCGTTTTTAGAGGTTGGCCACGGCAAATCACAGCATGAATAAAACGGCTTCACATGTTCATAGCTGATTGTGCCATCAACTATTTAGAAGAGTACCTGAAGTTAACAAAAGTCAAGCTTGACAATCACGTATATTTCTTTTACTCTAAAACATGTTATTTCACGACTGAGATGCTTGGAAAATCGGTCTTCCGTGTTTTCCTTCCTACTGAGAGTGCGTCGAAAGAGAAATATTTTGGATGTTGGGTGCGAAGAGCCCTTAATGTCAGAAACGTAGTTTCGAGATCGACGCGGCCGTCGTATTATATGCGTAGAAGAGAATGAGACTAAAGGGTGAGCAGAAGGGTGAGACGACGAGGTTATACGACGTCCGGAAAGTGAGGGAAGGTGGAGTGACGCTAGGAAGACGGGTTAAGAAAGCACGGAGGACGTACGACGGGAACTGACATTCTCTCGAGCCTTGATGTGCCGAAGAGCCATGAGTATAACTTGGAGACTTATCCCGTCGTGACATCTCGTCGGTACATAGTATATACCTTCGAGATGCATAGCGGCTATGAAGGTGCCCCCCATGGGTTGAGCATCTTCCGGCGCTTCGAGAAATAAGGTTTGGAGTATGGCATAATACAAAGATTACGTCGTGGGGTACGTGACTTAACATAACTCAATGAAGACCTCGTAGCGAGTTAATTAAATCTGAGGGCGGTGGGAGTCCGGGGAAGGAAAGTGGAGCGCGTGGAGTACTGCATGAATATAACCGAGAGGTGAGAGACCCTGTGGGGTATTCGCGCCCCTTGCACCGCTATTATCCGTCACTGTACTTTATGTTCCTGTGTATAAGAAGGACACCTGCGTTGTTGGTGCGACAAAGCGCGAGAGCGAACGCAGTAATCGTCTGCCGCTGGTTCTCTATGTAAAAGGACATGGAATATGTCGACATGCGCCCCAGCCGGATGTTTGCGAATGTTGGCTCGACGATGTGGGAACGGGTTTTAATGGAAGACAAAACAGGAGAGTGAGAAGAGAGTGAGAGATGTAAAGAGGGTCGGAGAGAGTGCGTAGGTGTCTCCAAGTTTCGACTCGGTGCGCCAAAGTCTCCTTGATTCTCCACCTCCTTTGTCAACGGCTATATATGCATTACTCCCTTCGTGCTCGTTTCTCTTGTTCGCTTTTCTCGCAATTTTCGTATTTTCACCAGCGTCGTATTCACTATGCTCGCTCGTTGCTATCCCATGGAATACCATTCCGGTTTCATAAAATATAATCTCTCGGACTTTATCGTAGACTTATTTTTTATATGAAAATTAATCATAGAGCTATAACTGCGATCATTTAGCGTGATGACAAGTCAGGTGAAAAAAAAATCTTTAAAATAGCCTCGGGTCTTGGGGGGTTAGTTATTTCGTGAAAATAACTACAAACGAGGGGGGCTCGCGCGGGCCGTTAGCAGAACGAGGTACCAGGAGGATAGCTGTTCAGAAGTTGAAGCAATTAGCCCAGTTTGTCGGTCGACCGCGGAAAACAATGGCAGAAAGTTGCTAACGATGTCACGTCGGGCGCGAAACGGCAACCGCTTGGGCGAGAGGCTATACACCTTTTCTACATTGTGCTGCTGCTGCTGCTGGCTGGCTGGCTGTTGGCTCGCTCACTGCACGTTTTAATCGTCGGCGAGTCGCGTCACTAAAACTTCTACTTTCCGTCGGTGGCTTCTTCCCGCTAATTACAAACAAATACCAACGGTATTAGGGTATATACCTCGTGACTTCTTATGGACAGCGCTATGAAGAAAAAACAAAAAAAAGAACCGTCCCTGCGTCGAATTGTACGGTCCCATCAGTTCGGTAAGGTGAAATCGCCGTAAGGAAAGGTCACGAAGCGACCGTAAAAAAGTTTAATGACCCAACGGTGGGAGCGCATGTCCTCCACCTGGTCATCCCTTCGGGTCGAGCAGAACGGATGTCTCCGCACAAACTGTGTACGACAGCATCGACTTTATTAACATTTTTCCGAGGGTCGGAAGAAGAGCCCTCGTAGTTCCCGACTGCACAGGCAAAAAGTCCTGTGATTATGCTAATCGGTGAGGACACGTGTTTCTAATGACTCACTTATACGTTGGACAAAACAACGTTACAATGAGATATTTTTGGCTTCTCAAGGTTCTCCGCCCTCGGCCATTTACTAAATTATATCGTCGCAGATCCAAAGTGAGATATAGTCGGGTAATAAATTTCAATGACCTTGCGATTACCTTTGGTATCTCGGAGCATACCTTTGGGTAATATTTTAATACGACTGCGGGGAAAATAATAAGCGAATGAACGCGTTCCGGTTAATTAGAATTTTGGGCAAGTTTCGTCGACGTGCCCCGGGGGGGTATAAAGCTGCGGGATGAGGGACCGCAAAACGGCTAGTCGTTTCGCTGCAGTGGCAGAGAGAGAGTGAGAGGCAAAAGTTTAAGCCAGACACGACGACTTGTCTCTTAAGAGGCTGCAACGCAATTTTTAAGTAGCGATGATATCGCACGGGTAATTACGGGGCAACTTGGTGCTCGGCAAGCTATGCGGGGGGTGCGCAATTAAGAGGAGAGGGAGGTATAAATATTTCGTCGGTATGGCGCGCGGCAGTCCGAAAGTAAGCGAGAAACGGCGCTCACGCAGTCGGTACCCTCAGGGTGAGAACAAAATGAAGCGGGTTGAATATACTGTGAGCAAAGGTAAAAGCGACGAAGGCGCGAGTGAGAAAGAGTTTAGAGGCGAGTTAAGTTTTCAACGGCAGCCACCGCGCGGGGTGGATACGCCGGTGCCATCAGATATCGTTGAATATACGAGCAGGGGCTTATTTCCTCTTACATATTACTTTCCCCTCGCGGGAGGTGTGCCCAGCACCTCGTTATTACCATGACTTACACCTCGTAGTCACTTTCTTTACCCGGGAACATATCGGCCAGATGCGCGTGTTCTATATCTTTATCGCAAATCGTCGTTTTTAAAACTGTACGATCATGACTTTCCGTTGGGAAAGCAACATGTGCAGGTTTAAACGACCGACTAGTGATGCGGACGAGCGAGATGAGCGAGAACATGTCGAGATCAAGACTAAGACTCGGAATTTGACAGCTTGATTGTCATTTCAATTCGAGATTATCAACATAGCAAGATTTTTCTTTCGTTCTCGTCTTGAATTTCGCACGAAATCTCGTCTTGACAGCCAGATATTGTTTTTCTTTATTTCCCTATTTTTAAATTATTTCCAATGATATTAATGCTTCAGAAAATGGATAACGCTGACAAGAATAGAGTAAATTGTGAAATTATTTTTTTTCATATTAAATATCTGGTGCTGTTATTCTAGCCTTAAATCAATTAAATTATTAAATCATTGGAGTACATCCACCACTACATTAAAGATGAAGGTCACGTTTTTTGTTCAATATTAAAGAAAGTTTTTTCACTTCGTAGAACTACGTTAACTTTTTGAGGTTCCAGAATGATGGTTTCTTAATGATAGACGTTTAGATCGGTTTTTAGGTAGACCTCATCATGTACAGGACACCTTTTGAGGTCTAAGTCAGTTTTCAAGGACGATTCCATGTCTACGCTGTCTACGATGATATTCAGAATTTCAGAACAATCCGAAGTCATCCGTAGTCCTCGTGTAATTCGAGACTGAAATCCATTTTTACGTAGTTGTTGTATTCAAACTCGACCTGAACCTTGGAATCTAAGGAGACGACGTATCAGAACGTCGTTCTGATACGTATCTTCGCCAATGAAATTAAATACGTATCAGAACGTCGTTCTCGTACGTATTTAATTTCATTGGTGAAGGTTTCCGTGATTCAACGGAACTTTTTCGCTCGGTGTAGTCCGTTTACACTAGACAATCAACGTTTAAAGCCCTTGAAAGCCTACATCATACCAAAGAATATGGATGTACATAGAAGTGCAGATCCTATGCTTCGCCTGAAGCTGCGCAGAAATTGGAGTACGCACCAAAAATGACGAAAATGCGTGGTACTCCAGTTTCTGCACAGCTTCAGGAGGAGCATAGGATCTTCTAGGCACTTCTATGTACATCCATATTCTTTGACCATACTTCTATGCCGACATTTTGGAAAGCTGCTAGGCACACAATTTCATTTTCGTGGTCGATGGCAGAGCCTAACGGAGCATATTCTATCGTATCGTGCGATGCTGTCGCATTCAGAGCCATAACATAGCCTCTATTTTGTTGACAGTTTATCTGTCATAAGTTTCAAGATCTCGCTCGATCTCGCTCGTTATTTTAAGCAAGATCGAGCGAGACTATGATTTTTTTTTCATACCGCAAGCTCGAGACGAGAACTTCAGACAAATGACAAACGCAAGAAAAAACGAGCAAGATTCAAGATAATCTCGTCTCAAGCCGCATCACTACGACCGACTATCTGGTTTGGTTATATAGAAGTAGATAGGATGACTGAGCAGAGACTCCATTTCCTGTTAATATTCACAATTTCCTCTACTCATAAACAATGCGCAAATGTTTATACATGTTATGTTGTGCATTCAAAGAAATCGTGGTATTATTGCTAGCTTTTAAGCAGGGTTCGGAAGTAACGCGTTACTAGTAACGTCGTTAGTGAATTCGTTACTTTTTGGTGGTAACGATCGGTAACCTCGTTACATTTTTATTCGAGTAATTCTAAGATAACGTTCGTTACAAATTTTTTGTAACGAAGTTGTAACGAAATTGCCGTTACTTTTTCGTTACTTTTTGAGATCCAAAATGTTTGTTAACAAGTATATTTCGTTCATTTTCGTTGGTATCTCACCTCTTAGAGGGAATCTGAACGACTCAACATTCGAACAGCTACTTTTGCTCAACGTTAATAAACGCTTCCTCTGAATTACTCGTTTTTTCGTTATTAACCTTCATTCTACACGTTAATAATTATATACGTATAAATTTGTTGTATGATTAATAAGTTTTAAAGTAACGAAAAGTAACGGAAGCGTTACATTTTCATTAACGATAACGGTAACGCGTTATTTTTTCACAAAAAGTAATGGTAACGGTAACGCGTTACTTTTTTATAAGGATTAATGGTAACGATAACGAATTACTTTAAATAAGTAACGTTCCGAACCCTGTCAAATATCAGGGTTCGGAAGTAACGCGTTACTCGTAACGTCGTTAGTGAATTCGTTACTTTTTGGTGGTAACGATCGGTAACCTCGTTACATTTTTATTCGAGTAATTCTAAGATAACGTTCGTTACAATTTTTTTGTAACGAAGTTGTAACGAAATTGCCGTTACTTTTTCGTTACTTTTTGAGATCCAAAATGTTTGTTAACAAGTATATTTGGTTCATTTTCGTTGGTATCTCGCCTCTTAGAGGAAATCTGAACGACTCAACTTTCGAACAGCTACTTTTGCTCAACGTTAATAAACGCTTCCTCTGAATTATTCGTTTTTTCGTTATTAACCTTCATTCTACACGTTAATAATTATATACGTATAAATTTGTTGTATGATTAATAAGTTTTAAAGTAACGAAAAGTAACGGAAACGTTACATTTTCAGTAACGATAACGGTAACGCGTTATTTTTTCACAAGAAGCAATGGTAACGGTAACGCGTTACTTTTTCACAAGGAGTAATGGTAACGGTAACGAATTACTTTAAATAAGTAACGTTCCGAACCCTGCTTTTAAGTGACTACTTTTAATAAGCAATTCATGCGACAATTGTTTGTATTTCATTAGACAATAGATAGTAATCATTAATTTGAGGTAACAATGGAGTGTAGTTAGGGGAAAAAATAGAAATAGTCGTCTGGACTAATAATTTGTTGTATAATTAATAAGTTTTAAAGTAAAGAAAAGTAACGGAAGCGTTACATTTTCAGTAACGATAACGGTAACGCGTTATTTTTTCACAAGAAGTAATGGTAACGGTAACGCGTTACTTTTTTACAAGGATTAATGGTAACGGTAACGAATTACTTTAAATAAGTAACGTTCCGAACCCTGCTTTTAAGTGACTACTTTTAATAAGCAATTCATGCGACAATTGTTTGTATTTCATTAGACAATAGATAGTAATCATTAATTTGAGGTAACAATGGAGTATAGTTAGGGGAAAAATAGAACTAGTCGTCTGGACTAAATTAACATTTTCTACTTAATTTTTTCAGGAGTACGTCGATTTATCGGTGTTCATTAATGCACACTCAAAGCCAGATGTGGAGAGAATAAATTGTTAAATCCGCGGATCTGCAGTATCGACACTCGATTTTTTTTAGTCGTTTCCTCAAAGCCTTCAATTTTTGCATTCAGAGATAAATCTGGAAACGGTAAAAATAACCATGTCAGCAATTTATTTTAAGCTCAAGCAACGTTTTTTTATAGTTTCTTCAACTAGAAAAATATAGTTTCAGCTATTTTATAGTTATCGTTAACTATAAAAAAAAAAGTGTGCATTGGTAATATGACCAGAAGACATAATACGACTTACGAGCCTTCGTAGAGCCACTGCTGTAGAAACAGAGCTGTAAGTATCGGTTCCCATTCCGTCCATCTATAAACGCGTCTACCAAGACGTTGTCCTCGAATACTTACCAGAGGACAGTGCTGACGTTCAACGTCTTGCTCGGCGGTGATGGTGCGAGCTGGAATCCACCTATCCGCACAATTCATGCATAAGCTTCCATCTCCATAAAGGAGTTAGTGGCGTCATCCTGGTCGGGTACTCATGTTTCATGAGGCTTACCCGTGGGCACTAAGCCGGCGGCGACCCACATACTATGCGAGCCAGAACAAGGCTACCGCTACCATCTCCACCGCTAAATAACTCTGCCGAACCGCACCACCCTCGGCGCAGGGACGTAGAGACTGTCGCACACCCAGCAGTAGCAGCGAGAGCAGCAGAAACTGTTCGTCCACCCCTTGGATCACAGGGTTTGGAAGAGGGGAGAGTGGGGGAGAGACCGGCAGCTTCACTCGCCTCCGATACTGCCCTCTAACTTCTACTTGCCTCACGGCAGCGTCGCAGCGATGTGCCCCGACTCTCGTAAGCTTCGCCGAGCTTACAGGACATTTCAAATAACGTGCGGGTCCATCCGGTCACCGTACCCATCGTCCTTCTCCGAAGCAACATGCCCATGGTTGGTGGTAGTAACCCAACTGCATATAGTACCACGATTGCTCGTACCGTTTCTCGTAGACGACTTACACTGGTACGTACCTATTCTCGTTTCGCTTTCACATCGTACATACCGTTCACTTGGTACATCTCGTCCCGATGCTACGAGTCTCAATCGAGGTTTATATCGCTGACTGTTATTTTACGTCTTATATTTCGTTGACGTATGCATAGTCGGTTGGGGATTGTAAATGCCCGGAAGACAGAAGAAATACGTTGAGAAAAGCCAAGGGTTGTGGGAGGTTTTTGTAAAACATGAACTCCACACGTAATACAATAAATAAAAGAGGAAAGACACTGAAGGCACTCGAGAGAAACCGGACGGTTGCCAACACAGCAAAGCCCGGGGGCGATCACCCGTTAAAAGCTGTGACTTACTCCTTCTCCTTTGGAGTAGATTTATGAGTTAGTCAGACGAGTACGCGAGCTTACTTAGCCGGTTACTGTATGAGCGCCGACGTGTCTGCTCTAGCCGTTAACGAGCGCTTAAATTCAACGTGTACTGTACAAATTTCAACCCCTCCTGACTGCTGGCTCTGCCGCGTTCTACCACTGCTTTCACCATCTCGCGACTTGTACCTTCGAACAAGCGACAACTTGGCTGGTTTTGGTATGGTTTGATGGTGTATTACACTGGTGAATAAGTGTGGGATCGCGGGAGGCATGGTATGGAATAAGGGAGGCGAGGACGGCGGTAAGTATGGCGAGAGAGGGTGAAGAAGTCTCGCTGACTCGACAATCCTACAGTCGGCTCTAACTACAACCCGAAACTATTGTTTCTTGCGTGCTGTTGATGCTTTTTAGGATGGGCTGATGCTCTGTATTTGGTTGGCTCGCTCTCACGGATTCACCTCGTTTCTATGCTGCTTCTTCTTCTTCTTCTTCTTCGCCCCTTTCAACGTCGCATCTGCTCTTGGTACTCCTACGTCTCTGCTTCGCGCTCACCGCAGCTTGCATATACTACGAACTAGCAACTGCATAGATGCATCGCGAATGAGGTCGCGTCGAGAGGATTGCATCGCGATGAGACACTCGACACTCGAGGAAGACGACGATGGCGACGACGACGATGTCGCATCGTCGTTGTTTCTTGTTTCGACTACAAGGCTACCGCTTCCACGATTAAATGTTTTGGCAAGAGATACACGCAAGATATCAAGGAATTTAAAAAAAAACGTGATATCGAAGTATCTTGTTTTTTATTTAAAGAATCTGTATTAAAATTAATACAAACGTGTTGGAAGTTTTTTTGCAGATACCGTATATGAAATTTTGTATACATGTGTATATGAAAAATCATAATATTTAGAGGAATATTCAAATTCAACGTTATTAAGATTTAATGTCAATATGACCATATGCATAAACTGTGCATTAAATTTCATAAACATGTATGATGAATTTTCATATGAGCGGTATCTGAAAACTCAAGCACATATGTGTTGGAAATTTAAAGTGGACATAAAAACAATTTTAAAAAAATAGAAATATTATTCGGACATTATTTTTTCAAACAAATTATGTCATCAGGAATTGTTGGGTGTTGTTTTTCGCCACAGAAAATTTTTCGCTTACACTGGCATTTGAACCTACGACCTACCTACCTAAGTACCTAACAACGCACGCACGCTACCAACTACACTATCAACGACTTAGTAATTTTGGATATCGAAATGGCATAAGAGTTGTATAACTATTATTCTCTCAAGCATACTTATAATTGACATAACAAAATATTCAATTGATTGCAATCAGAGCGCGAAGTGGGTTGGAAATATTTTCAAGTGAACATAATTTTTGGACGAACAGAATTTTTTTCTCACGAGGAAGCTCAGGTATCCGGATTTTCGAAAAAATTATATCCACAGACCTGTGAAGTTCTAACAACAAACATAAATCAAATATAAATTTGCCGCAATAGCAGCGCGAGATGCTCCAGTGTTTAAAAATAATCGATTTTGGAAATCTCGAGTAACTTATCAGAAGTCGATGCTAAGTAATAAGTTTTAGCGATCTAGTGCGGGTTTTTTTTCTTTATTGGAAAATGTGTATTAAATTTCAAATCAGTCACTAAAAATCCAAAAAATTCATGTTGATTTTCATGTACTAATATAGTAATGATTGATTTTGTAACCATGCGTTATAATTTTATATCACCGGATTGGTAAAATCCATACACGCATATTAAATTTACTGTGCAACTATAGTAATGTTTATTTTCTATACCGAGTTTTGTAAATTTCTCACACGTTTGTGTCGCAAAAACACAAACATTTTGCAAAAAGTAGTACACCTATGTGGAAAAAACTGCAAATACTTTGACGGGTATTTTTCAACATTAGTAACTGAAATTTTGATAACTTCGATCTTAAATTTAATGCGACAAATTGTATTAAATTTCAAATCAGTCACTAAAAATCCAAAAAATTCATGTTGATTTTCATGTACTAATATAGTAATGATTGATTTAGTAACCATGTGTTATAATTTTATGTCACCGGATTGGTAAAATCCATACACGCATATTAAATTTACTGTGCAACTATATTAATGTTTATTTTCTATACCGAGTTTTGTAAATTTCTCACACGTTTGTGTCGCAAAAACACAAACATTTTGCAAAAAGTAGTACACCTATGTGGACAAAACTGCAAATACTTTGACGGGTATTTTTCAATATTAGTAACTGAAATTTTGATAACTTTGATCTTAAATTTAATGCGACAATTTGTATTAAATTTCAAATCGGGCACTAAAATTCCTAAAATGCATGTTGATTTTCATGTACTGATTTAGTAATTATTGATTTAATAATCATGTATTGTAATTTTCTATCGAAATTCATTGATCTGTATTAAATTTATTATGCAAACATATTAATTTCGATTTTCTATACCAAGTTTTACAAAATTCATACACGTTTGTACAGGAAAAACTGGAACATTTTTTACAGTGTACGTAACAATGTATTTGGTTAGTAGAGGTCAAGTTACGGCTTGGCTCTCATCACAAAGTCAGTTCGAGGATGCATATCTTTATGTAGGAATTTCTTCAACCCCCGACGACTCAGAGCTTGACTTTTATTCCAATCAATATGCATTCTGTCAATATTCTTCAATAGTGATTCAGTGAAATGGATCTTAAGACTTCTTGTTTTTTTTCTACTGTTTTTATACTTTTCTTTCGTTGTCGTTGTTTCTTGACTCACCTATACGACTGTAATGCCCACGATGAAATGTTTTCGTAAGCAATATCAAGATGTAAAAGTTCTTTGAAGCTAAAGTGACATTGGAATATGCGGTTTTTTAAACTCTGCCGGCTACTAAGTGCGACTAAGAATATCAGCCTAGGAAGGGTCAAGTTACACTGTAGCTCTCAACGCAACTTCAGCTCGAGGTCGAATATTCATTGCGAAGAAATTTTTTCCTCTCTCACCACTCAGAGTTTATCTTAATTTTATTCATAAAAAATTGTAGGTGGAAAAATAAAATTTCATTGCCATTAATACTACTTAGTCGGAATTGACGAATTACGTTTGTAATTATGCATCGTAATTATTTTAATAACATCGGATATCAAGAGATGCGGTAGCGTCGAAACGCCAAGGATTAAAAGTGATTAAATTGCTTTAGAATTTGCATTGAAGACGTCTTTTTATTTCTATTTTCACAACATCGTTCCCTTGAAAATGGTTTCTGGAATTTTTTATATGAAAGACGCTACGATATGGTATCCGTACCAATATTTAATTTTTTTTATTATACTTAAAAGTCCGTCGTATAATCTAATAAATAAATGAAATTTAAAATTAATTTAAAAAGATATTGCTGGCTAATGAAACTGGAGGGAGGCATAAACTTCTCCAGGGGCAATTCGTGTAGTAAAAAAAAAGTTCGATGTACTACATGCATGAGAGATTGGAAAATAAAATTATGTGCTCGGGAGGAAATGGTTCGCTGGGGTCCACGAGATTTTTTTTATGGTTCCTAAAGTTCGATCTTATCGGCTTTCGAGTGAAGCTCCTCGGGAGCCATGACACGGGCAGTGCGCGCGCGATGCTCGGGACCAGCAGTCGTTTCGAAACTTTATAACGACGCCGTCGCCACGCCCGTGGAATTTTCTCATTTCTCTCTTTAGAACGAAGGTGCCAGAACTAGCTACGTGCCACGAAGCCACCTTCCCATCACCTATAGCCAGAGAGTCCCGTCCCGGTTGGCAGAGTCGGTCGTGCGGCATAATTTTCAATTACGATAGATTATATCTTGGGTTCAGGTCGAAGAATAAAGCTGCCGTTGTGTAAACTCGTTCTGGTTAGGGGGTGAAGAAAAAAAAGATATATATATAACGCTTGCAAAGTGCGATAATCATCGATGTCATCCATTAAAAATCTTCGTGAGACATGTAAGATATATCCATTTTCTTGACGGGTTTTTCGTTGAGGGTTGAGGCCATCAGCAGATGGAAAGAAAAAAAGGAAATTCGATTTGGCGCTCTATTGTCGAGAAGAGGGCCCCTTCGCGGACTTGGCTTCGATTACTCGCGATAAAATTCGTCAGGGCGCCGAGCAGCCGGAGAAGCACGATTGCCTCGTGCTGTAATTAAAAGAAAGATTAGTTTCACCCGCTATATCGCTATCCACGCGCCTTCCTGGTACGGTTCTACACTCGATTCTCCAACTTTGCTGCGTTCTCTCACCATCCTCCCCCCCATAGTCACTTTTTCTTCTTCTTATTCTCCTTCCAAGAGGGTAGTAAAGAGGAAAGGTTTGGGGATAGCGCCACTTCAACGATCGCTGGAATTTAATGAACGCGCACAACGACTACGCTGCGACGATTACTCGAGGGAGAATTCATTCGGCTCGTCCTCGATCGTTTGGCGTGTTTTACCTTCATCGTGCAAATACCGGATGATGTGAAGAATTAATTATGTCTGTAGTGTCTGTAGAGCGATACTTAAATTTTACTGTTTAAAAATTATTTACCGAATACTTAATTGAAATCAAAGCTGTGAGGCTCCATTATTTTTTAAATTATACACACTTATAGTTAAATTATCGTAAGGTTACGTTTCTTTACAGTGTTTAAAAAATATGTTGAATATTACAAATAATGACAATGTAAATTAATTTTCAATAAATTTTACGAAATACGTGAGAATAAATGGATGATCATAAATTTCTATTTATTTTTTTTTAAATGGCCATGAACTTTCATGAAACTTTTATTTTAAGCACTTATTTAAGAATTGCAATATTCTTTCATAAAACCTGCGGATAATTGTCGTGGAACAATAAGTATTAAGTCTAGTATAATATTATAGAGGTTTGTAATAAATATTTAGAAATTATTTTTTTACAGAAATTACTTTTTTTACAGTGTTTAGAAAAATATGTAAAATATTACAAATAATGACAATGGAAATTAATTTTCAATAAATTTTACGAAGTAGGTGAGAATTAATGGATGATCATAAATTTCTGTTTATTTTTTTTTTAAACGGCCATGAACTTTCATGAAACTTTTATTTTAAGCATTTATTTAAGAATTGCAATATCTTTTCATAAAACCTGCGGATAACTATCGTGGAACAATAAGTATTAAGTCTAGTATAATATTATAGACGTTTGTAATAAATATTTAGAAATTATTTTTTACAGAAATTACTTTTTTTTACAGTGTTTAGAAAAATATGTTAAATATTACAAATAATGACAATGGAAATTAATTTTCAATATAATTTTACGAAATAGGTGAGAATTAATGGATGATCATAAATTTCTATTTATTTTTTTTTAAATGGCCATGAACTTTCGTGAAAATTTTATTTTAAGCACTTTTTTAAGAATTGCAATATTCTTTCATAAAACCTGCGTATAACTGTCGTGGAACAATAAGTATTAAGTCTAGTATAATATTATAGAGGTTTGTAATAAATATTTAGAAATTATTTTTTACAGAAATTACTTTTTTTTACAGTGTTTAAAAAATATGTTAAATATTACAAATAATGACAATGGAAATTAATTTTCAATAAATTTTACGAAATAGGTGAGAATTAATGGATGATCATAAATTTCTGTTTATTTTTTTTTAATGGCCATGAACTTTCGTGAAACTTTTATTTTAAGCATTTAATTAAGAATTGCAATATCTTTTCATAAAACCTGCGGATAACTATCGTGGAACAATAAGTATTAAGTCTAGTATAATATTATAGAGGTTTGAATTAAATATTTAGAAATTATTGTTCTTAAGGGGAGGGAGGCAGGTAAAAAAAATTGATTTTGGAAATTCAATATCATCCAAAATCTATTGCATATAAAAATGGCCAATGCACTATATTGTTGGTGCTCGATGAAAGGATTTTTTACTGTCATCTGACTTGCATATGGTTTTCAATATTATCTTAAGCAAAGTTCTTAGGTTTTCCATTCTGCGCATGATTCAGATCAAACTGCTAGGCAGATTGGAATGGTTGACGTCTCATTTTCTTCTTCATGAAAAGATACATCGGCTAAATGGAGCAAATGTTAATAAAAGGTAATATTTTTTAAGTGACATCATTATTAATAAATAAATTTTATTCTATTTTCTAAATCAGTGATTAACTTTGCTTTCAGAATGAAAAAAAAATAGTTTGCTCCATTTAGCCGGTGTATCTTTTCATGAAGAAGAAAATGAGACGTCAACCATTCCAATCTGCCTAGTAGTTTGATCTGAATAATGCGCAGAATGGAAAACCTAAGAACTTTGCTTAAGATAATATTGAAAAGCCTATGCAAGTCAGACGAGAGTAAAAAATCCTTTCATCGAGCACCAACAATATAGTGCATTGGACATTTTTATATGCAATAGGATTTGGATGATATTGAACTTCCAAAATCAATTTTTTTGATCTGACTCCCTCCCCTTAAGATCTTCCGGCATCTCCGATTTAATAATTCTTTATCCGATTTTTACCAGCACCAATCGATTCGACTGCACTTGACTGCGGTTATTTTTCATCTTATCACAGTTATATAATTATAAAAGCGCATCAAACTGACAATTAATAATTTTCCCTTATTAATTACCAAGACTACCGATATTTCTCAAAATATCCTCTATCCATCCCGGTCCAGTAATTTTTAGATATTTATCCAACAATGAATAACTATTATGATTAAAAGTCCCTGAACTCGCAGTCAACGAGCGTCAAAATCTATAAATTTATCTTCCCGATCCCGTCAGCTCGGCCACAGCACAACCAGGTGACGACTTATTTAATTAACTTCTACAGTGACGTACTTTTCGATCATTTCATATTCAGCTGAAACGATATTCAGGCTGAACGAAGCGTGGAGCCAGTTGGGGGGGGGGGGGGAGGAAAGTAGGACGAGTTGTCGCATACTCTTTCACGTTGAGCCACAGCACTCGCCACCTTCTCTCACGCGGATAGAAGAGCGTCGGTGGAGAGACGCGTCGGAATAACGCCCGAGTGGTAATGTCATGCTAAGATCAATTTTGTATTCCACGCGTCACTTCGCAGACTCGAGTTGAGCGGTTCTCGGGCGTCGAGCTTTTCGAAAATTCCGGCCATTATCACGAAGCTGTTTCCTATCAGAGCGTGGTACTCGTACCAGGCGTTGCTACTCTCTTATATCTCTTTCTCCCTCTCATCCTTTCTAGTGTACGTAACATCAGCCATCCACGTGCTTTTTCCGAGAGCGACAGACGCGTGTCAAGCAAGCGTACGAATGTGCATACATTGGCAGAGTCTCTCGTCTACGTATCTCCGTCACTCTATTTTACCTCGGAGCGTAATGCTATTTTACATTTATGTACTTGGCTTAGTCGCGAACAGGATGTGCATTTGCGTATGAGGATTTTCGAGAGTCATTTCACCGCATGGAGGCACCTGTATATATATATATATATATATATATTGAAAAGAACTACGAGCTGATTTTCATTGTCTGCCGTTTTTTTCCTTCTTCGTTGGCCCCGAGGGTTTGCGTAGAGTGAAAGCCAGAGTGATTAACGTGCAAATGAGACAACTCCAAGGACTGTTTCTCTTGTTTTGTGTTTTCCAGCTTTCCACTTTTCAGACCCACTTCAATCCTCACAACGTGCATGAGTCCAAAAAAGGTTAGTACATTTTATATTTACTGTTTGTGTTATTGCGGTTACAATGAATGATCGAACTCGTCGTTGGCCTATCCCGTGAAGAAATCTTATCAGGGTTCTTCCAAGGCCCCGATTAATATTCCCTAATTCTCTTAGGGGCCTTATGTGGAAGCCTCATTGGGTTTCGCAAATGATGGTCACACTTTTTTCTTCGGGACCTTTAAAGGCAAATAAATGAGGTCCTTTTAAGGCTGCCCTATTAAGTCCTTACTAAAATAATAAAGAAATTTAATTAAAAAATATATATTTGTTATTATTTAGTTGAGTGATGCTGCACTTTTAATTAGACATTTCGTCTTTCTCTATACGATGGTACATATTAATCACTGAAAAAACATGTTAAATTTTTTTTTGACATTGACGGAAATCGAACCTAGAACCCTCCGGACGGTGTAGTTGCGCTGTGCCTTAGCTCTCTTGGCCATTCAAATCATATGAATATGCATTTTTTTGTCTATTTGAATGACTGTAATATGAAATATGAAATAAATATAATATAATATAGTCAGTACTTGATAGATTTACATGACTGCGTCTGATGTGTAAAAATAAAAGCACATTCAGTTATTTTTTTACAGAAATTAGTTATATCGAATAGGGTACATTGTATCGTTGTTGTCATCTATAATTATATTCCACAAAATTGCTTGTTTTATCGTTTGCGCGAATTAGTTCGTTTGTATCTAGGTGCGTGACTGTCTGACAGACCTAAGGGCCAGTATTAGAATGGGTGACCACCTGGATGACGTTGACGGTCATTAAGTTAGATAGGTGACCACCAATTTTGCCATGGAACCCTCGGACTGCCATATAAGATCCTCATCTGGCAAATTTATTATTGATTTGTTTACTTTATGCCATGGTTAAGCCTGACTGGGCCTTTAATTAATTAACTTATCAAGGCCTTATTAAACTTCATCATGGCCTTATGAGATCCTTATTTGGCAAATTTTTGATTAATTAGTTTACTTGGTACCATGATGAAGCCTGACTGGGCTCTTAAGTAATTACCCTATCAAGCCCTTATTGAACTTCGACATGGAAACCTAGAATTGCCTTATGAGACCTTTAGGTGGCAAAATTATTATTGATTTGTTTACTTGGTGCCAAGATTACACCTACCTGGGCCCTTAAGTGATTACCCTATCAAGCCCTTATTAAACTTCGACATGGAAACCTAGAATTGCCTTGTGAGGCCCTTACGTGGCGAAATTATTATTGATTTATTTACTTGGTGCCATGATTAAGCCTGACTGTGCCCTTAATTAATTGCCCTAATATAGCCCCATTAAATATCGGCATGAAACCCTATAGATTCCTTAGTAGGTCCCTAATTGGGAGTTATATGGAACTCCCTTTTATAGTGTCCACATTAAAGCCCAATAGGGCCCTAAGTTATCTTAGGGCAACCCTAATATTTTTCTTCAGGGGATCCCGTGAAGAAAAATATTATCAGGGTTCTTCCAAGGCCCCAATTAATATTCCCTAATTCTCTTAGGGGCCTTATGTGGAAGCCTCATAGGGTTTCGCAAATGATGGTCACACTTTTTTCTTCGGGACCTTTAAAGGCAAAATAATGAGGACCTTTTAAGGCTGCCCTATTAAGTCCTTACTAAAATAATAAAGAAATTTAATTAAAAAATATATATTTGTTATTATTTAGTTGAGTGATGCTGCACTTTTAATTAGACATTTCGTCTTTCTCTACATGATGGTACATATTAAACGCTGAAAAAAAATGTCACATTTTTTTTGACATTGACGGGAATCGAACCTAAAAGATTAAGAGATTACCCTATCAAGCCCTTATTAAACTTCGACATGGAAACGTAGAATTGCCTTATGAGGCCCTTACGTGGCGAAATTATTATTGATTTATTTACTTGGTGCCATGATTATCCCTGACTGAGCCCTTAATTAATTGCCCTAATATAGTTTCCTTAGTAGGTTCCTAATTGGGAGTGATATGGAACTCCCTTTTATGGTGTCCATATTAAAGCCCGATAGGGCCCTAAGTTATCTTAGGGCAACCCTAATATTTTTCTTCACGGGATGCTATAAAATCGGTATATTGTTATGGCCGTATAAATTAATAACGACACCAATTGTAGAATAGAAAAAAACAGAGGGGAAGATTATTGGCAGTAATTCTAGATGACACGTTCGTTCAGTCTAATGTCTCGGTCTTGACTGTTTGTAAAGCTACGATCGTCGTGAAGTGTTACTGTCAATTGTCTCATTCGGCGCGAGCGGATCACTTCCAATGCCGCATTCACGTGAAAATCGAATAAAGAAGAACATTACAATTATCGATACCGTTACAATATTATACGATTGACATCGTGTATACTCGCGCGACATTTTCCTCAAGCTGTGTACAGCAAAACTCGCGTCTGCCCCTCACGACATGGCCGAGAGTTGCCCAAATGTGCCGATGCTTCGTACTTGTACAGAAACTTGGACGATCCACAGGCTTTGGCTGTTTAAAAGTTTGCCAAGTAGCTGCAGTTCTGTGTTTGCCCCATGGAGACTTGCGTGCACGTACTTCTTCCCCCAACTCCCGAAGAGTATTAGCAGCTGTTATACAGGTAATATTATTTTGTACTGGCAAATTCGAAGTCGGTGCTGCGAACCATTTCGGCAGTACTCTTATCCCATGTGGAATTCGAAGCACACGCTACTGGCTTCTTTGGCAAAAGCTGCGGATTGAACTGTCTTTGTAACCCGGAGTGGTTAGCACTTGGTCGTTCGAGGTGCCCGCGAGCGTTTTCGTCGTTGAAGCTAGAGGGACGTACTACCAATGGCTGCAACACTTCCACAGAATGGACAATACGGACGAGAGGTTCTTGGAAATTCTCGTCGCTTTAGCGATATAAAGAGAAAGTCTCCAAGTGAACTCGGTAAAATGAATTTTACGCGACGCGATCGACGGTTTCAATCTGAAAATGCCTTTTCCGCTTCACTTGCCAAGACTTGATGTGCCGGCTCACACGTCGATCGTAACTGGAAATTGCTCGAGCGTTCAAGAGCTTTGGGTACACGAGCTCGGGGTTTCGAATTCCAAGTTTGCTGTGTGACCTGATGTCAAACGAACGCCAATGCCAGACGCGGAGCATACATTTTACCTGGCACTTTCCGGCATTTTCTAACAAGTTCATATCCGTCCGAGAGTCATTTACAGGGCCGTCTGTAAGACCTTCATCAAGGTGCCGCATGGTGAGAACGAAGGTTAGACGCTAGCCGAGTGATGGTCGCGTTAAATCGGGCACCGAGATACTCCTGGAGCTAATTAAGAGCATCGTAAAGACAGTGAGGATACGCCTGGCGCGAAATGCGCCCCCTCGGCTTTACGAGAGGCAATTCGTATTAATAAACGAACTTTCAGAGCCGCACCTGAATGTATTTTCCACGGGGCGACCGCGCACTGCCATCAACTCCGCTCGTAGCTAGCTACGATGAGGGAGCATAAAAATAATAATTAAAATGCATGAGGTCGTACCGTCTTTAATCAACTTTGCAGCGCCGCCTGTAGGAAATAAAAAATTGTTCATAGTTGATAATTAGTGACGGTTAAGTAGCGACTAAAAACTGTGAGATGTTGGCTACCTTTTTCTTGCGCTCTGCCACTCTTTTGTCTCGTTGAAATCGGTTACGTTCAGCCCTTAAAAGAGAAAAAAAAGAGTCGTCTCGGCTCCCTGGAAATTTCTCCAAAAGGACGAGCCTCGGTGTCAACGACAATACGTCTCCAATTCTAAGGAGAAGCTCAACCACCAAATCCAGCATTGATTGTCTCCTTCGAGATCTCCTCTCGCCGAATTTCCCCGGTTCGAACTTTAATTGAAAATGAGTTCTTAAGGTGGCAAAAGCCGAGGGCGAAACAATAGCGCCACGAGACGCGCGCACGGATGATGAATTCGTTCGGTCGGGCTTGCTCAAATTATTTTTATCTCCCAAATTCAGGAGTTTCCATAGAATTGCCAGATGGAAAGATCATCTGGGGGAAAGGGCGTCCGAGACGAAAATACCCCACGGTATTATTCGATATTCGGAAGGCAATAATAATTTCAGTTCAGCTTGAATAAGTTTCAATTTCACAAAGCTATGACGTCTGTAGTCCGCCTGCGTTTAATACAATCAAAGCCGGATTTTCGATAGCGGTTAATTTAGAAACCTGGCCTATGATTATTTCCACCACCGGACGAAACACCATGGAACTTAACTTCACCAAGTATTAAGAGTAACGAGAAACTCCCCCGGCAAGTTGCGAAAAGATAAACGTACCTTGTCGTACTGAGTGTCAGGTGTGTTTTCACCCTCGTCAGCCGACCAAGAATTAGCTCTCCATGTGCACGCCGAGACGACGTGGGCCTAGAGGGCAGCTACACAGTTTCGGGGATAGTCTAGGCGGTTTGTTACCTGGACGCGAAGCTCTCCGGGCACTCTATCCAAGACCAATTTGCCAATTAAACTATCCGCGAAGAAGAAGCGAAACTAACCGGACAAACCAGCCAGACTACCGCTACTATCACTTTCCGAGAGAAAATTGTACGTGCAATACGTTGTAGTTGTGTAACAAGAAGGGACAAGTAGCAAGCCTAGCTTCCTCAGCATTTGCCATCGTGCAGTTCCACGGTTGAGTTTCACGTTGCAGGTGGGGCAACCAGTGATGGTGTACTCTCTGGTAACACCATAGATGAGGATACCGCGTGGAAAACCCATGGTGTGGGGAATCAGTAAGAAGGCTACATTATTGCAGCGCATTCGGGCTTCACGGCCCATAGACCGTTCGGTCGCAGCAGTAACTTAGAGCCAGCCAGTAGTAACGGCCGTGGTCGTACCGGCGGGTGGTTACCAGGGTTTTCTCTAACGAATGGCAGAACCCTTTCTACTATGCGGGTGATCTCGATAGCTCGCGTGTGCATGGAGAAGTATATAGCCTGGTGGCGACGACTTTGCTCGCGTATTTATATACATATATATAATATGAAGTACGAAACCTGACGCTACCTATCCGCGTAACCCTCTGTAATAGGTACGTACACCTTTACCAGTTGTATTCCATTTTTATTCGCGCATTATCTCCCAACCAGCTATAGTATATGGGAATAGAAAACCGTACTTTGCGTTCCACCCTTCAACTCGATCTCTCGAAATAGCCCAGACGAGTTCGTTGCTGCGAACGAGCTTTTCCATTCCTCTCGCACACTCACAACTATCCTGTGATTGCAGATGCGGATGTAAGCGTGTAGAAATTTCACCACCGGACGAGATCCGCAATGACTTTTTCCATTGCTACCTGGCAGATAACTTCAGAAGTATTTGATTTGCTTCGGGAAAACGAATTCTGCAAATTCTGCACATGTTTCTATTCTGCAACCTTCGCGAAGCTGCATATGCGTATGTACATCTTTGTTGGATCTATATACGTATGTAGAGTTCTCGGAATAAATACGAGGAATCTGATTTCATAGGACGGAAATGAAACGAACTTTTCAAGTTGTTTGTCAAGACGGAATATATGAAGTCCAATTCACAGGTGCCCTTACAGAAATCTCACAGGAAGAATGCGGGATACATTGGATTTTTTTTGTAAATAGGTTTCATCTACAAATCGTATACGAACTTATTTCGGTAAGTTGATTTGATAGGAAATTGTACAGTGTTTGCACGAGGGCAGTATTTGGATGGGTCACCATGCACTGGTTTGCGTGTCAACTTTCGTAGGAGAACACCCTGGTAAAAATATATTATAGAGATTGATAGAGATCGACAGAATTTGAATGGGATTTAATCGTATGTTATCATCTCTATCTATTCGGACTTTGATCAATTTATAGAAATTGAATCGTTGTTATTAGTTTCCTTTAGTTTTTGTTTTCTATTGGTTAAATACGATAGATACGTTATCGGGATGTATGGTACACTAACGTATTTAGAATATTTTATAATTTTTTTTAAACTGATTTTTTAATAAATTCTTAGACTTCTTATTATCCGAAATCTATGCTCTTATTAATTTCTTGATATGCTTGATTATTTATTAGATTTTTCTCGTATCGCGAAGTACTCAAATACGGATAAAATAAAACTTTCGGTAAGGAATGTATACATGAAGCATTCTTACATAGTTAATTAACATAAATAATTTAGTAAGAAAGATGCTAAAAAACTGCTCAATTTACTGTTGTTATTCATAAGTACGTGAAGCGGCTTATATATTATTGATGTATATTATCTTACAAGAACGAGTTTGGATGGAATAGTTAGGCAGTCTATCAGAGATCATGAAAGTTAAGCAGCTTGGGTCGCGGTCACTACAAAGATGGGTGACCAAAAAAAAAAAAATGTAATTATCCGGTCGATATCTTTTTTTTTTGCTTGGAATATTACATTATGGGTATATACGTACAATCGTATATTTTTATTATTAAATTAAATACAAAAATTATATTATAATAATACTAGGATTTTATTGTGGCTCGCGCGCTGCTCGCGCTCGCAATCGCCCCCACCCAAGGGTGCCCCCGGCAAGGGTGCCCCCCGCAAGGGTGCCCCCCGCAAGGACGCCCCCGCAAGGGTGCCCCCCGCAAGGTTGCCCCCGCTAGGGTGCTCCCTGTAAGGATGCCCCCCGCCAGGGTGTCCCCCGCAAGGGTGCCCCCCGCAAGGACGCCCCCCGCAAGGGAGCCTCCTGCAAGGTTGCCCCCCGCTAGGGTGCTCCCCGTAAGGATGCCCCCTGCAAGGGTGTCCCCCGCAAGGATGCCCCACGCAAGGGTGCCCCCGGCAATGGTGCCCCCCGCAAGGGTTCCCCCCACAAGGGTTCCCCCCGCTAGGGTTCCCCCCGCTAGGGTTCCCCCCGCTTGGGTTCACCCCGCTAGGGTTCCCTCCGCAAGGATGCCCCCCCCCCCTCAAAGGTGCCAGCCACCCTTAGGGGGCCTATGTTTTTGGAAAAGGACTTAGAAAAATACGGGCTTGGGGCTTCGCGGAAGGAGGTGGGGCTAGCCCCAGGGGCTAGGGCTACCCCCAGGCCTTTAGCCCCGAGCCCGAATTATTCCAAGTCCCTCGATTCTTGACACGGCGGCGGCGAAATCTTTTTATAATATAGAGAGATTATAGGATATGGACGAAACATATAGGATTTCGATCGTAAATTTATGAACCAAAGTCCGTATTCGGAATGATAGAATTTTTTATAATCGTTTTCTATAATTTATTTTTACCAGGGTATTTTTCTGAATTTTGGTATCAACACAGTAGAGTCTCAGTAAAATACTGGCGAATCTGCAGGATTTTTCACAGTTGCTCTGTACCTTCGTGCGAATGCGACACAGTAGTGTATTAGGAAGGCATGGCTGCGGATAATACCCTGAGGGAAGGGGAGAGGAAGGGAGGAGAGGAATGGAATAAAGACAGAAAGGTGATAATATGCACGAGGTATACAATGGAAAGAAATAATAACAGTACTTAGCAGTTCGTATTAGAATAAGGATGGAGATAAATGAGAGTTTTTAAAAAAGTAAGTAATGTTGCAAAATTGCGGGTTTACTAGCCCGTGAATGTATGTATATTTGCACGCGTTCATACATACGCTGTATTTAAGGACACACGAAACATGTATTTACAGAAAATTTTTTTTTTAGCAATTTCTCCTCTTATTCACTTTGTATGTAACGCGAATTTAAAAAATGGGATTCATGCCAGTTACAATTAACACGAAAGCCAGATTTTTCGACGGATGAAATTACGGTAATGGTTGCATGGGAAAAAATTATTATATATTTCTATTATAAAAGGATCTCGCCAACGCCGCGGTGTCAATAATCATACGAGTACGAGTATGCACAGCGCTTGAAATAGTGCAAAGCCCCTAATATAATTATATGTAATTATATATCATTATTTTTTCCCAGTTATCAATGTAGCTCGCACGACCTAATTCTTTAAAATCCCATTCAATGTCCTCAAGCAATATTTTTAACCAGACAAATGACTATATAAATAAAATAACATTAAACACATTTGCGTGTCCGAATGTATCGACAGTTCTTTAAACTTTAGAATTCTGCAAATTTCTTTCAAAAGTATCTATTAAGGTAAACGGCCCAGTTTGTGACACCTTTAGAGCAGCGGGGTCGATTTTCTGTTATTTACAGATGCGTGATATTGTTAAACTGAAAATGAACGTTTTCAATACGTGCATTAAAACCTTCTGAAACAGATTAGACTATTCTTCAAAGGCAAAATGTTGAGAATATTAATAAAAACATTATTTAAATATTGCTTGTCTACTGCCGGGGTTCCTGACCCTGCAGAACCACTCATGTCGTAGCTTGTGACCCTCGCGTGTACCGGGTTTGTGACACTGACGCCATAGGTCCTGACCCCCGCGTGTACCGGGATTGTGACACTCAGGCCGTAGGTCCTGACCCCCGCGTGTACCGGGTTTCTGACACCTATCCGGGTTTTTCGAACTCCTATTTGGAAAAAATATTGATAATTAAATGAAAACGAAACCATAATAACTTTAAATGTTGAAATTTATACAGTATTCAATCCTAACCTAATTTTCAGCAACAAGTAAAAATCGTAAATATTGAGAGGGTCAGCAACCGCGTCAATAACCACAATTACGTTGGGAGTTATTGACCCTTTGAATTTACGGGAAAAACTAATCAATAGCTTAAGTATTCTATTTCTTGTCGATAAAGCTAATTATTGTGATCATTTTCATATAATTGTTATGTTGTATTATACTTACTTAAGAATGGAAACGATCAAATACGCGACCGATGCAGCTAGTGAGCTCCGTCTAGGAATGGCGGTTCGAACTCACTGAGCCGCAATACCACGGCTTTCACCGGTGAAATGTATTTCTAAATAATTCGATACGAAATTTGTTTATTGCAGAAAAAAACTATTAAAAAAGCTCTTTAATTTGGCGATAATAAGGTTAAAATTCGACGTAAATTACATTTATGATAGGGGTCACAATCCGAGGCAGTGTCACAAACAGGGCCGTTTACCTTATGAGCACTACGAACTTATTGGAATACAATTTCAAAATGATTACGAGATTCACAATGTCGAAAGCTTCGATCCAACCTTTTTTAACAATATCTTATCTTTACACTTCTTGTACTTCTGGACGAAGCGTACTTTTTAGTAGGTGTAAGACGTCATTGATGTTGAATGGCTTCCCAGCTCTGCCTGTAGGTGCAGACGTGTAACAAAAAGTGGTTGTTGCACGAGCAAGAACTTTGGTAGGGAGAAAAGTAGACAGTATGTATATTATATACGTAGTACACGTTGAAGCGGATGAAAGACTCGGTGCACGAAGAAATAGTAGAGAGCCGACGGGTCTGCGTCGACGATCCAAAAGCTCGTAGCGACTGCACGACGGCGCAGAGTTCCGACAAGCGGCTAAGCGATACTAAAGTATGACTAATGCGAAGCTTCCTCTATACCAGCAGCCAAGAACATGCGGTTAGAGCTTTCCGAGTCTGCTAGAAGCAGCTAGATGTGTCGGTCGAAGTGTTGAAATCTTGGAACTTGGATGCGGCTAATACCCGCTGACAACTCCATCCAGCATTACATAGAAGCAAAATGAAACATCAAAATATGAAAATTTCCTCAACCGTGATTTAGCCAACATTTCACTCGGACTCTTGTGTTCCTGTGATCACTTGTGTTCTTGAAATATACAAACCTTTAAATTATTAAGCATACTCTTGCGCTGTTACAGTTAATTATGGTAATTAAAGTTGCCAGGTAAATATAAACTGTGATGTCATTACCAGACTCCGGAAAATTATAGTTATATTTTCTCTCATATGTGCAATGTCGTACGCATAACTATATTGCATGTTTACACGGATACAGGTATGGTATGTATGTATGTACTCTCACACGTTGCCGTTCTCGTCCTTTTTTTCGGGAGCTACTGTTTGCTCTATGCACTTCAATCTTTGCGCGCGGTTATATTAAATACTAGAGTAGCCGGTAGAGCCGCGAGCAGCCTCGCAAAATGACGGAGCATTTTCTTATTATTATTATTATTATTATTTTTGTTCAAGTTTGCCGCTGTCGAGGATCCAGAATGCTTCTGATGTATTTCTCACAGATTTATTCGGGCACCATACTCTTTGCCTTATCGCGATAAGCGTAGAAGCGTCACGCGTGAATAAACCTGCGGCTGAATTATATGATTTGAACGTTAAGCCCGTGGATGGGCTAATTTATTTGCCCTGTGCCATGGAACTTACGCTCCACTGTGCAATAATGAAGTGGACAGCGATATTATATTTTCCGTGTGGTCGTGACCGAATCTATTAAAATAGCTATATGCTTGTAGGCTATAAAGCATATGGACTGGAATTCCGCTTGGATATCGGCCGGAATTTCTCACGTTATAATGCGCGCTCACAGAGCGATTACTAATGCAGATATTATCAACGCAAATAGCAACGAATAACTCGAAATACAGGAGAAATTTAGAGCCGGTGGATTCACTGCGCCAGGAATAATATAGTTGCAAACGCTTTTGCCACGAGACAAGCGGAATCCCGAGCATAGATAAATGCGAACACATTGGGTACGAATGAGGGCTCTTTCGTGGGTTTGGGACATTCCAACCGATGCTGGCTCGGGCCTCAGTGATGTTTGCTCCAAGCACAAAACGTTCGCAACTGCTAAATTTGGCAAGGTTTCAACCGGGACAGTAAGCAGCGGCAGCCCCGTAACAGCGCTCGTTCTTTGCTAACCTCCCACGTATGTACCACATTTTTTAATTCACCGTTATAAACAGAGTGCCATGCGCATCGGTGCTGCGAAGAGCTGCAGCGAGACCACAAGTATTTACCTGCAATATAGGTGAATTTAATAATACGCGGTTATTTAAAACTACTTGTCCGTTTGTTCGTCATCGGATTGTAATTAATTTAATAAAATAAGAGTTTCAGGAAATTCATATTTTTTATCTACTGCAACGAATAGTTCTGTTTTTCTGAAAAAAAATTAAAAGGCTTTGTATTAAAAGAGGGCGGTGTAGTGACTTTTATTTTCCGTCCGACATTTTATCATGAAAAATGTTGTCCTAAGTCAAATATTTAAAAAACCGTGTTTTATTATTTTTAATGTGTATTCACAATTTTCAAATATTACATAAAAGTCTTTAAAAAATTCATACGTATTCAGAAAAATTATCGAATTATTTTCATTTTTTAAAAAGTTAGTTTTTTTCAATTTTTTTTTTTGTTGAGTTTTGCTTCCTCATAGAGGAAGCTTTGTTTTCGTGAAAATGTTTTTTTCGAGATTTTTATGACAGTACACTCAGAATAGTCCAAAACGTCGAGAAAAGTGATTTAGAAAAAACTTGCTACTGGCGTGATCGCAAAACGTGACTTTCTCATCACGATTGTTACTGGCGTCACGTTACTGTCGTGAAGTTAGTTTGTGAAGTTAGTTTGTGAAATTAGTTTGTGAAATTAGTTTGTGAAATTAGTTTGTGAAGTTAGTTCGTAATATTCGTTTTTGTAGTTATATATGAATAAATATCTCTCTATATTATAAAAAGATCGCGCCGCCGCCTTCGCCGCCGTGTCAAGAATCGAGGGACTTATTCGGGTTAGAAGCGGTCACCCATCCAAGTACTGACCACAAAAATTCTGGGGTCTATTTTTGAAAAAATTAGCTTATTTAGGCTTATTTAAAAAAAAATTAGGTCTTTTTTTAAATTTAGGTCTATTTTTGAAAAAAAAAAAAATTAGACCTATTTTTTAAATATTATTTTACATACTTTGCATGTGATGAAAAAGTAAAAATTTGTTACTGGTGTAAAATTTTTATCGTGAATTTACTGGGTTATAGTGATTAATAATGTGTGAATTTCGCACATTAATTGTAATCTCCATTTTTAGCTATAATTTGTCAAGAACGCGTTTGTAAATTCGAAATTCGCGCGCGCGAGAAAGCGAGCGTGACATCGCGCGCCGGCGCGCGCCTTCACATCTCTCTTTCCCTTTGATGTTATTATCGTCGGCATTGCGATAGTTTGACAGTCGGAATTACATTTTATTTGATATTTCCAACGTTTCGCATATTATGGTGTGTATGAGCAGCATTTGGAATTGGTATAAAATGCTATACGAGTGATAAAATAAATAAAAAAACTATGATGTGATGAGTGCATGAGTGTTTATAGTCTAACATCAAGAGTGATGATAACCTCAAATGTGTTTCTCTTGTATTTTTACATTCTTTTTTTAAATTTTAATCTAACATATGGTGTAAATATTCATAGTATGTTATCATTGAAAACTGCTCAAGATCATTGCAGTTCTTTTTTTTAGTGAATGTGTAACACAATAACACAAGAAAGTAACATATTTCAAGCAATACATTTTTTACAACAGTTTAAGATGTCTTATGTGGGTGATTGAAAAAACAAAATCTTCTATATACTAAATCTCTTGTTGTTCATTTTTTATTTGCTGGTAATACTATTTGTATGTATCACATTGAAGCATAATATCTTTTATATTAACTTGCGGTACAAAAATAAATAAAATTTTTATTTTTTTTTATTTTGTATTTAAGGTAAAGTATCAGAAGCAGTGGAGATTTTGGATTGGATTTCAATACCAAAACCAGGATTTGAATGCAGAAGACACACAAAAAATTTCATTTCAGTCCATAGATGTTTTCAAAAGTTATTGTGTTTCCGGACGGCACATACAGACGCCAGACAGACAGACAGACAGACGGACGGACAGAAATGAGGTAATGTGTTTTTTGGAATCTAGGACACTCAAAACATCTATTTCCATCAAAATCTGGAAGTCGAATTTTTTTTGGATTGCAATACTTTCTCTTTATCCATACTCCGTATGTGATGAGAAAGTAAAAATGTCTGTATGAGTGTAAGTGTGTGTGTGTGTGTTACACGCTCAAAAAATGTAAACCTTTATAACTCGGGAATGCCTCGAGATATAGAGCTGAAATTTACACCATAGATAGAGGGGTCAATCCTCATCGTTCATACCAATTTTTGTAAAAATCCCCATGATCATTAAATTTTTACGCGGTTTTGAATTTTTTCAAAAATGTCTGTTAACGCGATAACTCTTTTAATTTTCGAGATATTAAGCTCAAAATTGGTATGTACGTGAGCTTTCACACACCCGTGATCCCTATTAAATTTGGTTAAGATCGGTTGAATCGTTAAAATTTTATAAGATTTTGATTTTTTGAATTTTTTTATTTTTTTTCTGCGATGCGAATTTTGGTATCAAATATCGAGCTGGGAGTCAAATGAGTGCCAAATTCATGATTAACAGAAAAATACGTCAGATATAGCCCAAAAATGTTGAACGATAACATATTTTCATAGCGATGTTGTACAGTCTATATTGCGAAAAGTAGCGATTTATGTCGTATAAACTAGCCATATCCTTGCTTCCCAATGAAATGTCGGAAACCACCGATTTCTATCGTGTTCTACAAAAAAAACAGAGAAGATAGAGTATTCGAGGGAGTTTCTGGACCGTTTGTCCTTATTATATTTTCACAAAGCGAGAGTGTGCGCTTATTTATATTTATTTAAAACAAGGATGCAAAGCAGAACCTTGCACATTGCTTCCTCATTATATTTCGCTTTTTACAAAGCTTCCTCTATGAGGAAGTCAAAATCAATTCCCATACTTCCTCTTAGAGGTTGCTTTGTAAAAAGCGAAATATAATGAGGAAGCAATGTGCAAGGTTCTGCTTATTGCGAAAAGTAGCGATTTATGTCGTATAAACTAGCCATATCCTTGCTTCCCAATGAAATGTCGGAAACCACCGATTTCTATCGTGTTCTACAAAAAAAAAACAGGGAAGATAGAGTATTCGAGGGAGTTTCTGGACCGTTTGTCCTTATTATATTTTCACAAAGCGAGAGTGTGCGCTTATTTATATTTATTTAAAACAAGGATGCAAAGCAGAACCTTGCACATTGCTTCCTCATTATATTTCGCTTTTTACAAAGCTTCCTCTATGAGGAAGTCAAAATCAATTCCCATACTTCCTCTTAGAGGTTGCTTTGTAAAAAGCGAAATATAATGAGGAAGCAATGTGCAAGGTTCTGCTTTGCACCCTTTTTAAAAAAAGTTAGGCTGACGAATAATTTCTTAAACAATTTTTTTCGTTGATTTTTAAATAACATTTTGGAATCATTATCATGTAAGATCAATTTTTTTCAGCACTTTCTATATGCCTGATTTCTTTCAGATTTTTATTCCTTCGAGATTCTCTCGATTCTCTCTTAAACTCACACGAGGTCGCACTGTACTGTACGAAAGTACAACCTTAAGGTGTGTAAGTGCTAATCTCCCGTCTATTTTCCGTACACCTCCCATCACACAGTTTTTCTTTTTGGTACCACAGGATAATAAATATTCGTAGCACGTCGAGCGTTCGGTACGCGGAAAATTGGCTTTAGGGAAGTACATAAGGAAAGAGAGAGAGAGAGAGAAGCGAGAGCATCGAATGTCGAATCAATCGACAGAGCAGCAATAGCGAAATAGCCGTTGCGGCTGCCAGGTCATTCGTCGAAGCTCTTGATGCTGGATCGTTGAGAGATACGAGGAGATTTCGTGGCAGTACCATTTCGCACGTACGTTAATTCCATAGGTATAGTGTTATAACGGTTGTGGAGCAGAATGGAGGAAGAAGGGCCACGGCCTCTGCCGTTATCGAGCCCGCACTCTAACTCCCTTCTCGGTCTTCTCCGCTCGCCCCGACGCCCTCGGTCTCCCTTCTCCAAGAGCTCGGCGGCGCCCGTTACCCTTATCGGTTCAACAAATTTAACTTGATTTCCTATACGAACTACGCCGAGCTCCGGGGAAATACAGAGGTACAGCCGGCAAAATAGTCCGCGCGCCGTCTCGTCTAAACTCGCTTTACGATAAAGGATAAACCTTCGCAGCTGTACAGCCAGTCGGAGCCACCCCCTCGGAGAATCCAGCGGCAAACTCACACATACATACACACCACACCGAGATTTCATCCAAGCTCCACACCGGATCCTCTTGACCCAAGGAAAACTCTTCTTCGTTGGCTACAACCAATGCTGAAAACTTTTCCGAGACTGACCGTAAGAAAACGGCTTCGGTGACTCCAGCGAAACTTCAAATTCGCTTTTTTAAACCATTCGAGTAGCCTCAATCGATTGCCAACACTTCTCGCCAACGCGCTTAAATATTTTTTCCACGTCATGTTGGAAAAAGTTTAAAAAAAAAAACAAAAAAAAAAAATGTCTCCAATAATATATTCACGGAAAAATGCCGTAAATTTTACGATTACGAGCACGTGCTCCGGCACTTCGCTCACGGCGCGGACATAATTCAACCGTTGACGCGCAGATTCCAGAACAAAACAATATCCGCCGGCTCTGGTCGTAATACCCTCGTCTCGTCGGACAGTTACTTTGAAATGCATAGAATTTTCAAAAATAAAGCAAAAATGAAACAAAAATTGACGGGAAAAAAAAAAGATCGCTGCAGCTGCGCGTGGCACTGCAGTTAATGGTCAACAATTCGAAATAGCTCTTTGCGTATTATTTATTTTGCCCTCCGGGATATATACGCTGGATGCTGAATTCCGTTATCGAGCTACTAGCTTTGTTTCAACGCGGCTGAGTGTTTCTCTGTTATATGGCAGAGGGTAAGTGTTTCTCGTGCACGCTCGGGGTTACACATAAAAGGCATTGGAGTCGGTTCGCAATGACGGCCCTCGGGAGGCTTAAACACGAGTGGCGGCGCGGCGTATGGTGTACACGCAGCAGTCTGGCGCATAGTCTGTATAATTCAGTCATATCCATGCTAATCCCACCAACCCGGGCAGAGCGTTATTCTCCATGATGGATGTACGGCCACGGGAGAATTGCCCTTTTCATTGAAATACAACTAAAATTAAACTCATTTGCTGCCTACGTGGATTTACGATCCTCGAAAAATCGCTTACGGCGAATAAAAAAAAAAACAAGTCGAACATAGACATTTCATGCTGTTGTAGCATTCGCGAAGCGCTTTGTTTCGTCCAACTACTTTCGACCTTCTGACTTTCGGCCTTACGACTTTTTGTTAAACGAATTGCAATCGAATGGAAGAAAACACGTTATTGATTTATTATAGACAATTTTTTAAATAATACTAAGTCTGCACGGAAAAAAAGGCTTGCACGGAAAGAAAAGCTTGGTTAAAACAACCAAGTGCTATGGTTATATATGCGCCAGACAATTAATTGGTTAGGCTACCAATGTTTTGGTTAGACTAACCAAGTGACTTGGTAAGCTAACCAAGTGACTTGGTTAGACCAACCAAGAAATTGGTCACCTAACAAATTACTTGGGTGGTCTAACCAATTAATTGTCTGGCACATATATAACCATAGCACTTGGTAGTTCCAACCAAGCTTTTTTTTCCGTGTGGTTGGAACAACCAAGTGCCTTGGTTATATATGCGCCAGTCGATTGATTGGTTAGACCAATCAAGTTATTTGTTAGACTACCAATTTCTTGGTAGGTGTAACCAAGTCACTTGGTTAGTTTACCAAGGCTACCAAATTCTTGGTAGGTCTAACCAAGTCACTTGGTTAGCTTACCAAGGCTACCAAAGTCTTGGTAGGTCTAACCAAGTCACTTGGTTAGCTTACCAAGGCTACCAAATTCTTGGTAGGTCTAACCAAGTCACTTGGTTAGCTTGCCAAGGCTACCAAATTCTTGGTAGGTCTAATCAAGTCACTTGGTTAGCTTACCAAGGCTACCAAATTCTTGGTAGGTCTAACCAAGTCACTTGGTTAGCTTACCAAGGCTACCAAATTATCGGTAGGTCTAACCAAGTCACTTGGTTAGCTTACCAAGGCTACCAAATTCTTGGTACGTCTAACCAAGTCACTTGGTTAGCTTACCAAGGCTACCAAATTCTTGGTAGGTCTAACCAAGTTACTTGGTTAGCTTACCAAGGCTACCAAATTCTTGGTAGGTCTAACCAAGTCACTTGGTTAGCTTACCAAGGCTACCAAATTCTTGGTAGGTCTAACCAAGTCACTTGGTTAGCTTACCAAGGCTACCAGATTCTTGGTAGGTCTAACCAAGTTACTTGGTTAGCTTACCAAGGCCACCAAATTCTTGGTAGGTCTAACCAAGTCACTTGGTTAGCTTACCAAGGCTACCAAATTCTTGGTAGATCCAACCAAGTCACTTGGTTAGCTTACCAAGGCTACCAAATTCTTGGTAGGTCTAACTAAGTCACTTGGTTAGCTTACCAACGCTACCAAATTCTTGGTAGGTCTAACCAAGTCACTTGGTTAGCTTACCAACGCTACCAAATTCTTGGTAGGTCTAACCAAGTCACTTGGTTAGCTTACCAAGTGACTTGGTTAGTCCAACCAAGAAATTGGTAGCCTAACAAATAACTTGGTTGGTCTAACCAATTAATTGTTTGGCGCATATATAACCAAGACACTTGGTTGTTCCAACCAAGCCTTTTTTCCGTGTGATTAAGATGTGAACCGTGTCTAAGTCGAAAGCCATAGCTTTATTAAATTTATGATGAATTTCAAGTCGAAATATAAGAAACAGCTGGAATGTCACGTTTTGTCGAGTCGTAGCGAATTCGAATGTGCTGAAGAAGAAGCCGAGATTCGTTATGCACGAATGTCTCCAGCTTCACATAACGATGAGGAATATATTTATTTTTAAAAAACATCATATTCAATTCGAATATAATGTTATAATGTAATAATTTCTTCCACCATTCCTCAAATCCAGCTCTAGTATTCGGAATACTATAAAAAAACATTAAAAAAAGTGTTTGAGCTCACGTAGAGCTGATCTGTCAGCCGCAAGAGCTTTACTACTGGCCGTGAAAAACTACTTCGGACGAGCATATCAATCGGGTATAACGACACCGGTAGGTGCAGTCAGAGGTGGTATCGAGGACACCCTCGGCAAAATTGACCTTATAGAGAGAAGCAAGAGCGAGACTTTGCTGGCCCGTTTCACGTAGAGGGCAATATATAATAACGTGGAGTCAGCGCCAAGAGAAGAGCACAGAAGCGATAAAAATAATCCGTCGATATATTCGAGAAACTTGGAAAAATTTTTCTCCTCGAAAAATCACGTACGCCGGCTATGAACGTTTCTATCACTCGACGGAGAAGAAAACGGCGATCGGCGCGTGCGGAGATATACACGCGAAAGGATAAGAAGAGTGTCATCGCGTGGCTCGAATCTTTTATGTCCTTTCGATTGAGACATGGAAGTGAGAGCTAGGGTGCGATAGTCGAACGTTTTGAACGACGTATAATAAACTTGGGAGCTAGCTGGTCATGGCTTATTAAACGGCGTTTCTTGGCGTTCACTGTAAGTGTCGTTGGATGTGTGAAAGAACGGCGCGACAACATAAAATAGGACTGACTGAGATACAGAGGGAAACGGTTGGATAAAGACATATACCTACAGCCAAAGAGGCACATCGTTCAGACAGACGTGCGTGGGACGAGAAGACGTCGTGGGGGCATATACTACACGAGAAGATATGAGAAACAGTAGAGAACGGTAGAGACCTCATAACTGATACCAGTAGAGTGCATGTAGTCCCATGTCTGAAGTGGAACGAGATATGCCGCGTTGGAAAACGCTTCCGAGCACCAGATGTCACGGATTTTCTTATTTGACGGATGTGCCAATATTTCGGATAGGAGAGAAGTGGAGACATGCCAAAGTAATATCGCACTTCATGCGGCTTGATGACGGTCTCATCGGGCGCAGGTTTGCGCTGCTTTGAGCCTTCTGCTCTTTTTCTTCTTCTTTTTCTTCTTCTCCTTCTTCTTCTTCTTCTTTACTCGGGAAATCTTCTTGTCATAGGTAAAAGAATGCTGCCGATTTCGCCGACTGGATGTGCATCGAGACAGAAAGATAGCTAACACGGGAAAAATGAAAATCCTGATTGTGCGTCTCGAGAGATGGAGACGAGGAATTCATGGTCTTCAGTGAAAGGATCACTTGAGAAAAACGGTGATGCTGAGACACGCAAGTCGACAAGTGGTTTTATCAACCCTATTCCTTGTCTATAGTTTGCGATGCTGATACCTGTTCATATGTTTCTAGGAAAATATATTAAGTACGATTTTATTACGGAAGCACAGGACGCAAATGGAACGAGCAGAAAGGAAAAAGTACGAAATGTATATCGTGTATATGTAGCCATTTTAGGGCTTAAAAAATCGTAAAAATGAGAATAGTATCGATCAATGTAGCAGTAAATGATGGCCGGTGCCTATGAAGAGTTGGAAATTCAGTACGAATCTGACGAAAAAAAATGCATTACTCCTTACTGCTAATTCGAGTGTTTAATAGTATATTACGCCACTAGGGAGGGAAAGTATACGGTTGGGGATAGTCTACTTTCACTCCCCAGTGGAGTATACTATTTTTCACCATATCTGCAGCGGAAAGTTCGAATTACGTAAAGCCCGTAGGGCGGGAAGTCGAACTTTCCGCGCAGGTATGGTGAAAAGTTCTTTTTTAAATCATGCACAAGGAAAGCCTCTGATTTCGTGACTGTAAATGGTGGCGAAAATGACGTATTATAATAGTGCGCGTGAAAATACTGCGCACAAACGATGTAGATACTTTTCTGCACGTAATCTCTGTACTGGAATTTTTTCGGTGCTTAATCTATTATCTCTAAAAATAGCTGTAAGATGGTGAATACTTTAAAGCGTTAAACATAGATTCGATTTTTCAACCGATTTACCCGCCTAGTGAGGTTCTTGAAAGATAAACGTCAAAACGGAAATTATCATTGGCATATCCGTTTCCGATATGATAAAAATAAGTAAGATATTGCATGGAAGTGGGCCAATCCGGGTTCGAGTTGTATCTGAAAGAGTCTACACATTCTTTCGAATTATGTAAAACTATATAAATTTATATATTTTTTAAATTAGAATTATAAAAATTATTATATAAAATATTAAAATTATGTAAATTTATATAATTTATATAATTTATATAATTATATAAATTTATATAAAAATTCTAGAACATCCACAAATTATCTTCTATTTTTGAATTTCATGTATTACGCAAGTAAAAAGATATTCAAATATAAAATTTAGGTTTTTTAATGTATTTCCATCCATAATTAATATCGTGCATTTTTTTTCAGAGTATAAAGTAATGAAAAAAAATCCACTTGGTCTGGTTCCAAATTTCACAGACCTTCGGCTACTATGTTGAATCACAGAAAAATTGGCACGATGTCAAATTCAAGGTTCGTTTGAGTCATTAGCTAAAAAAAAAAAGAATCTATCTAATCGAAATTGCTCTCTTTTCACGTTTTACCAAGTCGATACTTTTTAACATTTTTCTCTTCGAAAGAAGGTCTACAAAAAACAATTGAAATTCAATATTCGATGAAGAACATGATTAAAAAATCTGGCACGTTTTGTAAATGTTCTGGACATTATAAAAAATTATGAAACATGAACGTGTGTTCTTTCCTATCTTAAACATTATGACGACATTTTAAGCGTGTTGAATTTTACATGGTGATGATATGTAAAATACAACACGCGTAAATTGTGTAGAAACTCGGCACAATGTTAGAGATAGGAAAAAACACACTTGTAGCACGCTTGATTTTTAGGGTGTATATGTAATCCAAATTCAAATATAAGTTGTATTTGAATAATGGTTGACGGAGCTCTTAGGAATATTCAGGGAAGGGCATGGAGCGAGTAGCAGAGTTTGTAGCGAATAGCATACAGGGCTGCATTCGTGGCCTACTTCCATCATCGACGAATAGCTGTGGACGAGAGAATGTTCGAACGTTCGAGCGATCGTAGCTTGGTCAGCTTTGCGGTGATCACCGAGATATTTCGCCCCCAGGGGCAAACTTCGAACCTGAGAGAGCTGCCGAGAGAGCGTAAGCTCATGGCAGCATGAAACGTAAAAGAGACCGAGTCCAAGTGGGAAGCGAATCGACGGGGCGTTTACCGTTCGATTCTCCATTTACGAAAGTGCCTCACTCTCATGTTTTCATCTCGATTTCCTTCGAAAGAGATCGTTCATCGTTACCTACGATGACCGATCATTTTATCCGCAATTCGAATGGCACAACCGACAATTCAACGATATCACAATTCACTGTAGTATCAATTATTTGCTGCGACTATGGACGTTCCGTCGTCTGCTTTGATCATTAGTTCGGTGATTGAAAGATCGTTTACGTGCTTTCAGATTTTCGAAACGACTCATCACCGTAGAAAGCACCGAAAAAAACGCGTTACTCTGTCAGACCATTCATTCACTCACGTCAACTTGAAGCAACTCAAGTATCAGGGTTCGGAAGTAACGCGTTACTAGTAACGTCGTTAGTGAATTTGTTACTTTTTGGTGGTAACGATCGGTAACCTCGTTACATTTTTATACGAGTAATTCTAAGATAACGTTCGTTACAAAAAATTTGTAACGAAGTTGTAACGAAATTGTCGTTACTTTATCGTTACTTTTTGAGATTCAAAATGTTTGTTAACAAGTATATTTCGTTCATTTTCGTTGGTATCTCACCTCTTAGAGGGAATCTGAACGACTCAACATTCGAACAGCTACTTTTGCTCAACATTAATAAACGCTTCCTCTGAATTATTCGTTTTTTCATTATTAACCTTCATTCTACACGTTAATAATTATATACGTATAAATTTGTTGTATGATTAATAAGTTTTTAAGTAACGAAAAGTAACGGAAGCGTTACATTTTCAGTAACAATAACGGTAACGCGTTATTATTTCACAAGAAGTAATGGTAACGGTAACACGTTACTTTTTCACAAGGATTAATGGTAACGGTAACGAATTACTTTAAATAAGTAACGTTCCGAACCCTGTCAAATGTCAGGGTTCGGAAGTAACGCGTTACTAGTAACGTCGTTAGTGAATTTGTTACTTTTTGGTGGTAAAGATCGGTAACCTCGTTACATTTTTATTCGAGTAATTCTAAGATACGTTCGTTACAAATTTTTTGTAACGAAGTTGTAACGAAATTGCCGTTACTTTTTCGTTACTTTTTGAGATCCAAAATGTTTGGTAACAAGTATATTTGGTTCATTTTCGTTGGTATCTCGCCTCTTAGAGGGAATCTGAACGACTCAACATTCGAACAGCTACTTTTGCTCAACGTTAATAAACGCTTCATTCTACACATTACTAATTATATACGTATAAATTTGTTGTATGATTAATAAGTTTTAAAGGAACGAAAAGTAACGGAAGCGTTACATTTTCAGTAACGATAACGGTAACGCGTTATTTTTTCACAAGAAGTAATGGTAACGGTAACGCGTTACTTTTTCACAAGGAGTAATGGTAACGGTAATGAATTACTTTAAATAAGTAACGTTCCGAACCCTGTCAAATATATGCTGTGTGTCGCGTCTGAAAGATTAGCCATGTCCAGTCGGATTGTCCCGAGGACACAAAATAAATCAGGCGAGAGTAGCACGTGCAGATATTCACCGACATTTCCCACGGGGCTGTCTGGATTCTTACTGTTGCATCGTCACGGAATCGTAGATACACAAGGTGCTCGGACTTCTCACAAGTAAAAAAAATTATATATAGTCGAACATATGAAATTGGACATATACAGTCTGTATAAGCTTGTTACACACAGTGACCTCATCTTACCAAATTAAACTCCTATAAATTGAGATCCGCAAGGACTGCAGAGTCAGTCTACTTTCCGACGTCGAGAGAGCAACATCAAAATTCTCTCCTCACCAAGGAATCATCACTATCATCTCTCCAGTTCCATCGTTGACGTAGCAAGCGTCAAACTGTATGTGTCCATTCCAACATACCAAGTATACAGTTGATACCAGGGTTCGGAAGTAACGCGTTACTAGTAACGTCGTTAGTGAATTCGTTACTTTTTGGTGGTAACGGTCGGTAACGTCGTTACATTTTTATTCGTGTAATTCTAAGACAATGCACGTTACAATTTTTTTTGTAACAAGTAACGAAATTGCCGTTACTTTATCGTTACTTTTTGAGATACAAAATGTTTGTTAACAAGTAGCTGTTCGAAATCCCTCTAAGAGGCGAGATACCAACGAAAATGAACGAAAGCTACTTGCTCAACGTTAATAAACGCTTCCTCTGAATTATTCGTTTTTTCGTTATAGTCCTTCATTCTACTCGTTAATAATGATATACGTCTAAATTTGTTATATGATTAATATGTTTTAAAGTAACGAAAAGTAACGGAAGCGTTACATTTTCAGTAACGATAACGGTAACGCGTTATTGTTTCACACGGTGTAACGGTAACGGTAACGCGTTACTTTTTCACAAGAAGTAACTGTAACGGTAACGAATTACTTTTAATAAGTAACGTTCCGGACCCTGGTTGATACACTGCACATACCAACTTTATTCACTTCTTCAGTTATGGTTATACCAATGAAATCAGGGAGCACCTTATTTAATACGGTAGTGAACTAAAGAATATGATTTTCCTAAACCAAGCCAATCCGCTCACCGGCCCGTTGCACCCACTTTTGCCTTTATGCTTCGGAATCGTAACACTTTTTTTCTTTCCTGCAATATTACTGTACGTTACTGTTTAATAATCATTTAGAAAAACTGCAGAGGTGCTTAAACTTTTTATATTTGTTGAGGGAATCTCCTGAAATTTACACAGGCATAAAGGTAAAACAAACTGCAAGCGTGCAATTTTTGTGCAGATAGCTAGAAAGATGTAAAACGCGAAAATATCTCCACAGCCCTCCCTTGAGTATAGCAATAAAAAAAAGTCTATCAAGTGAGAGAGACTTGTACAAGTGCGTATAAAACTCTTCATCCTCTTACATAATACAGTTATACTATATAGCAGCGGCTGCAGTAGTGGTGTACGATGAAGTAGAGACTAGGGCTGATATAGGGCTGAGGTGTAGTGGTGCGCGTGGTATCAGGAGTTAGCAGAGAAAGGTTAAGCTGTCGCTTGACGGACGAGGCTAATAAAAGCTCAGCCGCGTAATACAATCCGACGGAAGGCGAGTTCCCGTCTACTAGGTCTGATCTATCTGACGTGATAGGTCAGTCCGTTGGCCTGCTCTACACGAAGGGACAGAAGAAGAGAGGAGACGCATGGTGTAGAACCCTACACTGAAAGACAAGTGGATTACCCACGCGTCGCCAGTAGTCAATAGATATAAATGTTTTTCCCTGTCTATCACCGGTCACGCTACGCTTTCCATCAACTATCGAAGGATGTCCATCCTTCACACGCCGCGAACATTTATTACTTTTCCTTTCCCCCGAAAAAAAATCATCTACACGGAGAGAGAGAGAAATTTCTATATTCTGACAACATAAAACGAGGACAACAAAAATCGTTACGTTAGGTTGGCAAATCTTTTGTTCGGCTGACAAATCAGTTTTGCTATGCTGACAAATCTTTTGTTCGGCTGACAAATCTATTTGCTGGGCTGAGCAATTTTTTTATAAGCCTAACGTAACGATTTTTGTTGTCCTCGTTTTATGCTGTCACAACACAGAAATTTCTCTCCGTGTCTGACGCCGAATTAGTGATGCGGACAACCGAGTCCGCAAGCAAGAAAAAGGCGAGACCGAAATACGAAGCTTGACTGTTGTATTTTCAATCCGATATTATGAACATGGCGATCGAATCCTCGTCTTATCTGACTGCGGGATATAGTCTTTTTGCTCTAAATATCACTCACGTGTAAAATTCTTTATCGGGATCCTCTAAAATTTTTTGCAATGGTGACCTCATGAAATTGACAAATTTTCTGTTGCGGGTGAGATGTACTTGTGCTGGAAATAACGTGTTGGTATTCACCGGGCTTATTTCAAGTGGATTACCCACACGTCGCCAACAGTGGATAGATATAAATGTTACCCCCTGTCTATCACCGGTCACGCTACGCTTTCCATCAACTATCGAAGGATGCCCATCCTTCGCACGCCTCGAACATTTATTACTTTTCCTTTCTCCCGAAAAAAAAAATCATCTATGACGCCGAACTGATGTATACGAAGTAGGGATCCGGACAACTGAATCCGCAAGCAAGAAAAAGGTGAGACCGAAATACAAAGCTTGACTGTTGTAATTTCAATCCGATATTATGAACATGGCGATCAAATTCTCTTCTTACCGGTCAACGGTATATTGTCTTTTTGCTCTGTAATGATACAATTCGTCTCTATCCTCGGCCCTCGAAATAACTAGAGCGCCCCACTCTGCCCTCGCGATATTTCGGCATATTTCGATCATGTCCCAAAATTGCCCGAATATCGAGCGAGATCCTCGAGACACACCGCTCAAGCGCCCTCTCTTCTTCGATCGGTGATCGGGGACACATCGATAATACGAGGCCCCCTGTGGTGTCCAGCAACTTGTATCTTTTTGATATCTCAGCATCGTGGACGCACGAGCTCCGAGATTATTGGCCAACCCTCGAATTGTTTGCCATTTGATTTGACGTGAGGATTCTGGTGCCAATTATTCAATGTATAAAAGATAAGTAATTTTGAATTGTTATTTGGTTGCACACGATTGTTATAATATTTGTCTGTCTGATCAACTTTATGAGAATTTGCGAATATTTGTTGACGGTCGGAGTTGAGAAATTTTATCTGTGTATTATTATTATAAAAGGTTTAAATAAGAGAGCTTTATACGTATTTGACATTGTATATTATGTATATTATTAACGATGCTAACGATTAAAATATCCAATTTAATCTGTTTGATAGCAGTGATTTTGTGTGTTATTTATTTTAGACAATGTCTGTCATTGCGTGCAATAATTTTCATTAAGTCGCGTGAATTTTGGCAGTGAAATTTGTTTAAAATAAAAGAAAAAGAAAATTAAAATATTACAGCTCTAAATATAATTCATGTGTAAAATTCTTTATTGGGGTCCCCTACAATTTTTGGCGATTGTGACCTTATAAAAATGTCACACTTTCTGTTGTGGATGAGATGAACTTGTGGTCGAAATGGCGTGATGGCATTCAATGGGCTTATTTCAAGTGGATTACCCACACGTCGCTAGCAGTCAATAGATATAAATGTTTTCCCCTGTCTATCACCGGTCACGTTATGCTTTCCATCAACTATCGAAGAGGGCATCCTTCGCACGTCGAAAACATATATTACTTTTCCTTTCCCACGAAAAAGAATCATCTGTGATACCGAACTGATGTATGAGAAGTAGTAATGCGGAAATTACCACTTGACTGTAATTTTAATTCGATATTATGAACATGGGGGAAATTTGCTGCCGAATTGCACCGAAATCAGTTGTAAATTTTAAAGGCAGTTATATGTCATCCTGGCTAAGATCGTTGAGCTTCAAGATCAATTTTTATTTACGCCACCAATGTCATTTTATCCTCAAGAAATTGATAACGCTGAGCAGGATGGAGCAAAATTTATAAAATACAATCAATCCTAATGTGTAGCATTCTCCGTCAATTCAGCCACTTTTTTTTCGACCCTCTCCGATTTGCCCTGTAATTGGTTATATGAATGTACCGCTAAAAGACACGCTATGTGAATTTTTTCAGATTTTTAAAAATAATTTTTCAGAAAATGGCTTTTTTCATTCAAGTGTAAATATCTCAGAATTTTGAAGTTACTGAAAAAAAAATGTCAGCACATAAAAGTTGTCGTTTATTATTAGCTTTCGAGCGGAATATTCCAAATAATTGTCACGTTCCTGTGAGTATGATTTTTTTCCGAAAAATGGAGGAATTATTTTTTAATTAAAAAAAGGATATTTTTTTTACTAATTTAATTTTTTACTAATTTATTTTTTTTGGCTAATAAAATTACAGAGTATTATTGCATGACTGTAGATATTGCAAAAAAATCATCAGAGTGGTACGGATCGAGCTTCCGGTATAAAAAAAATAATTCCCCTGTTTTTCGAAACTTCCACACGAATAATTTTTTTTAATACCGTAAGCTCGATCCTTGCCACTCTGATGATTTTTTTGCAATATATACAGTCATGCAAGAATACTCTAATTTTTTTAGCCAAAAAAAGTAACCTTTATTTTTCTCAAAAAAATAATAATGCCCCCGTTTTTCGGAACTTTCACACAAATGCATTTTTTAATGCCAGAAGATCGATCGGTTCCACTCTGGCGATTTTTTTGTGATATCAACAGTCATGTAGCAATACTCTGTAATTTTTTCAGTAAAAAAATATCCTTTTTTTAATTAAAAAGTAATTCCTCCATTTTTCGGAAAAAAAAATCATACTCACAGGAACGTGACGATATTTGGAATATTCTGCTCTAAAGCTAACAATAAACGACAACTTTTATGTGCAGACATTTTTTTTCAGTAACTTAAAAATTCTGAGATATTTGCACTTGAATAAAAAAGCCATTTTCTGAAAAATTATTTTTTAAAATCTGAAAAAATTCACATAGAGTGTCTTTTAGTGGTACATTCATATAATCAATTACAGGGCAAATCGGAGAGGGTCGAAAAAAAAAGTGGCTGAATTGACAGAGAATGCTTCATGTAAGAAATATATTGCATCTAAATAGTTTGTTTACTATTCCGTGAAATGAAGAGCATATATCTGTTCCAGTTCATTCGATCGAGTTGTATAGGATATCCTACCAGTTGAATAGCATATCGCACAGTCGCCTTGCACAATGTCATAACTCAGTTGCATTCGACACGCGACATCACGTATATGTTTTTCTACGAAACCTTCGAGCACCCCGAGAGATTTCCAGAGAAAGCAAAAGCCTGCTTGTAGATTTCATATTTATGTGGCGGTCTTAGTCACATGTTTTTTTCTTTCCTCTCTTATGCTAAATTTGTCTCACCGAGCGCAATTTCTGAATTAACGTCACGCGATCAGCTTTATATAATACACCGGTTGACTGTACATACAGCCATATATAGGTGCATCGTTTGGTCCTATATATACATATACATGGGAGAGGAATTGTCCATGCATATCGGAGCGATAAATCAACCTTTCGAAATTTTGGGATTTCGCACGATGATTTACGAGGCTTAATAGCGCGGCAATTTTCTAGTTTATCGAAAGCCCGCGTTTATACGAGAGACTGGAAATGATTTCTTTTTGTTCCAGGCGAACGAGCGCGAGTCCGAGCCCCGTCCTCGCGGCTCGTGCCGCCACGAGGTATGACGCCGCTTGGCGGCGTGAGTGCATCGGTGCAGCGTTGAATGAGGGAATAAAAAATAAAAAAAATAGAAAAAAAATTGCTGATACGCTTTTTGCAAGTAAAATCGTCGAGCGATTAGTAGTAGCGTAAACGCGCTCCACTGTGCCAGAGTTCGTCCGATATCGGTGCGGATAGCCTTATAATTGGTTTTATCTGGTACCAGCGGTCAATATATATATATATATATATACATGTATATACCGTCGCGCCGCTTGGTAATGTGAATGATGGCTCGACACGCGACTCTGAGAGAAGGCTGCTGCTGCTGCTGCCAGTGGCAGCCAGACCGTCTGCACGATATTACTATTTGCACAAAATTACCCCCGCCGACCAAGATTGCCTCACTTACCAACACTCGAGTTTCGATCAACCCTGTGTGTGCAACCATAGACGCGCGCGCAAACCAACGAACCAACCAACCAACCAACCAACCAACCAACCACCAACCAAGCTCGCAGGTCCTTCGCGCTAGAGCGTCACGGCCTGTACTTCTGTGTCTGCGAGGAACTCGCGTGCGTTGCAGAACGAATGAACGAACGAACTTGCAATGCTTCGCTCGCAAATGCCGCACAAGCTCTGCCTTTCGTACGTCTTTTCCACGCTGTACATTATAATTCCTCATACCGCGAAGCAGCACGTACATAGCCCACCCTACAGCCCGATTCTTTTGAAAAGCCGCGAGAACCTCCGCTCTTCTACACCACCAGCAGACAGACGACTTATGCAAATCTCAATTTCGCGTAGTAGTTTCCACTCGAGAAGAAAATTTGCTTGACATTTTTCCTCATATCCGTAGACTGAGGAAGATATATGGGTGCTCTTGTTAATTTCGCGAACTTCTTCGCTGCTGCCGTTGGTGGATGAGGGAGGGATGAGGAGGGGACATATAGAAATGAGAAAAGTAGAGCGGGAATTTAGTCCGCGACGATGCATTAAGCTCGTGGCTAAATGCGGAAGAGGATGGTGCTTCGAGTTGGAAGAGCGCAAGTGAGAGGGATAGTGAGTGGCGATGTAGGTAGAAAGGGAGAAAATGTGATAGATGAAGCCTTTGTACGTGGTAACGGCGACTTCATCCCGCGTGACCACGGGGACCACCGAGAACCTTTTAGAACTAGGTCCCTCCTTACTCGACTCTCTCGCCTTTACTATCTCTCTCTCTTTCTCTCTTTATCCCTCTACTTTGCTTCGTTGTCAGTTCCCCGTGCCATCCATCATAGAATAAGAAATTGCCGGCTCGTCCTATGAATATTCAGTAGGGAGCAGCGCGCAAAACAAAGGACGTAACGTGAAATCGCGTAGAATCCGCAACGCGATGAGAGCCCAGACTTGGTGCGGGTTTCTTGGCATTGATGGCTTTGTCACGCGTGACTTTCACCTTTTTTTTCTCATCTTTCCCTAAGTTAAAAAATCATATAAAATCCGACAAATGGAATTGGACATATATTGTCTGTGCTAACTCTATATGAAATTTATATATAAGACTTACAGTGAAGTTGGATTTATGTATAAATTATATATAGATTGCATACACGGAGAAAAAAAAGTAGTTGGACAAACCAATAAATGGGTTCCGACAACCATTCGAAAGAGTTGAAATAGCGTCATTACTCAGTGGTTTATGACAACTACTCAGTGGGTTATGACAACTACTTAGTGGCTTATGACAACAACTCAGTGGGTTATGACAACTACTCAGTGGGTTATGACAAGTACTTAGTGGGTTATGACAACTACTTTGTGGGTTATGACTACTCAGTGGGTTATGACAACTACTTAGTGGGTTATGACAACTACTTTGTGGGTTATGACTACTCAGTGGGTTATGACAACAACTCAGTGGGTTATGACAACTACTTAGTGGGTTATGACAACTACTCAGTGTGTTATGACAACTACTCAGTGGGTTATGACAACTACTCAGTGGGTTATGACAACTATTCAGTGGGTTATGACAACTACTCAGTGGTTTATGACAACTATTGTATTGGTCAAAACAGCACTGCGATTGGTTACAGGAGTGAGTTAGTTGCTGCAACTATTCAGTAGTACAGCATATGCTGGAGATGTTTCTTCCAACTACTCTTTTCTTTCAGTGTATAGAGCGTATCTAGTAGACTATATATGCCCAATTCTATGTTTGCAACTATATATATTTTTTTATCTACTCTATATATATATTTTTTAACTTGACATATATACTCAACGTACCATAACAATTCTACGAAGAGACAAAGAAAAACATAAAAATAAACAGTGAACTATCGGTATGGATCCAAGTTGCCGCGATGCACGAGTTGAACGACAAATATAGCGAGGCGAAAAAATTGCAAACGCAGCAGAGAGATGAAGCAACGACTAGAGAAAACAATTGTACAGGTGAGCGGGGTGATATAGTACGATTTTCTCTCCCAATATTGCAAACATAAACCGTAATGTGATGAGGTCATATATTATTGATATTCGTTTCGCTAAATTTTTCAACTACCAACGATACATATTTTCTACATTGGTAAAATAAATCTAACATTGCCGTTTGTTGCAGTAAATGACAAAAAATCGTCTGATTAATTTACGACGCGCACGGAAAATCATGCATTGAAAAATATTAACTTACTTTCTGAAGTTCCTCGCATGTTGTGTGTTAATTAATAGAATTGATACCGATTTTTAGAGATTTTGAAACTCATTAATGCGAATGGTTCGATCATATTTATCATGTACCATATATTGTGCCATTCCACCCCTTTATCGCCAGGGGATGCAATTGTGCAGCCCACTTTTTATTTTTTATTGTCCACCTTTTTCTCGTGACGACAAATATAGTTATAAACATTGTGAGACGAGATTCGATTAGCGACGAGTGCTTTCGTTCGAGAGATATAATCAATGACTGTTCGGTGGCGGTATGGCCGTTGTTCCTCTATATTGGAATATTGGTGATGGTCCTGGCGGTGGCATATCGCGTATGAACCCATTGTTCGTACTGAAACAACTATGAAAATATACACCGCGGGCTCCGCACCTCGGTGGTAGGTATACACAGGCGAGAGCGTGCCTCCATACTTTATTACGTTTTCTATCTCGGTTATGCCATCTTTATTACCTTATCCTACCGCTATGGCGTGCTGTACGTCAGTTTACGCGTGTTCCCTTTCCCAGACCTCGATATCCATTATAAAGGTAATAATTAGCATTTTTTTCAATTTTAATACCGGCCCCACGGGGTTATAGAGAGCTGGGTTGTATACACGGTAGAATGTTAAGGGAGGTAAACACGCGGTAGTGGATGTAACGCTCTCGCAACCGACAAAACTCGTGGCTCTCCCGTAGCTATCTTGATACAGCAAACACTCTGTCAGGATCATTACTCGCGAAATACATTGCCTTCACTATTCCAGAATCTTAAATTTTGTTTTTCTCCTGCTGAACACCGGTCCAAGATGGTACATATTAACCCGGTCCACAGTGTACAATTCAAATTTATCGTGGATTTATGCAGCGGGGTTCCGAATACGAGGAGGCTGTTGGTCAGAATTGAGAAAATCCCTTTTCTCCTGACTGCGCTGAAATAACGTGATCCCGTCCCTGAAAAGCGGGAGGAAAGTCGTTGATACCTGACCGCGAGCAGTGCGCATGTGCAGCGGGCAAGATATACGAGCCAAAACTCCCTAGGGCATCTTGCCCCCTATTTTCGCCCACTTCGAGGTTCCCAGCGGGACCGCCGCGTACCGCGGCGCTCGCGCTGCGAACCTCGAAGCGCGCAAAAATAGGAGCCACGATGCCCGAACGAGTCTTGCCTCGTATATCTTCCCGCTGCCCATGCACACGGCTCACGGCCAGGGATCGTCGAATTTTTCCTCTCGCTTTTCAGCGACAGAAATCACGTCATATTTCAACGCAATCGGAAGAAAAGAATCGTATGCTACGCGGGAGGGAGCGCAATTTTCACCTCGTGCTCGAGCAGCCCTCGCGCTCTTCCCTCCCTTGTAGCATAATGTACTATTTTACTTCCTCATAGAGGAAGCTTTGTTTTCGTGAAAATTTCTTTTTTCGTGATTTTCATGTCAGTACACTCAGAATAGTCCAAAACGTCGAGAAAAGTGATTTAGAAACAATGTCTGCATGTGTGTGTGTGTGTGTGTATGTTACACGCTCAAAAAATGTAAACCTTTATAATTCGGGAACGCCTCGAGATATAGAGCTGAAATTTACACCATAGATAGAGGGATCAATCCTCATCGTTCATACCAATTTTTGTAAAAATCCCCACGATCATTAAATTTTTACGCGGTTTTGAATTTTTTCAAAAATGTCTGTTAACGCGATAACTCTTTTAATTTTCGAGATATTAAGCTCAAAATTTGTATGTACGTGAGCTTTCATGCACCGGTGATCCCTATTAAATTTTGTTAAGATCGGTTGAAACGTAAAAATTTTATGAGATTTTGATTTTTTGAATTTTTCGATTTTTTTTCTGCGATGCGAATTTTGTTATCAAATATCGAGCTGGGAGTCAAATGAGTGTCAAATTCATGATTAACAGAAAAATACGTCAGATTTAGCCCAAAAATGTTGAACGATAACATATTTTCATAGCGATGTTGTACGGTCTATATTGCGAAAAGTAGCGATTTATGTCGTATAAACTAGCCATATCCTTGCTTCCCAATGAAATTTCGGAAACCACCGATTTCTATCGTGTTCTATAAAAAAAAAAACAGAGAAGATAGAGTATTCGAGGGAGTTTCTGGATCGTTTGTCCTTATTATATTTTCACAAAGCGAGAGTGTGCGCTTATTTATATTTATTTAAAACAAGGATGCAAAGCAGAACCTTGCACATTGCTTCCTCATTATATTTCGCTTTTTACAAAGTTTCCTCTACGAGGAAGCCAAAATCAATTTTCATACTTCCTCTTAGAGTTGGCTTTGTAAAAAGCGAAATATAATGAGGAAGCAATGTCCAAGGTTCTGATTTGCATCCTTTTTTTTCAATATTAATGTTAAACCCATTGAGTTATAGACAGATGGGTTGTATACACAGTAGGATCTTAAGGTAGTTTTACCGGTACGCCGGAGTTAAAAAATAATCATACGCATCACTTTGACTGCCTCAATAATAATATCAAAAATAATCGAGAATCCTCCGAAATTGTCGTAATCAAATTAAAACGATTATTTGTAAATAGTTGATATGTTTAGTGCGGATTTGACTTCATCTTTACGATAATTAGGTTAGGAAGCGTCATTTGGCCCGGTATCATACATTTTGACCTTGGTTCAATTAAACATTATTCCGGTGACTTCACTTTTTTTCATGATGCATCAAGTCCTGAATGATTTGCGAATCCGTAGTACTTTTTATTTTTTCTCTATCTTTGATCTAAGTATGTTAATTTTCGATTTAAAGATCAATTTTTCCAGTCCTCCCGTGAGCACCGTGTAAAAAGATCGATTTTCAAGTTTTAATTGTTCATTCAAATACTCGGTAAAAGCCTTCAAGATTTTGTGCAAATAAAATTGAATAGCTAAATTACAACATGTCAACAATTCATGCATATGAGTTTGGATTGCCTTCGCGACAGAACTACCTTAAGGGATGTAAATACGCATCGGTTTATGTAACGCCGTCGTCATTGGCGAAACTTGCGGCCTTCCCGTGATTGACTAGATACTTGGAATACTTAAGGGCATTACTTCTCGAACACATTGTGTTCACCATTCAGCGACACTATTCTAGAATCTTAAACTTTTTGTTCACCTTCCGAACACTAGTCCAAGATGGAATATATTAACCCGGTCGACAGCGAAAAATCCAAATTTATTGAGTAGTTATGCAGTTGGGCTCCAAATAGATCTGGAGAGAAGGACGCTGCGAGGCTGGAGCGAGAAAACCGCGGGCCAATGGGCGGAGGTGTGCCAGAGGTAAGAGAGAAAGAGTAACGAGTGTCTATAAATATTCGCTGCACGGAACAGTAGCCCCCCATAAGTTTGCTTTATGGAGTGGAACCTAGCAGCGAGCGACTCGAGTTCACCTACTCGAGAGCTTATTTCACCTATAGTTATGTATAGCCCTGTGTAGCTTCGTACAGAACCAGTTTACTTCTCTCTCCCTTGCACAGTGAATTTCTGAGCTTCGCACTACAAAAGCTTTACATCGACTAACCGTCCAGCTAGTAATTCGACAAGAACCGAGAATTTCGAACAATTGAGAGGATCTTCACCCATTTTCTCAACTCGAAATCTCTTGCACTGACAACCGAGATGCAATATGATCATTTTTCACAATCTTTGTATTCTAAATAGAAGCTTAAAAATTCAAAACGTTTTTTCACCCGCCCACTCATAAAATGTTCTAGTACAGAGATTAGAGTCGCGGCGGTTAAAACAGAAATCTTGTTTTGGGAATTGACAATTCTGATACGCATAAAAACTGTCAAACTGTCGATCGAAATGTTTTATTAGACTTTTTGGCAATATCGGTACCGAGAGGCGTACCGCTACCGAAGGGGGTGGATGGGGCGGGGGGGGGGGGGGGAGAAGGTTCATGCACCCGTGACTGGTGCGCCAGCAGCAAAAAGCTGACAGGTTGAATCCCTGGTATAAATTCATCGCTGGATTCAACATATCGCAATAGATAAACTTGGAAAGAATATGACAACTCGAAATTAAAATGACTCACTCAATGTTCATGCAACATTCGATACAGATTTTTGTTTTTTTCTGAAAATCTGACTAGCTTTTTAACTCGCGTTGATATTGTACAAATTTTACGATTTCCAAATCAGAGAGCCTCATGAAATATTGTATTTAATTTAAAGCGATACAAGAATAAAAGTCTTGTTCGATGATTTAAGCAATCTTCGATTTTTGCCATAACTCAGGGGATATCGATTTTTGTGTTGTAATGAAACTTTATTTTTTATTATTAATGTTATTTTTAAAAGAAAAATTCGCGATAACCAAAATGAAATAAGATTAAACTTTTTTAGCATTAAATTTGATCAAAATGATGGCTTCTAACGTTAGACATTCCCGAATATAAATAATGAATAAAATAATAAATAATAAGCAAACGATATTTGAAATTATTATATTTAACATTTTACAAACATACAAAATCACACACGCACACGTTTATACAATACACAATATATGTCACAATATATGTTAAAAACATTCAAATTAAAAACATTAAAAACACATAATGTTTTTAATGTTTTTAATTAAAACGTTAAATATGTTTTAATTAAACATACCCCCCCCCCCCCCCCCCCCCCCCCACAATGCATGAGCACGTTTGCTCAGCAAGACAGTCAAGAGAAAAGAGTCTTTAGTCCGGTATATACCGTCGTTCACTATAATATACTCGGATAACTTCGGTTATCTTCGTCATATTAGTGATCGATAATATATGCCGAAATGTACACCGAAAAAATTTCAGTCGATTCTTACAGTGTTATTACTCTGCATAATCTAACTTTCTACCATATATATAAAAAAAATTTAATTATCCACTGAAATTCATGCAAGAACCATAAAACAGATTCGGTATGTATAAATTTATAGAAAGAACATAACAAAAAAGCATTACCATCGTAAGTATTTTCGAGACACGAAAGCCTGTAACATTTGAGCCTAAGTGCCTAGCACTCGTGTATATGAAAGTGAAATCCCTCCCGCCATACCATAGGATTGCGATGCCTTATTGTATTCTTTTACTGCTTTATCGTCGCTATAATTCGCTCCGTGAATTTTCATCCCCCTAATGGAGCAGTATATTTTCTCGAGTCTGAAGCAATTTCTTCCACTCTTCCCCACGGCTATCAACTCAATCTCTGTATTAGTTTATTGCTTATTATTATTTCATTCCCTGCTCAACCATACCAAACCCATTCGTTTCACTTTTTTCATTCATTCATATTCACCTTCAGATAACACATTTAGCGAAACATGTACACGTGATGCAAAGTGGGAATTTCGTGTTGGACTGCAGCTTTGGATATCGCTGACTCGTCATCACCTTATCGGATATCTGTTCACTCAGCGCAGACGTATAGATTACACGGGATTTGACAGTTGAAGTGATGGATTTCCGGATACGTACACAGGTTCTTACTTTACGCGGTACATGCGTATCAGCATTGAACACGACTTTTTCCCGAGCTCTGGGGGTGCGATAGAAAAAAAAAAAAAAAAAAAAAAAAGATAGAAAAAATTGCAATGCGCGGTCATGCACTGGGTCATAAAAAAGGCACGTAAAGAATTTAACGGTACCTCGCTCGCACGGCCTGTCTATCAACTGCATCCTATCCTGCACCGCAATCTCGCTTTCGTCCTCTCCTTTGCCATCATCTCTTCAGCCTTGTGGTTGCCCTACAATACGATTTGTATACACGATTTATACCTCATTCGTTGTTGCATGGAAAATCGGATTTTCACGGTTGTATCTACCGCGTTGTGTCCGTCATCATATTCAGCAATATGCCATTGGCTGCCATGTTAAATAAAGTTTTCTGTTTCTCAACCAGCGCGTCGGCTCGTATTACCGTGGAAAATACATTTTTAAGTGCCCTCTCGACGCTCGCGCGTGGACTTTACGAAGGATCTCTTTCCCGTGCGCATCATTATTCATTTATAGGGTAAAAATGTGCGTTCAAGAGGACCCCCGAAGCTCCTCATGGATATTTGACGCCGTTGCGACGTTAAGGCCAAGAGCATGAGACCTGGCGTGTATACTTTCGTCTCCTTCGGGACGCAAGATCGAGGGAGATCCTCACGGTGCGGCCCTAAAGAAATTTACCGAGTTAGCCCATAAAACGTGCGCCGGTGAAGTAAGTCTCGCGTGCAATCGCTCGTACTTTGAGCCAACGGTTGGTAAACGAGCGGGGGAGGCTGACGGACAGCCATTCCTGTAGCTCGTCTCGAAACTCCACGAAATAATTCGGTTTCCGACCATAGAACTAAGACCGCTCTTAGTTCGTGGCGAATTCCGAATCGATCAGACATCGAAATTATATATCGTGCTGGAAGATATAACTGAACCATGGAAAGAATTTTATTCTATAGGAAATTCAAGAATCAATTTTAATGTGGAAATTAAGGGCAACTGTTTCTGATTAAAAAGAAAAGCATTTTAACACTATCATCCCAAAAATGAGTTAAATATATCGGGCATTCCAAACCAACTCGATTAATGTTTGAACCGTCATATTTTTTCAATTGGATTTATTCTTAATTCACCGAAGTTTGCCACCCCAAAAATGGTTATAAATAAACAAATTAATTTTGTATGCCTTACTAAATGTAAAAAAAATACTCCATAAAAAGAATTCAATAATTTCTAAAAAAATTTTTTTTTTTTTTTGTGTTACGATACAGTTTTTTAGGAGGTTGTATTATCGGCAAATTGTAGAATATGTTTATTTTTTCACATTTTAATGCATACTGAAACTATATGTTTAATTTGAAAAATGAGAACAATATATCTGTTTTTGCTTCCTCATAGAGGAAGCTTTGTTTTCATGAAAAATTTTTTTTTCGAGATTTGTATATCAGGATACTTAGAATTGTCCAAAACGTCCAGAAAAGTGATCTAGAAAAAATGTCCGTATGTATGTATGTGTGTGTGTGTATGTATATAACTCCGAAAATTCGAATGCCGATAACTCAAGAACAGTTTTGTATATCGCGCTCAAATTTGGCACACTGGTGTAGCAGCAGACCCTCTTCAACTGTAGCAATTTTCGACAAAATCTGTGCGAAAATTTCGATTTTATGCCGTTTTGAATTTTTTGAAAAAAAGGACGTGGTCGCTCTAACTTTCGTAAAATTTAGTCTATTTTGCTAAATAGTTGGTTATAAGAGAAGGTGCACTCAATGCTGTTTGGTATTGAATTTGGCTCGAATCGGTAAAGTGGTTCAGATTTTATGGAATTTTGAATTTTTCAAAAAATTGACATTATCGCTCTATTGTAACTTTTGCAAAACTTGAAATAGCGAGCTCAAATTTTGTATATAAATGAAACAATATTCAGCCATTATATATGTATAATTTAGTGACAAACGGTATGAAATTTGTGATTTTATGGAATGTTGAATTATTTTTAATAATATATGTTATCACATTTACTTTCGAAAACGCTTTAATAATAACGAAATAACGGAATAACGAAATAGAAAAAGCGAATTCACAACATGTTTATTCATCTAATTTAAAAAAGGATGCAAAGTAGAACCTTGCACATTGCTTCCTCATATTTTTCGCTTTTTACAAAGCTTCCTCTATGAGGAAGCCAAAATTGAATAACATACTTTTTTGCTTCCTCAGAGAGGAAGCTTTGTAAAAAGCGAAAAAATAATGAGGAAGCAATGTGCAAGGTTCTATTTTGCATCCTTTTTTAAATTAGATAAATCAACATGTTGTGAATTCGCTTTTTCTATTTTTTTTTTGCGTTACAATATAGTTTTTTAGGAGGTTGTATTCTCGGCAAATTGTAGAATAATGTTTATTTTTTTTCACATTTTAATGCATACTGAAACTATATGTTCAATTTGAAAAATGAAAACAATATATCAGTTTTTTTTTAAATTTTAAACCTCGTCGAAGAGTGAATTATTTTGTTTCATCGGAAGCAGGATAATTTTTAAATTATAATATTTTATCAGCCGAGGATATTTTATGCCGTTCTCATATCGCGGTCCATTGCAGATGACTCTATATATCGTTGCTGTGCCTCATACGAGTATTACGCGCATAAATTGCATTTCGATAACGCGTCCGGTATTACCTTCATCACTTTGCAACATTTATCGGTAGTCTCCATACTGTGCCGATCGTATGAGGAACCCGGCGAATCCAAATCGACTATCATGAACGCGCTGGCGAGTTCACGAACCAAACCTCTGGCTTACAGCACACCATCACCTCCCCCCCCCCTCCCCAACCCCTTCTACTGTCGGGTAAGCTCGTGCCCCGATAACACGAGGATCCAACAACTTTTTGTTTATGTGCCTTCGATTTAGCGACCACCACTGCTGTCATTCAACCCCCATCGCGGTTTGAACGTCGAGCCTCGATGAGATTTCATATATTTTAATATAGCTCATACCTTTCATGTTTTTTTAATCAGTATCGCGGGAGACTTTTTGTTTATCAATGGAGCTTTGATAACAGTCTCTATATATATTGTACAGATTTTGCCTGGGATCTTTTATTATTATTTACGTTTGATTTGATGTTCATCGAGATTGAAAATGACATCAAACCGTCATTGTCCCATCTTTTCAATTTATTATACTGCCCGTGGGACAAACGAGAACAGCATTTTGAATAATGTGTATGGGAAAGCGGAATCTGTAGATAAAAAGTCATATCAAGTGTATGAAAAAAAAAACGAGAGAGTTCGGAGCTTATATCAGAAACGTGAGTGAAGGGAAGACAACTCTTAATTCAAGGTAACCTAATATTTTTCTTTTTTTTCATTGCCTTTCATTTTGTCTTTCATTAGATATATTTTTTGTTCATTTTTTATTGGGTATTCCTTAGCGGTGCTGTACGTTTCACTGACAATTATAAACCCAACGGTCAAAATGCCAATAGACAAAATATCTAACAATTAAGGGGAAGGTAAAAAAAATTGATTTTGGAAATTCAATATCATCCAAATCCTATTGCATATAAAAATGTCCAATGCACTATATTGTTGGTGCTCGATGAAAGGATTTTTTACTGACGTCTGACTTGCATATGCTTTTCAATATTATCTTAAGCAAAGTTCTTAGGTTTTCCATTCTGCGCATGATTCAGATCAAACTACTAGGCAGATTGGAATGGTTGACGTCTCATTTTCTTCTTCATGAAAAGATACACCGGCTAAATGGAGCAAACTATTTTTTTTTCATTCTGAAAGCAAAGTTAATCACTGATTTAGAAAATAGCATAAAATTTATTTATTAATAATTGTGTCACTTAAAAAATATTACCTTTTATTAACATTTGCTCCACTTAGCCGGTGTATCTTTTCATGAAGAAGAAAATGAGACGTCAACCATTCCAATCTGCCTGGTAGTTTGATCTGAATCATGCGCAGAATGGAAAACCTAAGAACTTAGCTTAAGATAATATTGAAAAGGATATGCAAGTCAGACGACAGTAAAAAATCCTTTCATCGAGTACCAACAATATAGTGCGTTGGGCATTTTTATATGCAATGGGATTTGGATGATATTGAATTTCCAAAATCAATTTTTTTGATCTGACTCTCTCCCCTTAAAATACCGACAGATTCAAATATAAATAAAATATAAATATGGTGATAATAAAAATAAAAATATAATGATATAATTACAAATGTAATTACATCATTTTAGGATGATACATCCTAAAATGATGTAATGACTTTTGTAAATGATGTTTTACATGATAGGTATTCCTCGAGAGTAGTGAATTATTTATTGAAGAGTTAATTCTGTTGTAATAAACATTCGTACGCTTGAACGATGGACCATTGAAGTCGCCTCGTTATTTTCGACGTTGAAAATAATGCTACTATTCGAACAGTCTACTTCTGTTTTAAACAGTCGATATTCTGAACATACTCGATAAAAGCCCGTGCTCCACCTGCTATAATCCCCGGTGAGCGCTGCATATGCGGGAAGATTATTGGCCTATTATTTTTCCTCATCCCACAGTGGCAGAGATTCAAGAGGGACTACGAAAGAGCGAAAGCACAGGTGGAGTCAGAAAAAAGAATAAATATTGGCGAACTTTGCCGCCTCATCGATTCCACTCGGATATTAAATCCGTAGACCATCGACGCTTTACTTGCTTCGCGTAATCCTCTCGTTCGATACCCCAGTCTGTGAACGTACGCTTCATCGTCTACAACATTTGAGTGGTCAAAAAATTCCTGCGCGAAACAATAATCATTTTTTCGCAAACATTTCCACGAGTACTTTTAATTTTGGTATCTCTATAATGCAAAAAAATATGTTGTAACCACGATAAATATTCACATAAGCTTAATACCAAAATTTAACGATTATCGGAATAACGAATATCCGATATTGTATAATTAAATGCTGAATTTCAAAGAGTCCACTAACGCATATTTGAAATTATGGCCAATGCAAGCTAAGCGTGATAAATACGTTTAATAAATTATTCATTAATAATTTATACAGAAATAAAACGTAGGGTGTATATATGCGGGTGGTGGAATACTATGGGGGTCGATCACTTGTTAAAAATGACGTAATTTTCATTTTGGTGAAAAAAAAAAATCAGAATAGCGCTTCAAGTAAATATTTAAAGGTGAATTTAATATTTTTATTTAAAAAATTTAGGTTGGATTTTCCGACCGGAAGTCGAATCTGTAAATTCTGAAATCAGAAACTTACAAAAGTCACTTTTTTAAAAATCATCATTAAAAGGCATGGCATTGGTACTTTCCGAGGTAGAAATATTCGACTTGAGAACGATAGTAAAGACCAAAATTCAATATCTTAAGGAAAAAAAATTAGACTGGATTTTCTGACCGAAAGTCGGATCTGTTAATTTTGAAACCAGAAACGGACAAACGCCACTTTTTAAAAAAATCCTCATAAAAGGGCATGTAACCGATACTTTCCGAGGTCGAATAAGTGACTTGAGAATAATAGTGAAGTCCAAAATTCGATATCTTGAAAAAAAAACAATTTCAAGTCACATCAAACACACGGTCTATGCTTCTGAACAACACGCAATATCGGCGAGACAATATCTGCATACGTTTGCAAGTTTTCAACCACTCTCTTCACGCCACAGCTCGTTCATTCACCTCTCTCTAACTTTTCCCGTCAAGTCTCACGGTACACGTGAAAAACGGAAGGAAGCCGCTCTCAACCTGCCATTCCATTTCATCATCGTATTTTCCGTTACAGATATCACCTCTTGGCCTATATTATACACAGTAAAAATAATTTTTCAAAATCGGTGCTCCAGTTTTCCTAATATGCGTATTTATACACGCGTAGTAAAAAAGAATCTTTTAAAGAATCTTAAAAAGAGTCTTGAAAGAATCTTTAAAGGAATCTTGAAAAGAATCACGTATAGGATCCGGAGCAAGATTCTTTCCAGGATTCTTTTCAAGATTCTTTCTATCCGAAAGCGTTCTGAGAATCTTACAAAGAATCTTCGAAAGAATCTTGAAAAGTCTTTAAGAGAATCGTGAAAAGATTCCGTCCATTAAACAGAAAAATCGTTGAAAATTTTTTAATGAAATTCTTCAGAGGAATCGAGCAAAACCTGTTGTGGCTTTCCCTTGGTGTCGAGACAGTATATTTCGGTACGTCAACGAAGGGTAAACCCCTCGTGTGTAGTCGAACTCAGAAAAGCTTTCCAGTCTTATATATACGCTGAGGCTTCAAACCACTTGCGAGAAACGCTCCGTCCGTTCGCCACCTAGTGACATCATACGAAACACTGGTGGACAATACTCCGCTAGATGGCGAGCGGTCGAAGCGTTTCTCGCAAGTGACTTGAAGCCTGAACGTATATAAGACTGCAAAACTGCCCTGCATTCGACTATACACGAGGGGTTTACCCTTCGTTGACGTATCGAAATTTACTGTCTCGACACCAAGGGAAAGCAACAACAGGTTTCGTTCGATTCCTCTGAAAATGTTCATTAAGATTCTTTCAACGATTTTTCTATTTAATGGACGGAATCTTTTCACAATTCTCTTAAAGACGCTTTTCAAGATTCTTTGGAAGATTCTTTGAAAGATTCTCAGAACGCTTTCGGATAGAAAGAACCTTGAAAAGAATCCTAGAAAGAATCTTTCTTCCTAGAATCTTTTCAAGATTCCTTCTAGGATTCTAGGAAGAAGGAATCTTTTCAAGATTCCTTTAAAGAATCTTTCAAGACTTTTTTTTAAGATTCTTTAAAAGATTCTTTTTTTCTACGCGGGTACTTATTGTTTTAATGGATACGCACGGAAAGAAAGGCTTGGTTGAAACAACCAAGTGCTATGGTTATATATGCACCAGACAATTAATTGGTTAGACCGACCAATTTCTTGGTTAGACTAACCAAGTCACTTGGTAAGCTAACCAAGTCACTTGGTTAGACCAACCAAGAAATTGGTAGCCTAACAAATTACTTGATTGGTCTAACCAATTAATTGTCTGGCGCATATATAACCATAGCACTTGGTAGTTCCAACCAAGCCTTTTTTTCCGTGCGATTTTATGGACACGCAATATGGTTTTGATAATATTTCGTAAATTTCGTGTATTAACAAAATTTTATCTGTCAAACGTGAATGTCAAACTAAACAGCAGATTAATCTATTTCCCAGGTGGCAAAAAATATTATAAAAAATGCAAAAACAAAGACAAACATATTGTTAAATGTAAAATAGATTTTCGTTGAAGGTTTGTGAGCGTGTTTTGCGCGTAGAAGTAAAAAAAAAAAAAACGTTTGACTAATATTAGCCAACAAGATGAAGGGAGTAAAGGTCAAATTATCATAACATCATAAATAACTAATTTACGACACTTTGAGCGAGTTAATGAGAGCAAACGGCAGCTTTCGTGGTAGACCATTTTTCAGTCAGTGCTGACATCGCGTTCCTCGAGTCCCCGAGAGCTGTGGGAATAGGTGCTATGAGCGAGAAGAGCGCGAGAGAGAGAAAGTGAAGAGACTTGTGGCAAAAAAAAAACGTAACAAAACCCCCGCCCGTCAGCCACAATAATTTACACAGACGTTAGAGTCCTTAACGATCGGTCGTTAAATGCAAATGACACCAATCGGCAAATCTGCCCGCTACAATACCTATATAACGCTTTCTCTCTCGCACTCTCTATTTCTCTTCCTCTCTCTCACTGCAGAAATTTACACAAGACATACCGGTGTACATTCATACACTACTATGGAAAGGCGATCGTGCACGCAGTCGTTTATTGCTCTGGTACTTCATGTCAGCGTGATCTTGCGATATACGATATACATTCTTGTCTCGCGAGTGTTTTCCATCTCGTGTGTATGAAAGTTAGCATGACACATCCGAGGGGGGCGGATCGATTACACTACTGCTGACTTTTGCTTTTCTCAAAGTTTACCTACGTATTTCTCGGAGCAATAAGCATGACGTGTGTTCGCGTTAACGCGCCTCGACGTCTGATAAGCCGCTGTATCGCGAAGCATACTGCGAGTCTGTAATGGCTGTTAGGTATACGTAATAGGTAACGTATACGACACGACCGCATCGTTACTTTTCGCTTTCGTGAATTACACGGACGATTTGGCCTCGATATTACGGAAGAACTACTGGCGATTCTAATCTCGATCGGCACTGGGCCGCGCAGCAAGAGCGTGGCGTGCAGTCGTACCATGGAAACTGCTTGAACATTAACGTCCGAGTTATGTCGAGTCAGTATAGTCAAATGAGACTGACCATAAATTTAACCTAACTAACTCTCCTTATGATACTATAGTTCACGCCCGAATTTACGTAGAATCATCGTTGATTATCACCCGATTATACGGCGACAATTCGCCGATACAATTGCGATCTGTGGAGCTGTGTATAATAAATTACCAAATTGATGTAAAGCAGCTTATCAAAACAGTCTTTTTTGTTTCCCTCGAATTTACGTATTTGCGGTGATTGTAAATTTTCGATCAAAAACGTATCTGCGATATGAAATTGATTAATTATGAAAATAATTTATCAATGATGCGGATTTATGGCAAAATAAAAATTGACATGATTATTGATGGTTAATTAAGCGAATAGCACGAAAGCCCCGGATTAATGATATTTTCCGATGTTTTAATTCAATTTAAAACATTCATCGTAATGTATGTAGATGATAAAATTTAATATTTATGAAAGAGGAGTAATTTTTAATAGAAGTATAATTGAAAAATAAATATAATTGAAATTAAATTGGAAATTTTGTTAATAATAATGTCGATAATATGCATATGAATTTGTTCCAATATTTGTATATCATTAATAATAATAAATGTGTATAGACAATATGTAAATTACCTTTTAAAAAAACGGTAAAATTCACTATGTAAAGATAGTTATGATAAATGATAATTTTCTATACATGTATGTAGCATTCTCTGTCAATTCAGCCGCTTTTTTTTCGACCCTCTCCGATTTGCCCTGTAATTGGTTATATGAATGTACAACTAAAAGACACTCTATGTGAATTTTTTCAGATTTTTTAAAATAATTTTTCAGAAAATGGCTTTTTTTATTCAAGTGCAAATATCTCAGAATTTTGAGGTTACTGAAAAAAAATGTCAGCACATAAAATTTGTCGTTTATTGTTAGCTTTCGAGCGGAATATTCCAAATAATTGTCACGTTCTTGTGAGTATGATTTTTTTCCGAAAAATGGAGGAATTATTTTTTAATTAAAAAAAGTATATTTTTTTTACTGAAAAAATTACAAAGTATTGCTACATGACTGTTGATATCACGAAAAAATCGCCAGAGTGGCACCGATCGATCTTCTGGTATTAAAAAATGCATTTGTGTGAAAGTTCCGAAAAACGGGGGCATTATTATTTTTTTGATAAAAAAAAGGTTACTTTTTTTTTGGCTAATAAAATTACAGAGTATTGTTGCATGACTGTAGATATTTAAAAAAAATCATCAGAATGGTACGGATCGAGCTTCCGGTATAAAAAAAAATAATTCCCCCGTTTTTCGAAACTTCCACACGAATAATTTTTTTTAATACCGTAAGCTCGATCCTTGCCACTCTGATGACTTTTTGCATTTCCGATTTGCCCTTTAATTGGTTATATGAATGTACCACTAAAAGACACTCTATGTGATTTTTTTCAGATTTTTTAAAATAATTTTTCAGAAAATGGCTTTTTTATTCAAGTGCAAATATCTCAGAATTTTGAAGTTACTGAAAAAAAATGTCAGCACATGAAATTTGTGGTTTATTGTTAGCTTTCGAGCGGAATATTCCAAATAATTGTCACGTTCCTTTTCCGAAAAATGGAGAAATTATTTTTCAATTAAAAAAAGGATTTTTTTTTTACTGAAAAAATTACAAACTATTGCTACATGACTGTTGATATGACAAAAAATCGCCAGAGTGGCACCGATCGATCTTCTGGTATTAAAAAATGCATTTGAGGGAAAGTTCCGAAAAACGGGGGCATTATTATTTTTTTGATAAAAAAAAGGATACTTTTTTTGGCTAATAAAATTACAGAGTATTCTTGCATGACTGTAGATATTACAAAAAAAATCATCAGAGTGGTACGGATCGAACTTCCGGTATAAAAAAAAATAATTCCCCCGTTTTTCGAAACTTCCACACGAATAATTTTTTTTAATACCGTAAGCTCGATCCTTGCCACTCTGATGACTTTTTTGCAATATATACAGTCATGCAAGAATACTCTGTAATTTTATTAGCCAAAATAAAGTAACCTTTTTTTTATCAAAAAAATAATAATGCCCCCGTTTTTCGGAACTTCCACACAAATGCATTTTTTAATACCAGAAGATCGATCGGTGCCACTCTGGCGATTTTTTTGTGGTATCAACAGTCATGCAGCAATACTCTGTAATTTTTTCAGTAAAAAAAAATATCCTTTTTTTAATTAAAAAATAATTCCTCCATTTTTCGGAAAAAAATTATACTCACAGGAACGTGACAATTATTTGGAATATTCCGCTCGAAAGCTAACAATAAACGACAACTGTTATGTGCAGACTTTTTTTTCAGTAACATCAAAATTCTGAGATATTTGTATAGCACTTGAATCAAAAAAGTCATTTTCTGAAAAATTATTTTTAAAAATCTGAAAAAATTCACATAGAGTGTCTTTTAGTGGTACATTCATATAATCAATTACAGGGCAAATCGGAGAGGGTCGAAAAAAAAGTCGTCATTGGACTAGTTGAACGAATGGACCGCTTCCGTTTTTGAGTCACACGATGACAAATAACATTACAATGCAGATTGTATTTGGGATATCAAAGTTATACAAGGACCAAAATTTCTCCGAGAGTGGTAATTGTATTTTTAATTTCTTCAATCACCCATTTACTCAATTTCTATTCGCTAATTCGTGGCTCGCTGTTTTTAGAACGACGTAAGTTTATTCGCATAGAGATGCCTGTACACGGTTCGTCGCGCCATCGTTCCCTTGCGAACGTTTATGGAAATATAAGTCGTTGCCGCCTATATATGCATGCCTTATTCATAGGCTGCTACTCGTGGGGATATGTGTTGCGTCCCCGTTGCGACGAGAGCAGATAGCAACAAAATGGCAAGACTCGCTTCGTCCTCTCCGCAGCATCTTTACCTCCAAAACTATATAAGTATACAGACGAGCTTAAAGCTCTTGGAAAAGTAGATTTCACTCGCGGATTCCCTCGTCGTGCACATCAAAGGACAGTCTCAACATTAATTTCACTGTCCCACTAGACCTGAAACGATTAAATAATCTTGTTGCTTCATATATTTTCCAACAACTCGATCTTTAGTACCCGAATGAAATTTACCCGCGAGCGACAATTCCACACAACATACAGCGCAGACGATGTATCGCAATATCCGCGGTCTTCTATAACAACCAGCTGGTGCCAAAGCGAGGCGCCAGAGCGGATAATACAGTCTTAACGAACTGTTTTCCATAATGCAAGTAAAGCATTATCAGGAGGTTGAGTGCACGTCGTAGAGGAGCGAGGCTGAGCGCTCTGGAATTGCATGAGATTCTCCGCAGTACTGCACTCTGCTTCGCAGCCGCCCGAACGCTTTTAACTTTAACGCCCCCTATCCACGCTCGTCGAGCACCAAACACATTATAAATTCTACCACTAACACTAGTTTTTTCTTTTTCGTTTTTTTTCGTCTTCTTTTTCTAAAAATATGGAGAAAACGAATTATTAAAGACGTAGTTAAATAGAAAATACGATGCGCGAGGACGAGCACAATGTAATGAGAGAAAAATTGTCGGAGGGATCGAAGGAATAGTGGCAAATGTAGCATATTATCTTTTGTACAGAGCTGAGCGAAGGTAAAGCTCAGTTATACTTTGTAATATCCCGAGTAAAAAAATTATATACAATCCGACATATAGAATTGGGCATATATAGTCTGTATAAAATCTATATACAATCTATATGCAATTTATATATAAGATCACCTATAAGGTTGGGTTTATGTATAAATTGTATATAGATTTTATAAAAACTATATATGCCCAATTCTATGTTTAAAACTATATATATTTTTTATGTACTGTATATATATTTTTTTTACTTGGGATCATTATATCTTTAAAGTAATTATTATCTTTTATCCATAATGTATTGGCTCTTCGTTAGCTCGATAAAGACGCGGTGGAAACTCGTCACAACGTCGAGATCTCTATATTCACGAGCACCGATGCGAATATATGTCTATCTATGCAAAAGAGAATAGTTTAAAAGAGAAAAAAGGGACTTAAATGGATAATAGTAATTTTCTCCGTACATCGGGAACGTCGAAATATATATTGTATTACAGATTATGAAGATGAGCACGTCGAGCACCAAACACTTTATAAATTCTACCACCAGCACTCGATTTTTTTTTCTATATATGGGGTAAAACACGTCAAGCGGCCACACGAATTTTCCATTTCAATAAACAGTTTTCAAATTTCTTGAGGATGTTAGTCTGGCTGAAAACAAAAATTGCAAATTTTTTCAGATTTTTTTATTGCATTTTTCAGCCGTTACAAATAACTGAAAATAATAATCGTTAATTTTTTAACGCCAAAACTACGGGTCTCGCAAAAAAATCATGTTAACAAAAAATTTAAGGTATCTAACGTTCTTTTCAACAAATTTTTTTCCAAATTTTTCTTCTCCGTTTTATGCTATTTTTCAATTAAATAATATTTCAATTTTTTTTTTCTCCGAAACTGCGTTCTCGATTCAGATGAGATTTTTACATTTTGTTTCTTAATATGTTAAGAATCTGAAAAAAAATTGGCGAGATGGGCGGCGACTTCGTTCCACAGTTACAGCTCTTCGAATGATCGAACGTAACGGTAATCTAATGTGTAATTGCTCTCTGCGTTCAACAGGGTTGAGACTGTCAATAGAAAAAATGTAAAGCCCGCATCACTTGTTTATTTTTTTGTTATTTTTAATTTTTTTTTTTTAATTAGGTTAATTGGCTAATTCCCCCGTACCTGCCGTCCACGCTTTGTGGTCACAACGCAGAACGATGGTCGTATAACATTGAGCACGTGAATATTGAATTCAAGAGACATTCACTCACCACGTTTTGCCAATTTTCGATTGATCAGAAAAGAGCACGATGATGAATTACGTGCCATCAGGAAAAAAGTTTCAATTCCATCAGTCGATAAAATAAATGTATTAAAAAACCCAAAAATTGAAGAGGGAAAAATATCCATGCAAAAAATGCAGTGCGGGCTTTAGAATTATTATGTAGACAGTCTGTTGAACGTACAGAGCAATTACACATTAGATTGCCCTGGTATTCGATCGTTTGAAGAGCTGTAACAGTGGAATGAAATCGCCGCCCATCTCGCCAATTTTTTCTCAGATTCGAGACATATTAAGGAACAAAATATAAAAATTTCAGCCGAATCGGGAACGCAGTTTTGGTGAAAAAAAATATTATAATTTTATTCCATTGAAAAATAGCATAAAACAGAGTAGGAAGATTTTGCAAAAAATTTATTGAAAAGAACGTTAAATACCTTAAATTTTTTGTTCACGTGATTTTTTTGCGAGAGCTGTAGTTTTGGCCTTAAAAAATTGACAATTATTATTTTCAGTTTTTTGTAACAACTGAAATATACGATAAAAAAATCTGAAAAAATTTGTAATTTTTGTTTTCAACCTGATCAACATCCTCAACAAATTTGAAAACTTTTTATTAAAACGAAAAATTCGTGTGGCCGACTTGATGTGTTTTATCCCATATATGAAGAAAATGAATGATTAAAGACGTAGATCCATAGAAAAAGTAATGAGCGAGGACGAGCGCAATGTAATGAGAGGAAAATTGTTGGGGGCATCGAAAGAATGGTGGCAAATGTTGCATAATACCTCGTGTACAGAGCTGAACGAGTGTGAAGCTCAGTTATACTTTGTAACAAGGCGACCCAGACTTCGGTGCATTATATCTATACATTCTTATAGTTAACGTGCAAGATAGAAGACCGCATAGAAGAAGCGGCCGCTGAGTGCCCGTGCGGAAATTTAATTAGCGCAACATACACGTCACGTCGGACGTATCCTTATTTCTATTTCCTCGTGCGCGTGCACGTGCGAGACTCGCCACAGAGCAGCACAGAGAGCTCACTCGGTCTTTTGCTGCAGAAGCGCACGGCGGTTCGGTGTACCTAGGATAAAAGCTACGCGGTTAACGAGCATCTTGGCGAACTCGGTTTAACGAGTTGTGCTCTGCTTGGACGTTGCCCACAGAGCTAAACGAGGTCATATGTATGCGATATGAAGAATAAAATTGATGTACAGCATTTCACTAATTTTTTTTTCTCTCTCAAAATCGAGGAAGCCAAATTTAATTGTTAAAATTTGTCTTTTGAGAAAAACGGCAGTATATAATTTTCGATCTATATGTATACAAACAAATTTGTCTCCTTTTATTCCTGCTTTTTCTTCATTACTTTTACTACTTTACTATTAAGGTAGTTCCTCTTCTACGTTCTAGCCAAAAATGTGAAAATTATTCAAAAGCGTTTGTAAAAAATTTTGGTGCTTCCATTTAATATTAAATTTAATATACAGGTATGGTGAAAAATTAATACACGGTACATTAAAGTCATGTTTAATATAACAGTACTATATAATTGTATATTAAATGTAATATACCGGTATATGCGTAAAAACATCAGATAAATGTATATTAATTTGCTGAACATTTTTTTAGAGTTTATAATCGGCCGAGTGCATAGGTAAAAAATTGGGTCTCTCAATGAGCTCAATTTTTGTTGATGAACGTGGCGACCGATCAATCACTCGGATTATTCGGATTGAATGAGGGACAGTTCGGTGACAGATTTTTGCAGGAAATTAATACGAAAATGAGATTTTCGACGAAATGATGAATCCTCGTTCATTCAAAGAGATTTTTATGTACACATCACCTCGTGCGATACGTTATTTTCACGAGTCAATGGTGACTTAAATGAAAGGTTTAAAATATAGATATAAAAAGAGCGCCTTCATAGCACCTGTCAGGCTAATTAAAGGAGTTAAAGGACAGGACAAACACGCAAGGGTTTGTTTGACGCGTGGGGAGCATTTCTGGAGTTCGTTGGTTGTGCACATCATTGGAGAGGCCAGCGAACGAATATATAATTTTCACGTTCACCGTCCACGAGTGTTTAATAGTTAATTAAAGCGGAGTGGCCGAGTCCATTAAAACTTGGGCCATTTCGGTGATTTTATCGGTATTTCATAGTCACCGGATAACTGAAATATTCACCAACGTTGCCGATACAGCTTTCGCCCCGGCGTTGCCATGCACCAGCTTTCGCCAGCTAAATCCCAACATAACATTTTTTGTTGTTGTTATTTCTTTTTTCATATTTAGCAATATATTTATTATTAATTATAATTGGTTGTATTCTCAACTACGTCATCAGTGTGAAATTAATTTTTTTCAGTTCACCCTCTTAATTGGCGACCCGATGGCTAATTTGTAGTATAGAAAATTGATAGTAAGGTAAGCGGCCCTGTTTGTGACCCTGCCTCGGTTTGTGACCCCCGACAGCTATTTTACACCGTCATAAATGTAATTTACGTCAAATTTTAACCTTATTATCGTCAAATTAAAGAGCTTTTTTAATAGTTTTTTTCTGCAATAAACAAATTTCGTAACAAATTATTTAGAAATACATTTCACCGGTGAAAGCCGTGGTATTGCGTCTCAGTGAGTTCGAACCGCCATTCCGAGACGGAGCTCACTAGCTGCATCGGTCGCGTATTTGATCGTTTCCATTCTTAAGTAAGTATAATACAACATAACAATTATATGAAAATGATCACAATAATTAGCTTTATCGACAAGAAATAGAATACTTAAGCTATTGATTAGTTTTTCCCGTAAACTCAAAGGGTCAATAACTCCCAACGTAATTGTGGTTATTGACGCGGTTGCTGACCCTCTCAATATTTACGATTTTCACTTGTTGCTGAAAATTAGGTTAGGATTGAATACTGTATAAATTTCAACATTTAACGTTATTATGGTTTCGTTTTCATTTAATTATCGATATTTTTTCCAAATAGGAGTTCGAAAAACCCGGATAGGTGTCAGAAACCCGGTACACGCGGGGGTCAGGACCTACGGCCTGAGTGTCATAATCCCGGTACACGCGGGGGTCAGGACCTACGGCGTCAGTGTCACAAACCCGGTACACGCGAGGGTCACAAGCTACGACATGAGTGGTTCTGCAGAGTCAGGAACCCCGGCAGTAGACAAACAATATTTAAATAATGTTTTTATTAATATTCTCAACATTTTGCCTTTGAAGAATAGTCTAATCTATTGCAGGAGGTTTTAATGTACGTATTGAAAACGTTCATTTTCAGTTTAACAATAACACGCATCTGTAAATAACAGAAAATCGAGCCCGCTGCTCTAAATGTGTCACAAACTGGGCCGTTTACCTTATCTCGTACCAATTAGAATTTATAAATTGATGAAATTGGAGTAGGGTAGAAGTACCGGTTGTCGCCACCCCCACACTTAAATACGTTTTTCGTGGCTATTTTAATTGTTATGCCCGCAGGGGGTCGATTTAACATATATTTTATTTATTGGGATCGTTTGCCAATAAAGAGTTGGACTCAAGTAAACAACGTAAAATTCAGAAGATTTATTTAAACAGATAACAATATAGTGTATTACAATATCGAGCTCGTTTCGATTCTATTACTTATGGGCGAGTCTGACCCAAGACCGACTGGTCACTTTGATGTTCGATTGAAGACTAAACTTATTCCCGATCAACTCCCAGCAATTTGCCTAAAATCGGTGCGTATGCATTTATTGCTTCCGCGTATATTGCTTCATCGAACGATATGGACTCCGCGCTGAGTCAAAGCGCGAGCTCTTTCGAAATCGTTCGATTGCCCAATTGCTCCAAAAACGTCTGACGAATAAACGTGGTTTCGTATTTCTAGCTCGCTCTATGGCGAAGCTTGAGCGGTGCACTGAACATGTTCGGTCAACGACCGAACAATTTCCTTAAATAATTCTGGGCACAACATAATTCTATACCTGTACTTAATCATAATTTTTCATAACGTTGTGTATTTTGGAAACATTTATCGTCATTTTGACGTCCGTTCGTCTCCATTACAAAAAGTACTGTATCTGTAATTAAAGTATCATCAGCTGATTCATCAAATTCTCAACTCGTTACGGAATTTGACAAGATTTTGACGAAAGCTCTAGATACATATTCGGATTATATAGTTGGCGAATTGCCTGCAGCTTTGCACATATCAATCTTAAGAGTCATTACTGCAAATGTTGATGTACTAAAAGTTTGAAATAAAGCTATACATTTATAAAAAATACGATGGCCAAAACTGGTACATGGAATAAGCATGTTGCCCCGGATCTGGCCATGATAATATAATCATTAACTTTTCGTTAATTATTACACAATCAATTCATAAATTCGTAAAAAAGAAACAAAAAAACCAAAAATTGCTAAGAAAAATATATCCTTAGAAATGTATAGTAGAAAAGAAGGTAAAGCGGTGGAACACCTTTCATGTTGAAGATTCCCATCATTATGCAATGCGAAAATCTACTTTCGGAAAGAACTCTGGTAAAAATAAAAATAAAAGTGTAAAGAGTAAAACATTAATATAATGTATGACTATTTGTGACAAAGAAAGCTGCTACGAAAAAGTGGAAAACGAAGGAGACAAATGTCAAAAAAGGTTAGTTAGGTTCACAGATGGCACTGTGCTTTAAAGCCATTTTCGTGTAGAGGAATTGGATGCTTTCATAAGAATACGATTTTGATTTATTAAACATACCTTAAAAAATGTTTCAAGTGCAATGAATATTGAGTTATTCTAATTTTAAGCATGGCCAAAACCGGTGCATAGGTGGCCAGAATTGGTGAAATGGCTATGCTCCTACCTTTTTCTATTTTCCAGTGTTTTCTCGATACATATGAAGATTTTAATGCTAGAAATCTGAAATTATATTCTTCTCAGATATGTATGCACGTATGTATGTAGTTTATTGCTTCAACAGGAGTATACAGATACCTCTATAGCAAGGGGGGGCGGCGCTTATTTGTATAGACATTTTTAATTATAAGTATTATTTGGCTGTTGTTTGTTGCATTAGTTCCATTTTAACTTATTTTGAGTTTGCTTTACTCTTTGACATATATCTTTTTTTTTTTTTTTTTTTTTTTTTCGCTTTTCCTCACATTAAATATACAACGAGAAGGCTCTCAGCATTAAGCTTCGACTTATAAAGTTATATAGTTTTTTGAGAGTTTTCGGGTCTGTAGACGTGAACATTGTTATCAGAACTTCGTTTGTTCTTCAATGAAGTCACTTAGAAGTCACTGTCAATGAAGTCACTTAGATAATATGTTCTGTGAGGCTCGTACAGAGGGCAGCGAAGTATGAAGTGCAAAACTGTTTCATTTTCGGTGAGGTTGCAATTCAGACAGATTTTACGGGGGTCTAGTTTCTTCTCAGATATGAAAAGTATAGTTCCAAAACAGTTTTATAATATTTGGTCCCAATCACAAGTACCTGAAAATTCATAAAGTCCCCACAACCGGTACTTCTACCCTACAATTAATATTCTGAGAATTCCATTTGATTATTACAAAGAATCTCATTTAATACGATATTTATTCGATTTATAATAAATAAAATTGTAAATCTAGTTCATGAACACGTGAATTATAAAACCGTTGGAAGATACATAACAAAATTGGTGTGAACTATATCTCACCACTAGTGCAAGAGTTGTGTAATACGATTAGGTCAGTATTTATGCAACACGAGTTTTTTTTCTTTTTTTTTTCTATTGACCTTTGTATGACAAGACCTTCGCGGGACTATAGATAATATCGTTCGGCCAGTGACCGCACGCACTTTATTATGCAAACCCGCGTCACGGAGCTCGCTACGTCGTCGCTTTGCCCAGCAGAGTCGCCGTTCCACTGACATACGGGCTGTGGTCACCAGTGACGTCAGTATCGTTGGTAACCTACGCCGCTTTGATCCGTGACTTGCGGTTGGATAGTGCACTCTCCATCAGTGACGTCACGATGCACTGCATTAGAATGGTATACGCTTACCGTATATAATTGCTGTGACGTAGTTGTTGCACGGCGCCTGCGGGTCTGTAGTTCTTGTCTAGTGGATCGAGGTGTACTACCCGGAGAGTATTGAATCATTTATGCTCTACGTATACGCGGGCAGATATGCCGACCCCGGTAAAGCTTGAAACTCGTAGCGATTCCTCGTCGAGTGAAAAGCTACAGTCCAATCGATTCGATTGAACAGACTAGGAAAACCTCCCGCAGGCCTCGTTTTCTCTTTGCGCATAAGTTTACGTGCTCCGACACTCGCCTTTTCCACCCGTACTTCGGTAAACCACTGACATTTATAACCAGGACGATGCTCCGGGTACAAAATTGAATATTAAAACAGGAGTAAATAATACGTACCTTCGAGGAAGCAGATCGTGTGAATATTTTTCAACTTTTCCAACGTATAAAGCCATTCCAAACCATCGTATTTGGGTTGCGTTGAATATATTCGATACTGTGGGATTATTGGTTTTCAAATAATTCATGTCGATCGTCGATCGGACGTTTATTAAAGCAAAACTTTATTATAGCAATAGTGAACAATGGATAACTGTTGAAGATTTATTAACATGATTTTTCGTTTCTTCTTGTCTTTCATTCATTCTTTTCTTTTTTTTTTTCTTTTTTTTTGATAAAAATAGCGATTGGATGATTAGGTTTAGGTATGGAGATGAATATCTAAGAGAGTCGTCTATATATAACAGTACGAAACAAGGCGGTTTAACTTAGAGATTATTATGGCTGTATGAAAGAAGTTGATATGACGATGGGTTACGATGAGGTTTATTATCGATAGGAGCGACGATCGTGTGGTTAAATTAATAAAAAAATGAAGCGCCAATCGCATGTAGATGGATTCTTAGCGAGGAAAGTTGTGTCCTTTCATGCGTGAGTGATTCTCACTTGAGATAAAACGCTGACAAAGCTATCGCGCGACACAGTGCGTTACAGGAGCTTTATACACGAGAAGCTCACACCATAACTTCCTTTTTCCCGGAGCAAAGTTTCCATATCGAGAAATCGAGAGCCTCTAGCAACGAAACGAGTTCAACGTTCGTACGATCACGAGATCGTGATACTGCTGCACAAATCAAGAGGGCTGTACCTCCGCTTCGTCAGAAACGTTGATTTTCTCGCAGTGTCGCGCAGAGTTGGGAATTGCGGGGGTTGGAGAGCAAGTGGAAAAAGGGAACAAAGGCAGAAGAATGAGTTCTACGAGATGAATGGATTATTAGTCTCGCACAATCGCTTCGTCCCTATCTGTGTCACGAGGTATCCTATTGAAATGAAAAGGAGTGAAAAACGGTAAAAAGAAAAACACAGAATGGAAAGAAAAAAAAAGAAAAACGGAAGTGAAGCGAACGCTGAACGGAATCGTCGTAGAATACCCCTCGAGTTGGACTGCAATTTATGGAAAATGCATGGAGACGTGGAACAAAAAGATGGTGTGGGTAGGAAAGTTAACAAAAAAAAAAAAAGAAAAAAAAAAAACAATAAGAAATGTTCAGAAGCAAACGATGCGCGATACCTGCAAGACAGTCATTGGCTAGTTATAATGATATTTCATTCTGTTAATGGCTATTCTCTCTCCTAGTCTCCACTTTTCATTACTATAATCGTAATAATAATAAAAATAAAAATGATAATTATAAAAATTGATAATAGTAATCGTAGTAATAATAATACGTAATAATAAGAATCAATCATGACAATAACTCATTACACAATTTCTTATTGCCTGCTGAGAATAATTAGCTATGCATCGCGTTGAACATAACGCGCGAGGCTAATCGAGCCAAGTCCCCGGTTGACGCGACGAAAGCTCGCGCCTCCATTATTCATGTTTATTGAACGAATAACAGCGTTCGAAAGAATATCGACGGAAGGAAACAAAAAAATAAGAAATAACTAAAGTAAAGATAATTCGGATAATTAGCATGCTTTTTTGGAATGAAGAAACGCACACCATGTCAATTTAATTTTAATATATGATTTGTTTAATATTTTTTTTTGCGATAGTCCGAAGAGAGTTTCGCCGTGTCAACCATATTCGATTTTTTTTTTTTTTTGTTAACATATACAATACATAGTAATCTTACAAATAATATGTCTAACAACATTAGGTTTCGTCTTAGATTGCTTTCCGTAATCACCGTCGACTTTCCGGAGTTCACCAGACGGGAATTCGCTGTGCGAATGCAACACTCGAAAAATGAAAAAGTGATTTGTCACTCTTTTTGATCGATCGATCGAGATAATTCGTTGAAATTCACCACGATTTCCGTCTCGTGATCTCTCCCAAAGATCATATACACCTTACTATTTCTTACCCTTAACTATACGCTCGTCGCTCCCACTCTTTCGCTTAATCTTTTCCTCCCTCAGCGTTCTTTAGTCGTACGATAGGTAGATTACTATTATTTTCTTTTAAGTACCTTTGCGCGTTTTGTCTCTGCCTCAGCCTCGTCATGTTCCCAGCAGGACCACAAATATACGAAGGGATCTTTTTGAATTGTTGGCTTGGGTGACATATCGCGTCGTTAAAAAATTCGCGATGTCGAGTCTCCATAAAATCGGCTGCCGATCGCGCCTATCCTTCGATGGGGATAATTCGAACGCGAGGCAACTGGTTTACGATATATTATCGAGACCCGAGACGCAAAAGTTTTACGCTCGCTCGAGGGGTGTACCAATGTTTAATAGTATATGATGTGCTGCGCGCGAGCCTATCGCCTTAACTCCAATCTTATCACTTAAATTCATATAATACTATTCAATACTTGTCGAAGCTCATAGCAAGTACATTACTCGAGGATTAGCTTTTTTCTTCTTCTTCATCTTCTTCTTTCACTATATTCAATTATTTAATTACGCTTACGAGCTAGAGGATTCCCGCTAGATTTGTTTACTTTTTATTTATTTGTTTTATTTTTTTCGTGTTTTAAATATTTTTCATCTAATCTCTCGGTCGGTGCATCATCTATACAGACGCGAGATGCTTAAAAAATTGTACGTTGCTTCGCCAACGTAGACGTGGTAAAAAATTAAATCGTCTAACCGTCCTCCTCCTTTGCCAGGTTCGCTTGTGTGTTGCTTCTGATCGTTTAAGCGCGAGCGTATTTTTTCGTGTGTGTTATTTTTTTGTCTGTTTTCTTCATTTTAAATCCTTTGTACAGAGCTTAATAATAATGCATCTTTAAAATTATTATTATCATTAATCTATAAATGTATTGGAGATTACCCTTCGTTCGCCCGAGAAAGACGCGGTGGAAACTCGCCACAACGTCGAGATCTCTATATTCGCGAGCGCCGATGCGAATATATGCCTATCTATGCGAAAGAAAATAGTTTTAAAAGAGAAAAATAAAGGGACTTAAACGGATAATAGTAACGTCCTCCGTACAGCGCGAACGTCGAAATATATATTATTTACAGATCATGGAGATGAACGCGCCGTCGCTGCATTTATCATCGCATTAAATTTCTTTTTTGTTTTTAAATTCTTCATTAGGGAACATAAATCCGTACACAGAAAGGTGTCATGACCTCCCTACTCTTCGTTACATCTATGTACTTAATAAATAGCAAGACGAGCTCATCCGTTGCGCGGCCATCTTCCTCGTTATCGACACAATTTTCAGTCATTTTTTTTACGCTTCAATTGATAAGAATCTTTTTTTTCGTTGGCGCGTCGGAAAAGCTCGTCTCGTCCCTTCGCTCACCCTTTTCCTTTTTAAGCGCAACGTCGAACGATCCGTGGCGAAAGGACGTTTTTTCCTATATATCCCGCGAATGGAAACTATCTCGCGCAAGGTTCGCTCGCTAATTCTCTAAGAAGCGGAGCTTTTGTGTCCATTCTATGTAAAATTAACGAGCAAACACTAATATCTACATTATTATTAGGATCGTCTACGAAAGTTTACACGTGAATTCCAAATCTTCTATATGTACAATTGGATCTCGCGCATGAAAGCACGCTATATAATGCGGAGTATGTGTGTGTGTGTGTATGTGTGGGAGGATGTGTGTGTAATCGTGAGTATGTCAAAGATATTGTGAGAAAGAGCGGCTGGGAAGAGAGAGAATGAGGGAAATTAACGAAGCTGTAATACCTCGCGCGATCGTATGTGTATGTTTGTGTGAAATGGTTTAGAATCGCAAGCGTGTTGGCGTACCAATGGTTCGTACGCCACTTCTCCATGTTTGGAAATAATGTAAACCCACTGTCGCATATAGTATAATAAGCATCTCGATAACGGGGCTCTCCGATACGAACCTGTGACATACGCATTAGCGACCTCTCGTGAATTCAAATACATTATATTTACTAAACCATAACTTGTGTAACGTAAATAACTACAAACGCAAAATCCAAATTGAACAAATTAACCCTTAAACACCGAATTATGAAAATAACGATGTTAGTGTTTTTCTTTTTAATTGCTGTGTTCTGCGAAGTGTTTACAGGAATTGAATTGTATGATTTAATAATAAAAGAGCAAATGACATTGTCTCTTGATTACTTACAACATTAGATTGTGGCGTTTAAAAAAACTCGAGCGCAATGAACATTTTATGGGGGCCAATGAGTTGAAACTTGGTTTTTAAAAGTTAATGATATAGACAGGAAATTGTGAATTCGGTAATGGTCAAATGTGTCTTTTTTTTCCTACAATGTGCATTAAAAATTAGGCGATCTTAAGGACGATAAAATAATTATGAAAATAACGATGTTAGTGTTTTTTTTTAATTGCTGTGTTCTGCAAAGTGTTTACAGGAATTGAATTGTATGAGTTAATAATAAAAGAGCAAATGACATTGTCTCTTGATTACTTACAACATTAGATTGTGGCGTTTAAAAAAACTCGAGCGCAATGAACATTTTATGGGGGCCAATGGGTTGAAACTTGGTGTTTAAAAGTTAATGATATAGACAGGAAATTGTGAATTCGGTAATGGACAAATGTGTCTTTTTTTTCCTACAATGTGCATTAAAAATTAGGCGATCTTAAGCACGATAAAATAAACATAATACTCTGTACAAGTCCCTCTTACGCTAATAAATAATCATAAGAATAGGTAAGCTCGATAAAAAATATGTAAAAAAAGTGTTAAGTTAAAGGATAATTTATTAAACTCACCGTGAGAAGAGTGTAAAATCGTTTCGTGAGGAAACGCGCGAATGTTCTCACGATCGAATAATCTCATATTGTAACTTCAAGAGACCGTTAGGAAACACGTCCGTAATGCAGTTTCTGGCAATCTCATTTAATCCTGTATAGTATCGACGTTGTGTGTTGTGTACGTATTTGTGTATGTGTATATGTATGAACCTTTTTCGTAATACATCTCAGCGAACTCGTTTGGTGTCCTCGAAGCCTATCATCCTATACCGGCGAGCTTTTGAGCGCGAGGACTGAGCCACCACTACCATCACCACCAGCACACGCTCATGATTGTTTTCTGCCTTTCGAGGACGAGGAGGCACGGCCGCCCGTCCAATTTCCGGTCTGGGAATACACTCAGTTCCGGCAGAACGCGATCGCGGCCGAGAGGGAACAACCCGCCCCGTCGCTTTTACCCCCTCGTCTCTCTTTATCCATATCACAGGTCTGAGAAAACAGAGAATACTTTTTGACGCCTGTTACCTTGCAATTGTTCCACGTTTTCTTATTTTCCTTCTTTTTCGGCTCCGACAATGAAAACCGGCCATTTTAGTCGTTCAACATCGCAGAGCTCAAACCCAACTCTCATTTTCCGTGTACAAGCCACTCACAACTTTCGGCAATCTGTGAATCGACATCTTTATATCATCCATTCCTCTCCACTTCTCGCAGCTCGGATCAAGATTCATTTCAACCTGTCCTCGTTGATATCAAGCGGATATGCGAAATCAAGTTATACCTGTTACGCAATATATATATATTACATAACGGAGTAAAAAATAACGGCGCATGCACTTGGAACGAGTGTTTTGGATGTCGACGTCTGCCACGAGTTCCCGCACTATTTTCGCGGTTACAGCAAACTCGCACGAAGGAAGAGAGTCACAGTGGCACTGTTTGAGTTTTTTGTTTTTTTGTTTTTTGTTTCTTTCTTCATATCGCGAGAAGAACGGATAAGTTTTCGAGTTAGTTTAGTTTGTGTTATAACGACGCACAATTTACCGTTTCGCGTTCACTCGATGAACGATGAAATCCAGTTTTAATGGTGAAAACATGCGGAGGTAGTGGCTCATTGACAGGATGGTGACGATGATCCGAAAGCCGGTCGCTGTCCCACCTGGCGCACTGTTTTTCGGCAGAACGCTTATGCGGATCATCGTGTCGTAATCTCTGCTCGACAAAGGGTCTAGCGCCCGGCTCCATCACACCAGGGGTGTTCCGTACACCTCATTCGTGTGGAGATTCTGGTTGCTATCGTTTTGCCTCGAAGCGCATTGCTGCAACAACAAATAACAAGAATTTTCGTTTGATTACATAATCGAGATATTATATTCTCATAGATTGCTTGAGGATATTATTGCAGCCAAGTCAAGCGGTGCGCTATTTTAATGACAACTTGAAAATAAAAAAAGGGTGAGGGTCAAAATAGCGAATGGCCAAAATAGCGAATGGTTAAAATAGGGAATTTCAAAATAAGAAACGTTTGAATCTAGAATGACCATCATTATGAAATTCGCTATTACAGCCATTCGCTATTTTGACCCTCAATCTTATTAAAATGCAATAAAAATGGCGAATGGTCAAAATAGCGAATTGCTAAAATAGCGAATTTCATAATGATGGCGATTCTATATATAGACGTTCCTTATTTTGAAATTCGCAATTTTAACCATTCGCTATTTTGACCCTCACCCAAAAAAAATGTTGCTAAGCGATGTCACAAGAAACTTTGTTACTCATTTTACGCGATGCAATTTTGTAATGAAGTTTTTAGATTATCTGGCTAGAAATTCCGTCACTGAGTGGAAGAAAAGAAAGAGATGGAGATAAGAGATTAATCGTGAAAAACTTACCGCTTGTTTTCGTTCCCAGCTCTTCATCGCGGACTTGTACTTCTCAAATTCGTGACACCAGTCCGAGTAGATTTTCTGATAGTCGTTGGACTTTGCCGGTGCTGAACATCTGTGCGCGTCAACGGTTATGTTGTAGGAGCACAGAAGAGCACCACCGAGCCAACAGTCATACCTTCCGGCGTCCTGCTCGTTTACACCAACAATCACGAGACCTTTCTCAGAGGTCTCGATGAACTTGTCGCCTCCGGCGCCGTACTTGTACGCTATCTGATACCTGCCCTTCTCCTTGTTGTAGTGGTACCACCTGACCTCCTGGTTCGCGAGAACCTCGGGCATCTTAACGAAGCATCCAAGATGAACGGACTGACCCCATGTAACTATCAGCTTCCTTTTTCCCACGCTACTGTCGCACACTTCCGCTGTGCTGTTTGATACGTCTTGAAGTAGACTGCGACATAAAAAAAAGGTTTTTTGTTTTTTTAGTATTGAAGGACCGGCAAGAATCTGTTGCTGCAGAGGAGAGAGCAGATCTCGCGATTGAAAAAAGGCTCGAAATCAAATTATCAAGAATCACGGTGGTGGATTTGAAGAAATCAAGTATCTGCGAGAGTAAAAGAAGTCTGAAAGTGGAGTGACCCAGATGGTAACGGAATCAGCAAAGGGGATGGACCAGCGTTTGCTCAAGAATCAACTCGATTCATTATCGACCTCGTTCTACCTCCCAACTATTCGAGCAGGTTCGCCATAATCCGATAAACCGCCCCACTCGAGAAACTTCGGAAAACTTATAACATCTTCGTGAAAACCATTTGCTATTTCTTTAAACCCTTAATCACTGTCTTTAAATTTGATAAGTTTGATCAAAATTCTCGAATAGTAAGGTAAACGCCCCGGTACCCAACCATGTACCAGTCTCCAACCACTGACACAAATATTGACTGAAATTAAGAAATTATGAATATGAATTAAATAAATAACTAGTGCTACCATTTTTGCAATTCTTTATGTCTGCATAGGCCAATAATAAAAATAGTCATTAATTTTTTTGTTGACGTTTTTTAAAGATATTGTGCACTGCAGACTCCGCTCAGAGGATCGGCGCATATCTTTTAGCCAGTTCGTTAAGAATTGGCGTAACGTTGTTAAGCTTATGGCGCTGTTATTTTCACGATTTCCACAATAATTCGTGGCTTGTGGTATTCGCGAATAAATAGACTTTATAAATCTTCCATTAAAATTTGCGAAAAACCACTGCTAAGTCGTCAATTTCCATGGTTGGCTATTGGGGCGCATCCGCAGTATGCTGTACCGATATCCAACCGCGGCCTATTCCCGGCCAACACAAACTCAGCGAACATAACCTCTATGGCAAGTTGATGCCGGTTGCACGTCACGGTGAGCCTTTTTATTAGTTATTATTTATCATAAATTATCCCAAACGTTGCGTGTAATTTAAGAAATAAAATGAAGTTTCAACGAATCGCATAGCCTCGTATCGGCGGGTGGTTGCGTATAGGGGCATGCTTGGTCGGGTATTTAGACATTACCTGAAATCGGTGGTCGGGTACTAGTCCATCGACTTTCTCAATTCTTTCCTAACTTTAACAAAAAACTATACCCCTGACATGAATTAATGGATGCTTTTCGAAAAGTAGAAAAGCTAAGCTTTGCATTAGTTATGGTTACAATTATAGAAAGGTCATTTTAGTATAAGAAATATAACTTTACAGTTTCCTGTTCTCTAAGATGGCCGGCTATTGGGGCGTTTACCTTATCGAATGGTGATTATATGAAATATTTATTCATTGAATTTGACTTACCCAGGTGTGTAGGGCTTGCAGGTGTTGGTATCTTTATCCCATCCACAATAAGGATCATGAACGCAGCGCAAGCAATTGTCGTAGCGTCTCGAGCACATCACGAGATCGATCTGCTTAATGCGATAATCCGAAGCAACGTAAAGAGCCTTGTGGACGACGGATATCTCCATGGCTTGTATGGGTTCACCTGGGGTCACGTCGAACACGTCCAATAGAATCGATTGAGACTCGCCATTATTGTCGATCCACTGAACTACCTTGTGTACTCTACCATCACCTATAACACGAAATGGAACAAGCTCGTGTAGCAGATAGTATCATGGGGTACCTGGGCATTCGATGGAATATTCAATGAGGAATGGGCGTGCTCAAAATGTTCGGGCATCACTTGAAATGTAGTTAGTTGGAGAAGGTGATGGGAAACTTGGTAGGTTACTCACTGGATCCAGCGTAATAGACAGTGTAGTCAAGATGCATTCCAAGGAAATCTATGCGAAGTTTGTCGACCACGAGTCTGGTGAGCATGATATCGCGCTTGTAGAATACCGGCTTCTCGTTCTCGTGGGATATTGCAGAGTCCATCAGTGGATGAGACCTTATGAAGTTGAGAACAGTGTCTGGAAGGGTTTCCGTGTCATTGACGCACTGCCCTGGTCTGGGCTCCGGCACTTTGTTCGAGAGCACCGGAAGCCAGGCGCTACTGCTCGTCGCCTGTTCCTTGAATTTGCCACGGAAGGCTTCCTGTATCGCGTCGATGTGGAACGAACAAATTGCCGAACCCATTAGCCCGTTCGTTGAGGTTGTAAATGTCCCGTAAAAATGTGTGTCGTCACCCGGCACCTTGTAAATGCTCTCTGCGTAAGAAAATACAATAAAGAATCAGTTAGTAACAGTTACACATATAAAATACAGCAGATTTTGATTCGTTATCGCTTCTTCGCTCAATACTCACGTATTTCGTTGAAGTAGAATGGAAATTCTCCAGGTATCGAGCAGTTCAATCGGGCCTTCAAGTAAGTTGCCCAATTCTGGGCCAGGATGTTCTTCCCACCGGTATCCCTTTTGCATACTCTAGCTACTCTCGAGTAAACACTCTTACCGCAATTTATATACTCAACTGCGGTCTCCCGAAAGAAGAAAAACACATGAGCGCCGATGTCAAAGGACCCAACAAAATTTGGTTCTAAAGAGAAAAAAAAAAGAAACATCTGGTGTTAAAGATACTCAGCAGAAATGTACAGTAGAATACTGAAAGGTTTGTATTGTTTTTCTCTCCAAGAACGTTTTTTGATTCCTGCTAGATAACAATGTGCTACCCTGGACAAAGTTTCACGTAAGAATAACGAGCGAGGAAGATCCTCGATAAATTTCAGAGTATATAACCCAGGAGGTGAGCTTCTGTACGAGTCATCCGTAAATTTTCCAAAGCGTTCGCGGGTACCCCAGCTTTCGCAGTGAGAAAACTGTAAAACCGGTATTCATCGGGAAGGAGTGAAGGTGGCGCGATAAACTTTGAAAAGCTTCAGCGATCCGAGAGAAACGAAGACTCGAACGACTTTTGTAGTTTTCATTGAGGGCGATCAGGAGCGGCGGTAGAAGAGAGAGAAGATCGGGCACGGTCACGGAACACCCTGAATTTAACGCAAGTTCAATGATCATCCACTTGTCGGTTTACGACTGTGGCGCTCCCGTAAAACCGCTTAACGGCTGGGCCCCGCGTGCGCTCATGTTACGACGATAAAAGCGTTAATAATTTCGAAGCCGACTACCGAAAACGATTATCGCTTGGTAGACGCGGGACGAATGTCCATCGAGAAATAGTCCGGTGGTTTTCAATACATTCGAAATAAAAAGTATTGAACAAACCTCTAGGGGAATAAATTAAGTGACTTATTAATACATCCTATACCTTGTTAATTTTCATAGCCCTTTTCATGCGCGTTTCACTAGGGTAAAGCCCGGTTCTATTTATAAATTCTCGTCCTTCTACCATCGCGCGGTAAAACGTTCTATCGGTCCTCATTGTGCGTACTCTAAAGTCTGACACGCGGCACGTGGTGTGATTCGTCTCTCGACTCTATCTCTCCGCGCGTTTAATCAACGCCTTTGCTAATAGACAAGCTCGATGGGAAGAATGGCCCTTGATGGAAGTCCCGAGGGGTTCTCCGGGTGGCGCGGCTGCGAATTAAACGACGAAACAAATGGCTAATCATGCATCCCGGAGCCACCAAGGGTAAAACGAGAAAGCACGCGAAATGCGCCCCAAGAACCTCCGCTAGTTTGAGATGCGAAGCGCCAAACTCCCTTTACCTCGAGGAGTTCGATATCGACCTCCACTTTATCAACCTGACAAGGTTTCTCTTTTCACATCCCATAGAAATACCTGCTATGTTTTATTGATCAATCATTCTGACTGTCTCCAGTTCACACAAACATATTTGAATTTAGTTATTGGATTGAATCTTTATAAATGATTAGAACATTATTCCAAAATAGTAAAATGGATTTGGATTTTAGCGTCATCGAATTAGTACGCATTACACCAAAGTATTCCGGGGATTGTGGGATAGGAGCTAGGAATATTTCGGGGAGAGCGAGCTAAATACACGGTAGCCGTCGACGCTCGCAAGTAAACCTTTAGGTTAGAAATTCCACGAGGGTTAGAGCGGTGGAGGTGTGTCACGGGCGCAACCCTCTGACGCCGGGGTTGCTTAAACTATGCGAACGGGGTCTAAGTTTAACTTCTTGAAGCAACGAACACGTTAGGGTTGAAGACAACGAAGACGAAGACAACGAAGGCGAAGGGGGTGTTATTTTATTACCGTTCTCCTCGATCTCGCACCCTTCGCGCGACGTTTGACGGCATATATGGCAACCTCACTGTTAACGTTACCGTGCACTCCTCGCGCATTCTACAGACGAGAAATTGTTCCAACGATTAGGGGTGTTCCCCAGCAACACCGGGGAGAATTGTCGATTCAAAGACCATATTACCACCCTGCCAGCTACTATTACATTTTTCTTGAAAGCATTATTTATACTCCGGTGCTAATTATTTTTGACATAATTGGTTATCTCAAAGTAACGTCTGAAAATGTCTTAAAATATAGATATACGAATGTAATAAATCTTTGGGAAACTAGGTTAATTACAGACTGCATTGGTGAAAAGGAGCCCTTCAATGAAGAGTTTTCCTACTGAGTAGTAAGAACCACTCTCAGGTTATATAGTTGATAGTGTGCCACGAGTCTTGGAAGCGTATAATTTCTAAAATGACACTTCAAAGTAACGTACCATTTTATACGAGCACTGAGGACAAAGTAAGAGAGCGGATCACGGTTCAACGCATCGATGCTTCTTCAGGGTCTTTACTTCTGTCGAGAAACTACGAGGGTGCCCGTTTCTATCAAAACTTTTGATGCCTAATGGAAGGTCTCATTGTACGCCGGCAATTGTTGGGATAGTTTAACTGAGTGAGTTTCTTCGCGGGGGTTTCGAGAAGAGCTATTTTCCAGTGCATTCGAGTGCACTTTTACTTCACAAAACAATAATCGCTGTGTTGAATAAAGGGCGACGAGAGATTTTCAATAGAAAATTTTGTTCAAATATAAAAGGGTATTTTCAGGAAGGTACTTACTGTCCAGCCACTTGGAGTCGTACTTGAGTGTCCTCTTGAAACTGTAAGCTTTTCGTCCGAGGGTCAGATTGTAAAGATCCGTGCGGAATATAACTGTGTCGGCTTTGGTGAACTCGGCGTTTGTGCCAGAGTACAGAGCAGGCAGATCGCCAGGATTACCCTTCTCGACCCAGACTGCGGTCGAGTTGTCAGCAGGATCGTAAGGACACTTGGCTATGCCCATGCCCACTCCTGGCACGAACTCGTGTCGTGGCAAATGAGTCAGATTGCTCTATTGTCGAGAATGGAACATAAAAACAGAAAATAAACAAGGTAAAACAATTGTAGATTAATACCAAGTAAATTTACAGCTACGAGAGTTGGACAACGGGGAATTACAAAAACGGCAATGGAAAAATCTTCTTGCTTGAGAGGTAATTATTCTTTTTGTTTTTGTTGGTGAAAAGATGCAGGGAAAAGAGAGGGGAACAAGTTTACTCGTTTCTCGGATCCATGAGTATATTGCGCACCGGGGACTCGTAATACTCGACGTCACGAGAGTCGTACAATCCGCGTGGGCCCGAAAGCATCGTTACACGGGTACTTGACTCACGATACTCGGGACTCCAATAGTTATACTCGGTTAAGCGATATATAGATAGAACATAAACTCACGTAAATCACCCAGTCCTTGGGTGAATGAGCGTTGGTACCGCACATGTACAAACGATTGCCATCTCCCATTGGCTGGATCACTCTGATGTGGTTGCGACAGTCAAAGTGCTAAAAATTCAACAAAGGAAAATCGACTGTTTAATGTACATTTATTATCTTAGCGTATCTTCTGTGTATCCATGTACGTTCTGTTATTACATTCGTTCGTTCTTGCCAATTTCGTCATACTATTTGCCCGTTCGCTGGTTGCAAACCCGAAATTGAAAGAGAACGGGGTATCCGGTCGGATTCGTAATAAAAAAAATATAAAAAACGAATGGAAAAAAAAAATATTGAAACGACGGAGCGAAGCAAAAAAAATGGCTCACGTAGCGGACTCGTTATCGATACCATTCGAGCGTTTGCGTGAAGGTTGGACGGACATTTTTCGTTCAGAATGTGCGAAAGCGTTTGGACGAGCTGTGCGGCAAGCGTGCGGCCAACGCGTGCGTCACTACACACCACTTTGTTGCTCGGTCTTCTCCATCGAGAGGACGTTTTGGTAATAGCGTAACCACGACGCGGCAACTCACACGAGCCGGAAAAAAAAAGAACAAAAAAATCGATGGTAAAAAATACGAAATTGGTTCGTAGACGTGACATCGAATGAATATATATGTTAGGCGCGAAACCAGCCGAGTTCTGCATGGCCTTACAGTTGGATTAAACGTAAAACTCGGGCTAACGGTTGTCATATCGAGCCCCATGGCTATAACATTGATGACGAATGCACACTATGTGCATCGTTAAACGTACCGCAGCAATCGTAGAATGCATTTTCACACGTTGTTACAATCAATTTCACTAAAAAAAAAGAAAGAAAAAAAAAAGTGGATGAATAAAAGTAAAATGGTAACTCACCTCGGACTTTCCCTTTGATACACAATTGGCCACGTTGCTAGGCTCCAAATTAAGGGCGTCTCTCTGTAACAGAAAACGTCGGAGATAAAGGATTAATGAAAGATCTCCTGTGTGATTATACGTATAAGCCTAAATTGCTCAGAGCAAGTAGGGCAAGTACTTTCTAATTTCGCAGCAGCAATGCATAAAAAACGAGAGCATAATGACACGGCTCTGTGTGGATGAACGAACGGAGTAAAGCATATGACTTCTGGGCTAACTTGTTCCTTCATTGCGACACTGTCTCGCTTCGGGCATACGAGAGTATACCAGTGCCTCAGTGAAGTCGTAGCGCCATCCGGAAGTGCACGTTCCAGATTTTTCAAGCCTCAAAGGAGCCCGCTGCTTCCGTACTACCGATGCGGAAGCGAGTGGTAGCGGTGGTACTACATAGTATATAGCATGAGACGAGGAGCTTTGTACAGTTACTACGCCGGAGTTACGTTTGCAAATGGTGCGGGCTACAAACGCGTCGTGTGAAATAAGGTCAACCCAACTGACTGAGAGAGGCTGGGCTAACACACTGTCTGACAGTCGTGAGAGGGTATATTAGGAGTCGAGCTAGCACTGTACTTATACTATTTCTACTTTGCTAACCCCTCGCAGCGCTCGTTTGCTCTCTTGTATTTCTTCGCAACCTCGCGCTTAAGAATATCTTACTTCTTATATACTACGTCGACGTAAGTTGAGTGACAAAAATTCATGTAAAAATTTGTTTCGAATGGGAAAAATAGTGGAATATCACCCTATTTTATTTCGATGTTTCATATAAAACGATAAATTTATTATAGAATCAAGCAATATTAATATTGATTTGACAAGATGTGAACTAGCTGCTTGTTACGTGGAATATCAAGTCTGTTACCAGTCACGTTAAAAATAATGCAACAATTTTGTCGAGCTAGCACTATACTTATACTATTTCTACTTTGCCCCTCACAGTGCACGTTTGCTTTCTTTTATTTCTTCGCTACCTCACGCTTGAGAATATTTTACGCCTTACACTGAGCCGACGTAGGTTGCGTGACAAAATTTCATGTAAAAATCTATTTCGTAAGAATCGTCCAATTCTTCACCCTATTTTATTTCGAAATTTCATATCGAAGCGATACATTTAGTATAAAATCAAGCATTATTATTATTGGATTTGCAGAATGTGAACCAAGAGCTCCCGAGTTAAAATATAGACCCTCGTCCTAACCTAAAAGTCGTAGTCCCGCCGAGTAAGTCGAGGGTCATGAACCTTCGTAGAAACTCCGGAAATGGTAGATATTACCCACTTAGAGTGAACGAAGAAAACCTTGGACTAAAATTTGTATATCTGGACTTCCAATTAGGTTCTACAGAGTGAAATGAGGTTTTTCGTCCCATTTATGAAACTTTAACAGTGGCATGTTTTACTCATTTTTATTCAACGAAGGGTGTTTGAAGGGTCTACATTTCAACTCGTGTTTGCTCTACTTGGAACACAAAGTCTATTACCAGCTATGTTAAAAATAATGTAACTATGAATTTTTCATTTTTGTTTCATCCTTTTAACCACTGTCGCAGACCGAGCTCTCTATCTCTCTCTCTCTCTTTACATAATAATTAAGTTCAATACGATGTTGCAACATCGAGCCAGCGCAGCAGTACAGTGCTGCACTGGTGCTTATCATAGAGGTCGAGTGCATCACTAGAAAGTAGCGTGCGGAGAGCCAACCCACTTGCTGTGCGATCCGGCTCCGCTTCGCTCCCAACCCTCTTGGAGCTTGCCAGCAGGCGAGTCAGTCAGTGAGCCAACATACTCTACATCCCCTCTCGACGCCACCTCGTCGCCTCACGACTCGTTGTCTCGGCACTCACTTCATATTCATACACGAGCGTCCAATGTATCGTGTCCACACCTTGCGAGGACACTCCACTCTAAGAAGCTATCGTATAATATAAAAAAATGAGAAACTTTTCTCACATTTCTTGTATTCTTCCTTCACAATCGTATGTCTTTACTAAATTTTCGATGATGTTATGATTTTAACCATTTGAAGACGAATCCATATTTGACTACATACACACGGAAAAAAAGGCTTCGTTGGAACTACCAAGTGCTATGGTTATATATCCGCCAGACAATTAATTGGTTAGACCAACCAAGTAATTTGTTAGGCTATCGATTTCTTAGTTGATCTAACCAAGTCACCTGGTTAGCTTACCAAGTCACTTGGTTAGCTTACCAAGTCAGTTGGTTAGCTTACCAAGCCACTTGGTTGGTCTATCCAAGTCACTTGGTTAGCTTACGAAGTCACTTGGTTAGCTTACGAAGTCACTTGGTTAGCTTACGAAGTCACTTGGTTGGTCTAACCAAGTCACTTAGTTGATCTAACCAAGTCACTTGGTTAGCTTACCAAGTCACTTGGTTAGCTTACCAAGTCGCTTGGTTAGCTTACCAAGTCAGTTGGTTAGCTTACTAAGCCACTTGGTTGGTCTAACCAAGTCACTTGGTTAGCTTACGAAGTCACTTGGTTAGCTTACGAAGTCACTTGGTTGGTCTAACCAAGTAACTTGGTTAGCTTACCAAGTTACTTGGTTAGCTTACCAAGTTACTTGGTTAGTGTAACCAAGAAATTGGTCGGTCTAACCAATTAACTGTCTGGCGCATGTATAACCATAGCACTTGGTTGTTTCAACCAATCCATTCTTTCCGTGCAGCAAAAATCACATCAATGTACATGCGGTCGCGAATCATGGCTGTTGACGTCGTTAAAAGCGTTGCTTTTCAAAAGTTTCAGAATCTTAAAGATATCTCTGTTAGTTAAAACTTTTTGTATTCCTTTTCGTTGAAACACATAAGAAAATGTAGCCGAAATGATTTAACTTATGTGTGAAAATCTTTTTATAGCACAAACTATATATTTGCTTTTTGGCTTTTAATTTTCACCTTATTTTTACTGCACAATAGAGGTGTAGAGATATAAAAGCATTTCGATATAAGAAAGCAATTTTATCTTTTCAACGTATAGATAGGAGCAATAAAAGAAACACCTAAAATGAGGTCACCGCAATCAGCGAACGATGGAGAGATTTCAGTTGTGACGACGCCGCAGCCGCGGTTGAAATAATATTCGGTAAAACAAGGCAAAGAGGATGAAGGGATCCCACCGCGTACTTGCCTTATGTATGTGCAGTCTACGTATGGAATATTTGTGGTCGTTATTTGAAACGGAGATCTCGACGACGAGTGATTAAAGGAAGAGGCGGGGAACTGTAGGTCGAGCACGAAGAGATAGGTCGAGAGCGAATGAGATAGAAGCACGGGAAACGGCCATGGAAATGCCTGGCGCATGTCCTCGCGACATCATCATCACCTCATCGTCAAGAGCTTAATCAAGCCTCGGCACTCGGGTTTGCCGAAAGTCTGGGTTTCAGTGAGTAAGACCTGAATAGAGGTGAAAAGGAGAACGCTCTCGTCAAGTTGCCGAGTGATCCAAGAGGCAGAGAGATCTATGGAAGTACAGTCGTTGTATATAGTAAATGCAGTGCCAACCGAACGGAGGAAGTAGCAACGACGGCGGACGGCACGGATGCTTCAGTGACAAGTACATTGCTACCTAGAAGGTACCTTTAGCAACGTGAGAGAAAGCCTCAGCGTACTGATTACACATAGACGTGGAGACACATAATAGTCGACTGGGACTACGCGGCAAGCGCCTTTCTGGAGTATAAGACGGAGTAGACACTGGCGATTGGTGTAACGAGAGTGAGACAAACAGAAAGTTGGTTCCTTTGACGGCGTTGAAGCTCATCTCGTTCCAGCTGGGATTAGGTGAACCGCAACGTGCCGCAATCATCCTGGGCAATCTCGGCGTTACAAGCATTTCTTGTGTCTCTTTATTCTGTTTTTGTCTTCGGCTCGTGGCCGCCCTCTCGGTTTACTCTAATACCGACACGTTACATGTTCCGGAAAATCCTTGTTGCTCGTGTGCGGCAACGCTGGTCCCGCGAATATGTGTCTTTCTCGTTCTCTATACCGTCACTAATCTCTCTCGTTAGACTTTAGGAGAGTTGAGGGGTTCAACTACTCGTTGAGTGTCGTTGACGGTGAGGTTGGAAGTAGAAAAGGCACACGACCATGCCAGGGACCACGCAGCACAGCACAGATTCGTAACTTCCCTGCAAATGCGAGAAACGGAGAAAGAGAATCTGCCGCAACGTATGCGGGAATCGAAATGCAAGCGTCACGATTTTCCGAGGCTTGTGCAAGAGTAGAAGCGAGAGTCTACAAGACAGGTCGATAAATATGCTTGCTGCAGCAATCTCAGTGTTACAAACATTCTTGTGTCTCTTTATTCTGTTTTTGACTTACGATACGTTACATGTCCCGAAAAATTCTTGTTACTCGTGTGCGGTAACGTTGGTCCCGCGAATATGTGTCGTTCTCGTTCTCTATACCGTCACTAATCTCTCTCGTTAGACTTTAGGAGAGTTGAGGGCTTGAACTACTCGTGGAGTGTCGTTGATGGTGAGGTTGGTAGTAGAACGGGCACACGATTTTGCCAGGGCACAACGAGCGACTGTTTTGAGGGCTCGGTGTATTTCGATTCATACCTTCTCAGCGAAGGCGAGAAACGGAGAAAGAGAATCTGCCGCAACGTATGCGGGAATCGAAATGCAAGCGTCACGATTTTCCTTGGCTTGTGCAAGGATAGAAGCGAGAGTCTACAAGACAGGAGGATAAATATGCTTGCTGCAGCAATCTCAGTGTTATAAACATTCTTGTGTCTCTTTATTCTAATTTTGACTTACGATACGTTACATGTCCCGCAAAATTCTTGTTACTCGTGTGCGGTAACGCTGGTCCCGCGAATATGTGTCGTTCTCGTTCTCTATACCGTCACTAATCTCTCTCGTTAGACTTTAGGAGAGTTGAGGGCTTGAACTACTCGTGGAGTGTCGTTGATGGTGAGGTTGGTAGTAGAACGGGCACACGACTTTGCCAGGGCACAACGAGCGACTGTTTTGAGGGCTCGGTGTATTTCGATTCATACCTTCTCTGCAAAGGCGAGAAACGGAGAAAGAGAATCTGTCGCAACGTATGCGGGAACCGAAATGCAAGCGTCACTATTTTCCTTGGATTGTGCAAGGGTAGAAGCGAGAGTCTACAAGACAGGAGGACAAATATGCTTGCTGCATCAATCTCAGTGTTACAAACATTCTTGTGTCCCTTTATTCTGTTTTTGACTTACGATACGTTACATGTCCCGAAAAATCCTTGTTACTCGTGTGCGGTAACGTTGGTCCCGCGAATATGTGCCGTTCTCGTTCTCTATACCGTCACTAATCTCTCTCGTTAGACTTTAGGAGAGTTGAGGGCTTGAACTACTCGTGGAGTGTCGTTGATGGTGAGGTTGGTAGTAGAACGGGCACACGACTTTGCCAGGGCACAACGAGCGACTGTTTTGAGGGCTCGGTGTATTTCGATTCATACCTTCTCAGCGAAGGCGAGAAACGGAGAAAGAGAATCTGCCGCAACGTATGCGGGAATCGAAATGCAAGCGTCACGATTTTCCTTGGCTTGTGCAAGGATAGAAGCGAGACTCTACAAGGCAGAAGGATAAACGTGCTTGCTGCAGTAAAGTGGTACCGTCACCATCGGTGCTTGGTGGTATGTACTATCCACCAAGTGCTGCAGTACCGACTTTCTCGTAGCTTGTCTCATTCGCTCGCACTGTATCGCGGCCATCTTAAGTATAAACAGTGAAGTCACTGGGAAGCAAATCCCTCGAGAGTTCGGAGCTTGAGGCGTTGAGGTGCGTGAGGGAGAGTAAGAGGGATATAGCAAGAGAAAAGCGGAATGCTGCTGCTTAATAGTCAGCGCGGAGTGTCGGTAATGAAAGCAGAAACGTTTGCATGCCGCGGTACGTTGCTGTCATAAAGTCGATTCAACCAACGGAAACTTCACTGCATTATAGTGCAACTCGTACTATAAATCTTACTTCCCCTCTGTCTTTCGGCCTGTATCTCAATAAAATGATGCAGCCACAAAAGTGTTATCATTATTACGACGTTGATATACAGTGTCTTAAGAGACTGATAAGCCTCCCATGCGACTATGAGGTGCACGTGAAGCTTGATGATAATTGGATCGCAGTACCAAGTTGGTAATGCACGGAAAGGGAGTCAGAAGAACAGCAGTGAAGAGCAACGGTTGCTACGCAATACTAGGAACTCGACCCAAAATCGCTCCGATGCATTTTGAACCAAGTTTCCAGTTGCTGCAAAGAAACTTCGCTCCCAAACCATCGCTGGCGCGGAGCTTTAATTAGTGCGAGGGTAAGCGGGAGGTAGAGATGCTGTATCGGGTTGCTCGATGTAATTCAACGTGATCATTAGGAAAGCGTCGCTACATGCTGGTACGATACTTGGTGTGCAGCAGCTGTTCGGCGAAGGCCGACTTTTGTTGATACAGTTCGCATAAGAAACACGATTCCTGTCTGCCTCCGCTTTCTCGACCACTAATGCGCTCTCTGTATCCTTGTTTACTTCTACCTAAGCGGTGAGCATTTTACGGAAAAACTTTCAATTAATTAAATGCATTAATACCATCAGCAACTTATTGGAATTTAATATCCGGTTGAGTAGAATATTTAAATGGACTAAAAACGAGAAAAAATAAATAAAGGGTGATTTCTCACCAATAATTAAGGCTGACATGCTGGAGACGTAAACAAAATATTGGAAAATCTCTAGAACTCATAAATCGGATGGCCTACAATAAATTCACACGATGTGCTAAGCTAAATAGTAGAAATTTTTAAGTAATCCAATTAATCTGAAATAAATAATAAGATATAATTAAATCTAATCTAATCTAATCTAATCTAAAAGGCCACCCTATATAGTGTACCTTTTATACATAAGCCAGAAATATTTCTCGTGATTCTGAAACGTTAGATCGTTAAGTATAAATCACTCTCGTCCCGAGCATCGTTGGAAATAATTTTATTTTGCGTGACGGTAGTGACATGCACATTAATATTTTTTTTCTAAATGGCGGATAGCGTCTAGGGATTTGATAGTTTGACTCGGAATGTCGAGCCGTTGGCACGCACATCATACACGATTTAATAATAAGGAATAAAATACCATGTATTACCACATAAAAATCGTGACGCATTATTTGCGTTTCAACGTCGCAAGATATTGATACACCTTCGACTATACTGTTACTGAATTACTCGTGTTGAGAAATAAATTGCTTGCCGGAAACTCTTCGGACGCCGTGCAACGATGTGATAATATTGCGTACAGGATTACGGTTGAGAACGGATATCCTTTCAATGGCTTTGCCTCTTGTAATTACCTGGCGAACGCAGTTTCCTACTCTTGAGTGTATCGAAGTATCTACAGCAAGAATATATATCCTGTTCTATGCATGTATACGGATCGCGGCGAGTATTCGACGCCGAGCACCACAGCCGTTATCGATACCGAGGGTCGCTTCCGTGGATCACAGAAGGCTTTACGTATTCGCACGTAGTCGAAAGAGATACGCTCTCGCGAGGTCGCGCCAAGTACTTGGTTATATACTTTGCAGCTCGCACCTCGATCGGCGGAACGTTATTGCCGGTGTTGGAATAATTTTGCTGGGTACGATCGTGACCGGAATCGAAAATCGAAACTTCGTATACGGCGATCGGTGCACGAGCTTCCGCGTTTATCGGACGGATCGCCGACGAGTTTCCCAATGGCCGATAGGAAACGACTACGACGTCGATGATGATCGCCTCTCCCACGAGTGTAACGAGATTCCGCCTTGGTGTGAACGACTAGGAAACTTTGCGACGCTCGAGCGACATTCGATTAGCTCTCAACTACGTAAATTCGATTCAACGTAGACTCAACGACGTCTTATACGCGATGAATTAATCGCTCGATCTCACGAGTGTGAAAAGTTAACATTCCGCCTATAACTCTTCCTGGTTGTTCAACCTACCGGCAACCCGCAATGGTTTTTGTTTCAAGTGCACTTTTCAAATTCAGATTTCGAGAATAAATAACCCGAGTGGAAATTCAGCTATGGGGAATATCAGGCCCTAGCGTGGTAGCCGGATTTAAATCTAAGGCCTCTGCCTGGCAACCTTATACGGGCCTTGCACAAAAGTAACGCAGCGCATGATCAGGGCCAGATCAAGTTTTCCAGATAAGGGCCGGATAGAGGCTGCCCTATGAAGCCCCTACTTATAAAAACGGCAAATACATTACAAAATAATTATCTGCGCTCATCGAATTCGATTTATTTTGCACTTTCTATTGGATATTCGAGCTTATTTAGTTTTCAGTACATATTAATTGCTGAAAAAAACACATGTAAATTTATTTGTCGTTGGTGAGAATCGAACCTTGATGCTCTGGGTGACAGTTCTGCGCCTTAGCCCACTCGGCCATTGACATCTCAGAAAGTTTATATATTTATTGTCTATTTGAAGTATACTTAAAATGAAAACACGTTAAGACTGTACATCCATTTATTGTGACTACGACCGAAATATTCAAAATTCAAACATGATTGAGCGGACACCCATCCAGGTACTGGCGTTTGACGGTCAGTACCTGGATAGATTTTTAAGTAATTCTAGCGGTACAGTCCCGTAAAACGTGAGTTTCAGGGAAAATTTCAAATACTTCTCGATGGGATAAAGATTTGAAAAAATCCAGCTCTCGCAAGGTGCTGAAAAGATTGATTTTGCATAACAATAATTTTTAAATGTTTGTAACGAATGCCGTATCTAGCCCTTACGCGAACCTGATAAGGTAAATTTACGGCGTATTTAAAAAAAAACTATGCCATACGAAGACCGTATGCGGATCTGACCAGAGAAAGTAAAGGTAAACTGGACAAAATCTTGGTCCAAATGCCACAGGAAGACCTTATGCGAAACGGATAAGGTAAAGCCTGACATGGGCCTGATCGGGTGGAAAGACGGCATTTTTAAGGTAGAATGCCATATCTCGGCCCTACATGGACCTGATCAGGTGAACTTACGACGACCCCTAAATAAGGTTACCATATCCAGCCTGCCATCAGCCTGATCCGGTGGAAAGACGGCATTATCAAGTACGAATGCCATATCTCAGCCTTACATGGACCTGAGCAGGTGAATTTACGGCGGTCCCAAATAAGGTTACCGTACCTAAAACTGATCTGGACCTCGTGTGACAGCAGGTATGCCTAATGAAATTTCTACTCTGGAAGGGATATCGCGATTGAGTCATAGAAAATTCATGATAAATTTTTCACCACGATTTCAAAACGGAAAATCCGATTTTCTGTTCAACAGTTTGAAAAATTGATTACACTGAAAAACCGATGAGTTTCAAACTTTTTAATCGGTCATTTTTTTTTCTTTTTTCACGAATTATTTCCAGTCAATCTGCAGGAGTGGTTGCCCCGGACCCTCTCGTTGATAAATAATTGTCTCGACTGGGGTGAAATTGGTGTCGGTGGAGGTATATACGGTGCGGAGAAGTCATTCGCCGAAGATGCATGGAAACATAGGGCGGTAAAAGCTCGCTACCACTTGGACGACCGATGTGTGGGGATCGTACAATTTACCGTTATAAAATATTGAAGCGGAAAAACTGACGCGTTCCCAAGAGTACCGACACCCAACTAAACTCACCCAGAATTTCGTGGGGGTAGTCCCGTACAGGGGGCGGTCCGAGCCCACCGCGCGTAGCAACGTTTAAAAAATTCACGAATGCCGCTGCCACCGCGGCCCTTTTTATCTCATCAAACATTAACGTCGCATGCTACAACGTCGGAAAGTTTGGTACCGGAATCCCGCCTGTATGACTTTGCGAAGGGGCTTGCACCCTCCTCCACACGTCATGACTTTCCCGGAAAGCATCCTCGTCTCCTCTATACCGTATAGGTATGCGTAAACTATAATTCGTCGGTTCCAGCGGCTCGGTTTTCCTTTCTCGCTAGTCAGAGATAAAAGCATAAAACTAAAGGGATAGAAATAAAATTTATTGCAAAACCGTTTTATAGATATTTCCTCCGGTATTGACATGCCGATAATACTTTTATCTCTTCCCCCGAGGCTCGGAATAAGTGAAAGGAACTATTATTATAGTTTAGGAAAAAGGAGCTCGACGATTTTTCTGATTTACGAAAATGTGCTCACGGTAAGCAGAATAAAAATACTACTGTGCTAAAGCAAAGGCGAGTGAAGAGAACATCGGAATGTAAGTACTTCGAAGAACTGCCGGCAGAACGAAGTCACCGGTTCTCCTGCATGTTAACGCTTGCGGAGTGCCTTTCGGTGTCGGCCGATAGAATAAGTCACAATCTCCTAATGGAACCCGTCACTCCTCGCCTTTTATCCGTAGCCTAGGGGACCCGAATTCAATCTGCATTCAATATTGATTTCAATCCGATAACGTAGATTTCAATTTTTCCGTGATTTACTTCTTAGCCCGTGAAGCCACGCGCGTTCGCTAGCCGAGAGTCAATGCAGATCGAAAAGAGCTTGGATGTCATACACGCTTGGACATCCCTCGATTTCACTCATCCCTCCGTTATATCGTTGACTTTCTCTCTCTTTCTCTTTCTCTCTCTCTCTCTCTCTCGCACAGTCTGTGTTTCGCTTCCTCTCGACGGCGCACTCGGCGTCACCGATGTCGATCAATTCTGACGGTGGTGCACTCCGCGTCATCGCAGTATCGTCCAATTCTATTCACGTGCAAGAGAATTGGGAGAGTGGAAGAGCGGGCGCAGAAGCGCACGTCTCGACGTCTGGTTCCCGAGCGGTCGATTGGCATTTTTGAGTTTATCCTGTCACACGTCGGTTCAACATACTATACAACGGACGAAATGCCTGGACAACTCGAGATTTACAATCACTTTTTTTTGCATTCGAATATCGACGCGACTGCCAATTTATATTACTTCAACTTCACTGCCCTTCGTTGCGCAGCCTTGTGAAATCCTTAAACAATGCAATGAATTCTAGAGGGAATTATTATCATGCAAAATAAATGGTCTTCGGAGACTTTATTAATGGGTTCTGCTAGTCTAGTATTGGGTTCGAATCCCGAGTAGAAATTCAGCTACGGGGAATATCAGGCCCTAACGTGGTAGCCGGATTTAAATCTAAGACCCCTGCTTGGCAACCTTATACGGGCCTGGCAGGAAAGTAACGCAGCGCATGATCAGGGCCAGATTAAGTTTTCCAGATAAGGGCCGGATAGAGGATGCCCTGCTAAGCCCCTACTTATAAAAACGGCAAATAAATTACAAAATAATTATCTGCGCTCATCGAATTCGATTTATTTTGCACTTTCTATTGGATATTCGAGATTGTTTAGTTTTCAGTACATATTAATTGCTCAAAAAAACATATGTAAATTTATTTGCCGTTAGTGGGAATCGAACCTTGATCCTCTGGGTGACAGTTCTGCGCCTTAGCCAACTCGGCCATTGACATCTTAGAAAGTTTATATATTTATTGTCTATTTGAAGTATACTTAAAATGAAAACACGTCAAGACTGTACATCCATTTATTGCGACTGCGACCCAAATATTCAAAATTCAAACATGATGGGACGGTCACCCATCCAGGTACTGGCGTTTGACGGTCAGTACCTGGATAGATTTCAAAGTAATTCTAGCGGTACAGTCCCGTAAAACGTGAGTTTCAGCGAAAATTTCGAATACTTCTCGATGGGATAAAGATGTGAAAAAATCCAGCATACGCAAGGTGCTGAAAAGATTGATTTTGCATAACAATAATTTTTAAATGTTTTTAACGAATGCCGTATCTAGCCCTTACACGAACCTGATAATGTAAATTTATGGCATATCTAAAAAAAACTGTGCCATACGAAGACCGCATGCGGACCTGACCAGAGAAAGTAAAGGTAAATTAGACAAAATCTTGGTCCGAATGCCACAGGAAAACCTTATGCGAAACGGATAAGGTCGAAGAATGGCATATGTATAGCCTGACATGGGCCTAATCCGGTGGAAAGGCGGTATTTTTAAGGTAGAATGCCATATCTCGGCCTTACATGGACCTGATCGGGTGAATTTACGACGTCCCCTAAATACGGTTACCATACCTAAAACTGATCTAAACCTCGTGTGACAGCAGGCATGCCTGATGAAATTTCAGGATGTAGACCTAATACTCGGCTTTAAAAACTAGACTTGTTTTACAATTTTATTTCCATTTTGTATCCATCTGTGTGTTCGAAACGGACCCAATTATCGACATGGTCGCGATTCAGTAATCCACATCATTTCTTTATATACAGATTTTTTTTAATAACTCGAATATGTGCACGATATTTTCTGGTCCGAGGTATTTACAGACAATGCCAAATTACTCGGCTATATTTCGATATTCATTGACATTTTACGATTTATTTGCCGTGGTGTACGACTGGCAGTGAATAACAGTGAAAGCAATAGTACTAAAGCACTGAAAATCCAAGCTTCGCACAAATTATAAAATTCCTTATCCGTTCCATTGTAGTCACATTTTACACAGTTACAATGTGTCACTTATACTCTCTCTTTGTATGCAGAAGTCATTACACTAGAAAGGATCGGGATCTCTACAGTTTACTAGCACATTTGGATTTACAGTGAACACGCAGTTTACGGAAATATTAGTATTATTTGTATCGATCGATTCCGCGAAAAATATGAGCTGCGTACAGAGCTTCGTGACCCACCTAGCTCATTACACCAACACCAACAGCCATGATAACTGTACATATACTCGTACCGCACGATTATCAGTCAGTACTTAGAAATTTTACTACTGCCGTAAATAATGGTTTCCCGCACCATACTCAAATTTATGTGAATAACCGTACGGATGAACAAGCGTTCGACGGAGAACCGAGAATTTTTTATCTCCTCATCGCGAGACACAAACGATGTAAAAACGAGAAAGTATTTTTACTGCATTGAATACTATAACATCGAGTCCCTGTTATCGTTGAGCTTTTTGCTCGACGCTTTTATCATTTGCGTATAACGTAAAGTACGTGCGAAAAATAGTATATCCGTATGAGCATTAGCGGCGCGTTCTCGCTGATCAAACAAAAGTACATCGCCGTAACATTCGAGTGTGTAATGGCTGGTCCCATCGAGCGGCAGAAAATCGAATGGTCTCGTCACGCGTGCTATGTGCAAATGTGCACAGTACTAAAGTAAATCGACTTTCCCTGCTCGGTATTGTCGTTCGCTTCACTTTGCCACTCCGCGTATCAACGAATTTTATCGAAATACACGGCACCTTCGCACAGCACAGTGTATGTTTCTCTGTAGCGAATAGAGCTCGGTGAAAGGAGTTTAAGCTGGCGTTTAAATACCCTTCGCTTCATCTCTTCATCTCGCGCTAGCCCCCTGGTAATAAATTCGTGGTGGGAGGGTCGCCAAGCTTGTTCTCACTCGCGAGCGCTTCGTACTCACGGATCTACATCGTGCCTGATTCGAGACTCGTTAGCGAAGCTTGCCGAGCGAGTACACGACAGAAAGAAAGAGAGAGAACAACACGCGATAAGATGTGAGAGCGAGTGAGCAAGCTAGAAGGCAGCAAGGGGGAAATAATGTGACGATAAACACGAGTCAGAGCTGTAATTAAAAAGTTAAGCCGTAAAGCAGCGAAAGAGTAGGTGCAAAGACAAACGGAAGATCGAGGAAAGTTGGCGGAAACTCTTGCTGGATCTTCACCCTTTCCACGGAGTCGCTTCGTCCCGGTAGTGTCCCGAAGCTTCCTTATTCTCTCCATCTACTCCAGAGTCTTCCAAGGTCTTCCAAGGGTCTTTCTCCGGTGCCTCAGGATACCTAAGACGCGGATACGACTCTCCGCGCTGACGGACACGCTTTCAGCGGATAATGGGGCCAACCGTTTCGCAGTCTCCCAATTACCAAGGTTGCAACGTAGCACGGAATGCGAGAAAGAACCTCTTGTACACATTGCCACGCGCTCCTTGAATCTCGCAACTGCAAGATTCTTGGTTTTGGTGTTTGTACACGCTCGAGAAGTGAAGCGAAGCTTTCCCGCCTCTGAAGAGCAACTGAGATTGAGAGTTAGCGAGAACAAGAGTAGCGTAAGAACGTCAATAGGAATAAGGGAGCGAGGGTGAGAGTACATTCGACGTCTAGAACTAATCCCCAACCTTCCTCCCACTTCCCACTCATCTCCTGAACCCACTTTCTGTATTCCACATCGTTTCCTTTCGCCCCCCCCCCCTTCACCCTTTTTGTTTTTACGTTTTCTCGCCTGCTAGCCGCCTTATAGGATAGGATGAGACGTCGACCGCTCAGCTCGAAGTACCGAAGAAACTTGGCTCCGCAAGAGACTCGTCGAAATCCCTGAAAGAGTGTGTTATGTATATATACGCAAGCAAAGACGAGGCTCGTTTTCTCTCCCGCAAAGAAGATATAGTGGCGCGGTCGGCGAGCCGTGTAGCCAGGGGCAGCTCCGGTACTATAACGTCGGCGGGACTTGAACCCCCAAATTTACCAAGTTTCACAAACCCCTACTTCTCTGCACCGCATGCTTGAAAGACCGAACTCTTTTTAAAGCGTAACGAGGAAGAGGCGAGGGGTGTTCGAGAGGGGGGAAGCAGGGCCACTGGGAGAGATATAGAGCGAGAGGTAGTGCCATTGATTAGAAATAATGAATGGTGTGCCCCGGATAGCAAGAGTTTGGCCTGCAGCCCGGATGCTCGGTGGAAACTCAACGACGGTTCCTGAATCAACCTGGGAAAACTAAGCTCGCGATGTTCATAGCAATGCGCTACGCCTGGTGCTACCAAGTTCGTCTCTCTATCCATTCGAATCTAACGATAAATCTTGGCTACGTAAAGTTCGTAGAATCGCCAGTACTTCTGTGAACGCTGTGTCGCGCACTCACTGGCGTAACTTTGTTATTTGGATAATAATGAACGATTCTATCATGACGGATGGGAATCGACTGAAAGTACACTTGTATTCAAATTGTCAGCATGATGTTGCCTTCAAATACGTCGTTAATGTGCAAACATGACGATCATTGAGACACTAACCTTAGAGATTTTTTTTAGTGATCCTTGTATGGCAAAGTTTATTTGAAGCTCGTACTTTGATTAGACCTCGCACTAAACCCGCGCAAAAAACAGTATAAAGTACGAGTTCAGTATAATACTTAAATTATACTGAATCAACCTGAGAAAACTAAGCTTGCGATCTTCATAGCAAGGTGTTACGCCTGGTGCTACCAAGTTCGTCTCTCTATCCATTCGAATCTAACGATAAATCTTGGCTACGTAAAGTTCGTAGAATCGCCAGTACTTCTGTGAACGCTGTGTCGCGCACTCACTGGCGTAACTTTGTTATTTGGATAATCATGAACGATTCTATCATGACGGATGGGAATGGACTGAAAGTACACTTGTATTCAAATTGTCAGCATGATGTTACCTTCAAATACGTCGTTAATGTAAAAACATGACGATCAATGAGACACTAATCTTATAGATTTTTTTTTAGTGATCCTTTCCACAATATACTTCGTTCCTTGTATGGCAAAGTTTATTTGAAGCTCGTACTTTGATTAGACCTCGCACTAAACCCGCGCGCAAAAAAGTATGAAGTACGAGTTCAGTATAATACTTAAATTATACTGAATAAACCTGAGAAAACTATGCTTGCGATCTTCATAGCAAGGTGTTACGCCTGGTGCTACCAAGTTCGTCTCGCTATCCATTCGAATCTAACGATAAATCTTGGCTACGTAAAGTTCGTAGAATCGCCAGTACTTCTGTGAACGCTGTGTCGCGCAGTCACTAGCGTAACTTTGTTATTTGGATAATAATGAACGATTCTATCATGACGGCTGGGAATGGATTGAAAGTAGACTTGTACTTAAATTGCCAGCATGATGTTACTTTCAAATACGTCGTTAATGTGAAACCATGACGATCACTGAGACACTGATGAATACTGAGCCACTAATCCTATAGATTTTTTTTTAGTCATCCTTTCCACAATATACTTCTTTCCTTATATGGCAAAGTTTATTTGAAGCTCGTACTTTGATTAGACTTCGCACTAAACCCGCGCGCAAAAAAGTATGAAGTACGAGTTCAGTATAATACTTAAATTATACTGAATCAACCTGAGAAAACTAAGCTTGCGATCCTCATAGCAAGGTGTTACGCCTGGTTCTACCAAGTTCGCCTCTCTATCCATTCGAATCTACCGATAAATCTTGGCTACGTAAAGTTCGTAAAGTCGCCAGTACTTCTGTGAGCGCTGTGTCGCGCACTTAGTGGCGTAACTTTGTTATTTGGATAATAATGAACGATTCTATGATGACGGACGAGAATGGACTGAAAGTACGCTTGTAATTAAATTGTCAGAATGACGTACTTTATTACCAGAAGAGCGAGTCGTGAAAGACGCGTTTTCACGGAAAGTTTCGACATTCAAAGGGTCTCACAGCGTACGTGCGAGTAATGTAAGAGTCAAGTATACAAGCGCGAAGGGTTATAACACCGAGTATATAGCCAACTCGGTGAGTCGAGCCATACCGTCAGGCAATGCCGCTCGTAAGAAGAACCATCTTCCGAGCGAGCTCTCACTCGCAAGAGGCAAGACTTTGTCGTTTACGCGTGGGGCGCCGAAGTTTATCAAACTGAAATTTTCTCGTGCAACACACATAGAAAATTCGTCGTTACGATAACCTTCTCAGTAATCCCGAAATGGCGTTGTAACTTGATCTATCAACTTTTTAATTACGCACAAATCAAAATACGGACTTTCGAAAAGACTGTAAAATAATGCAGAGGACGAGACAGGAGAAAGCGGAAGAATGTGTCCAAAGTGTCTTTTGACCTCTTTTCGGAAAACTCATACGTATTGTACCCAGAGTTAACTAAGAAAGAGGTGATGAGGGAAAAAAAGGTACAGCGGACGAGCGTTAAACTGGCCGGTGAGATCGCCCTAAGAAACACCGCAGGCATATTCACACGCGTTTTACAGTGAGCAGAAAATACCTGAGGTGTTTCCTCGTTCGTTTCAGGATGCTGCGACGATGGCTCGACGGCTCGAAGCTGCACATTCCGAGAAGCTCATCAAACTGAAATTTCCCGCGGAGCTTATCCCAAATTCATCGCCGCAATAAACTCTGCGTTACAACTTGTACCGCAGGTCTAGTACCGGGTTGCGTCCCTCGCACTCACTTCTCTTCTCCTTTTCCTTCACGATGAAGAGCCACCCGGCACGAAAGCCTGAGAGGGCCGTGTATTTCCAGGGGGCGGTTTTCGCCGCCTAGTTGGGAGAGCGAGACGCGAAATGGAAGATGGAAGAAAGACGAGGCGTCCCGGCCTCTCAGACTTGTACACTTTAGCTCTGTATAGTGCTTGCGGGGGTGGCATGCCGCAGCGCGAAATGTATATTTAATACCATCATTTTAGAAAGCAACAGGATCACCCGTTTATATTTCAGAACTTGGCAGGATTGTTTACTGCCGTACGAGTGAGCCAGCGGGGAAAAAAGTTTCTGCAGTTGCTATACATCTACAATTCCTTTCTCAGAAATATTCGCGTAAGCTTGGCGCAGATGACTGTAGATTTTCTCGCATTCCGAATACACAAGAAATACTGAAAAAATGATTATTGAACCTGATTATTTATTTATTGTCTTTATTGCTTATACCCTTTTTATACAAATTCTGACAGATTCATTACAAGAGGAAAATTTTAACACTCATACTCCAGAAACGTAAAGTACCCAAGTAAAAAAATTATATATAGTCCGACATACGGAATTGGGCATATATAGTCTATATGGAGTCTATATACAATCTATATGCAATTTATATATAAGATCGCCAGTAAAGTTGGGTTTATGTATAAATCGTATATAAATTGTATATAGATTTTATAAAAACTATATATGCCCAATTCTATGTTTAAAACTATATATATTTTTTATATACTCTATATATAATTTTTGTACTTGGGTACACTCGTGATTAGATAATTTATGTACGTTATATAGAATGACAAAGAAGCGCATCTATTTTTACAAATGCATAATTCATTCGTATTACTCAGGTCTCAAATGTATACAAAAGGTGAACCAGACAACAATTCCAGGTTTGAATCTGCTGGAATATTTAAAAAATTTACAACCGTAATAATTTTTTTCCATCGAATTGCATTAATCAATTGGAAACCTGGTGCAGTATAGCATGACTTTATCTCGTACGATATATTCCAAAGGTCCGAGAAACACGAAATCATAGGAAATTCAGCTCCGTTGAGCATGTTCGGCGTTTTATCGGTTCCCTCAAGGTGGTTTATCGATACGGATTTTGTCTCGCTCTGTTCTGCGGTGAGACGCACGATGCTTGCACGAGAATCCTTCGAAGTAAAGCTCGGAGGTGGAAGGAGGAGGAGGAGGGGTTTTTGGTGCGCCGAAGGCGACCAGGCATGCTTTATTCACTGCGGCGAGCCGCGCGGTAAGCCGACCTCGGAGTTCGTTACATCGGATCGTCGATGGACGACTTCCGAAACGAGGAAACCATCCCTATTCCCCGAAACCCTTATCCCCCTTGCGCACTTTCGAATATATATGCGTGACACGTACAGCGTCTGACGTATTTCGTCGTTATTTCTTTTAAATATAGCTACCAGAGAGGTACAGTATATTTGTCTTGATATTCAATTGGGGAAATATGCTGCGTGTCTCCCTCCACATTCAGGGACTGGTTACTTTGTCATGGCGGGGTTATACACTGAGTAGGGGCCGAAGAACTTGGGCTTCCACCCCAGCGGCGAGAGATTGTAACGGAGAACCTCACCACTCCGACATTAGCATAGAATATTGTCGCTACGACGATGGGGGAGTGCTATGTTTCACAGCACTCGCTAGTCGTAGGACCCAATGCGAGACTAACTTATCGAATCGATCCACGTATCTCCTCTCACACCCTTGCATACTTTGTCCGCCTGTATACACGAATGAAACACAGAGAGCAATGTGTATTATTGTGTTTCTCTGGAGTTTCTCCGGTGGTAGGCTTAAGAGTATTCCAGTGTTGGGGATAGCAGATATGCCTTCGTGTTATACCTTGAAGACCGCCGCTGGAGTATCGGTTATTTATGCTAAGTGTTGCAAATTCGATCAACCCGAGACACCACGGACTTGCGTTTCCGTTTCACTTTTCATACACGAGGAAATAGCTCAACTACTGTTTCCATAACTAGCCGCGTTGCTATTATCACGGTTTTGTGGTTCGCACTTGTGCATATCGCGCCGTTAAACCACTCGGGATTTTGCATAAATTCTTTATCCTTATGGAACTATGCTCGGTGCCCGAGACAGCTGTGCCGGCATATACGAACAGCATACACAGAGAGTAAAGCCGATGCAGGGGGGGCAAACATATAGAGAGCGCACCGCGAGACAGAGAGAGAGAGAAAGCTCCATTCTATACCGGCGCGGCGAGAGCTTCTGCTGCGGCTTTGCGTTAACGTTTTATGACCCTCCTCGCATCCCAATGAAAATCGAAATCCCCATTCCCCATCGCTGTTAATTCTCAATGGAATCGAAGCCTGCGGTGACGATCGCGCTCTGCAATGGGATTTCGCTGTAACCTGCTCGCCGCACATCTGCAAACGGTGCACACGCTCGTTCGAAATCGTCCGGCCGTGCCAATGCATGGTTTGACATTACTTTTATTTGAATAATTTAACAAACGACAGTTAAAGAGACGGTGGTAATGGTCTCTCTAAAGAGTGAATATCTAATGTACTACGAATCGCACTATTTGTCCGTCGATCATTCATAATTAAGCGCAACAATATGACGATGAAATAGTACGTAAGAACCTGAAGAACAATTAATCACTGCGGTGAATCGAAGGAGAGAGAGAGAGACGACAGTCGGCGGACGCCGATGCAAATCCGTGAGTTCTTTAGGGAGGAATAAAAATCGTTTACGAAGCGAACGAATAGTGTTTGTGCGGGGAATTTGATGCGGCAGAGCGAGACTCCGCGTAGTTTACTGCGTAAGTACTGTAGTTTATTCACATATCGATCGCGTGCCGCTTTCGTTTTTCGGCGCACAAGGCGTGACGAAAGGGAAAAAATTGCCGCGTGGTCTTGCCAGCGAACGCATCTGTCGAAGGTCATATAATTTTACGACTTTGCTCGACGTAGGGCGGATCTCCAGTGACCTGAGAGGCCACACTGCCATTTATATTATCTGTAGTTCATATTCCGTTTTTGTGTTTTTTTTATGCACCATCCACTGTATATTGTACCACCAATATTTCGGTCCACACGCGTCATCGCGCTCGTATAATTACATTTTCAAAATCGCACGAGATGCACCGCGCCGCAAGCCGGCTTTTCCAAGAGCTCGTGCTGCCTAGTCAATTTTTTTCGCCTCTTTCGCGCCAGAATGCTCCAGGGAATTCAGATCGCGTGCCACATATAGTTTCCACGGCTGTGCGGGGTCTCCCCTCGCTGCACCTCCTCCCACAGCCACAGTTCTATCGCCACTGCGGTATCTGGCCTGAAAAGCACTTTTTACCCGGAGCTCAAAGAGCGCGAAAACGAAAAACACGAAGACAAACAAGACTCCCTCCTCCCCGTCATTATATACACATTCGCCCCTTTCGTCCTTGTTCACAAGCTCTTTGAATCCTACTGTAATGATAAAACAAAACAGGCATGTAGGAGGTACACTTGCCGTTCTTTTTGTTACTTATTTCAGCTGAACAACGCGATGGTCGCTTTGTTGCATGTGGCTCGTTAGTTTTTTTTGGTGTGTTTGTTTTTAAATGGAAATTCCAGACTTTTCGCGACGCAGCAGAATTCTCGATTGCTCAATTATTATTACAACAATGTAAGCGGTATATAAGCCGTTGACAATACTTGATTATAGCTAGGCGATAATTTCTATTCAACCATAGAGTGTGTATCGGTGTCTATGTGACGGCAGCCCATATTGCGTACGCTCCTCTATTCACACGCCTCACTTTATGGCGGGATATGGGCTGGAAGCACAGATTGTGTAACGAGAGCTCTTGGGCATCGCATACAACGCGGTGTCGATAGGTTCGTGAAAAGTGCGTGCGAAAAATCTAACGAGACTGGGCCGGTGCACTCCCGGGGGGGTTTACGAAGGGGATCGGCACCCAGAACAGACACGCGGTATACGGCAAGAGCCGGGGAAACGTGCTGGTCGGAAAAGGGTGCTCGTCCGGCGCTCTCTCGTCGACAATGGATCGCTTAACGCCGGAGACGTGTCAGCTGTCGTGCCGAGCGAAGGGTGAACGTTCGTATATGATTGACAGTTTTATAGGGAGAAGCCCTGCTCGTTCTCGGATTTACGATCCACGAGCGTACACGCACGGTTTGGGATCCACAGCAATATATGTGTGTGCGGACATGTATGATGCACCACTATCCTGTACACATTGTACGCACACGTTAGTAGATACCCGTACGGTCGTTACTTGGGCGCAGTGCAGTTTTGTTGAAGGGATGCATCTACCCGATCGTAACCCGAAATCACGTCGCGCTTTCTCTATGCGGGTCAAGTGTTATCGCGTGGCGAATGGCGCCTCGTTATACCCTGATTCGAGCGGAACTATGCGTCAGCCGCATAACAAGAGAAAGGGAGCTCGAGTGGAGGAAGCAGGGAGGTGACGAATGTCTAAACATGTGCCCCAGCAGCAGGCCACACACCTTCCGGCTTGCGGCGACAGCACGCACAGATTTATCCGGATAAACTATATGACTTTTTTTTTTTAACGGAGCACTTCGGACGCATAACCATTAAAGTAATTGTCATCTCTGGAAGTTTATGGAGGTACGTAAAAAGTTACTCACCTCGCAATTCGAGTGGCTGATGTTGCTGAGGTTCAGTCGGAAGACCTTATCCCTGAAAAAAGAATATAAGAAGAGTCAGTTTATTATGGGATCGGATTAGTCGGTTTTTATACAGATATGCGTACATGGAAAGAATTTTATAGTGCACTTGAATAATTGTGGCGGTCTTTTAGAGACAAGTACAAATTGTCAGTTCACGTGACCAGATTTATAGTTACATTCACTATTTTGTTGCTATTGTAATTAGATTTTATTAGTTGCAATAAATTAATTAGCGTAACTATAAAGATGGACGCGTTGACCACTAATTCGTATTCGTCACATAAATAATTAGCACGGCTAGTGCGATTTTTTCTGGATGTACTGATGGCTCAGTCATTATCACCACGTGACCAATGACTGCGTCATTGATTTAAAATAAAGATATATTTCCTTGAAATCAATGAAATGTTATTTATCGATTCTTTACTGAGTATCGATGACTATGGCGACATCTCGTGACATTTCGTTGGCGAAACAATTCTTAACGCAGTGTATTCATATATTATTTCGACTTCTTAGCCAGTCCGTTTCCGGGAGCTGTAGCCACCACTCTAGGTGGTCCTTTATTTTTTAGCACCGAGCATCAGTTATGTATAGTATAGTACTCGGCATCTACTGTGGAGCTACAGAGAACCGGCTCGTTTCTCACGAACACCCCATACGACAAATGCCGGAAAGCTTCGTAGAATTTCTATGAGAATGACCGTATATACAACACCGTGTGCGAAGGACCTGGGGACTTATTCGCTTCGCGACGACGCCTCTGTCGTACCTTGAGCGACCTCTGGCGCTGGCGTACGAGACACATCCTCCACACTCATTTCCTCAGTACGTTGAAACTTTCATCGTTTCACGAGCTTCCGGCGTTCGCTATTTTAACTTCCGACTTTGAGTCACGACCCGGCGAGCGTCTATCGCGAGACACGATAAATGAATGGAAGAACCACGAAGACCGGAGAAGAGGAACTTCCCGGCTGAAGAAGCATCGCCAGATCGAAATGACGGCCCTCCATCTCTATCGTTGAAAGGCAATGGGTTTAGTTTCGTCACGTTTGCCCAAACGATCCAACTTTTTCTTATTCAAAGTGAAGGCAATAAACGTCTTGGAATTCCAACGTCATTCCTTTTGCCATCGACTTTCGTACATCGTTGGACCCTTCCATGCTTTTTCATACCTTGATACCCTCAAACCCGCGGTAAACCAACGATCCTAAAGTATATACGTATGTATAATACTTTTCCTATAAGATATATGTATATTTCGAATCGAATATTCACCGAGTTCTCAAAACGTTTCGCAACATTACACTCGACGCGCCGCATAACTTTATTCCGATAGCCATTCGTCATGGGCTTTCAATAGGTGTGCAGTGAAATGGAACGCGCCATGGTGGTTGCTTCTGTCTGTGTGTAAGTAGGTGTGGGGTGCGAGGGGGTGAACCAACACCCGCCGAGCAGCATCTTCATTCATCCTGACCAAGACGCCGTGAAAGGTAAATACCCTGGTGAGCACGGAGATAGACTGCCGAAGAGCTCGAGCCTGTTCGCGCAAAAACAAATCCGACTTGGAATTTGGTACCCAAACTTTTTTAGTTTCCGAGGCGACCGAATTTCTAGAGATCGAAGAACTTTTAACGCGTCACGGACTCCCACCAACTGCACATCATCCTATGTAGGGACGGGGAAAAAAAAGGAACTGAAATGTTCAAGAAACCAATTTCACGGGGTTAGAGTTTTCAAGATGTGACTTGGCCCAGGAGGTAAATTTCAATTGCGAAACCAGAGCAAGGAGTTACTATTATATATATATATATATATATATATGTAGGTGTAATAGTTACTGAACTTTCAGGAGCGAATTTATATTTTAGTCAATTTCGTGCTACGGTCGAAATGAAATAAGATCAGTTAGGGTAATTGTGATAAAATGAGTTGATTGAATTTTAATAAACTGTCAAGTTCTTCGTTTAAAAAATTCAGATCCAATTATTCAGTTTGAATTTTGTCGAAATGTCATTTTCCAGCTATTATCACAATTTTCTTCATTCAATTATTTTCACAGGTGTATGAATTTCATCTTTCTATTTCAATCGTTAAAATGGTTAAAAATTAATGAACTTATATGAGATTGAATGTGTATTTTCCAAATAAAAGTACCTAATTTTGATTGAAGGATTCATTCATTGATTCCTGCAGACTGATTTAAAGCACGTAAATTGGAAGAAAAATTGGAGTGAAAATATTTGTCATAGTTCAGTTCAATTCATTTTTTATCTTCATTTTAAAATTGGCCAACGGCTGCCAGATTCCATAGGCGACTGACAAAACTTTGCAGCTGTGTCTGACGAATACCCAACTTATCCGACGATACTTTACTCTTGCCGAGCATACCTCATCCTTGTTCAACCTCACATTTTCTCTCACACAGACGCACGTCTTTCTTTCTGTCACGCGAGCTGGATGTTGGGATATGACAGACAAAGTTTTCAGAGAAAGGGTTGCACCGCAATGTACCCTCTCTCGTCTCTACGTGCGGTAAGCCCCATTGCCTTAGCTCGCCGCAGAGAGCATCCCGGTCCGTGTCGCTCATACGCTACACCAATACTCTTCTACTGGCCGTTTTCACTTTGCGACCACGTGCGGAATTGTAATTCGGCATCAAGGCACCGTGAATTCCCGGTTGGTCGACTGGAGTTCCGGCGGTAGATAGCGAAAGAAGAAAGGAAATGGATCTTGTCGTCGTGGTCGTTATCGTTGTCAGCGTTGGGGCGTCTGGGGAAAACGCACGGAGATGACAACAACGCGAATACGTGATTCAGGCGAAAAATTGGTTGGCTGTGCACCTTCCGTGAAATTCGTAAGCGACAAGGTTGGAATATGAGACATTCGGTCAAAGAGAAAATCATCAACCACTTCCATTGAACAGCAAAACAAAAAAAAAAAAAAAAGAAAATATATTCCACATGAAGGTTATTATATTTTTTTTTAGAAACAAATTTACTAACCAAAAACTGGCACAAATTCGTTGCCAGGCAGAATTTTCAGAAGAGGTTAACGAATAGTTGGATGCGAATGTTGATGAATAGAACCGCGAGCGGGGCACGAAATGCCGGAATATCTATGGCGTAGTTCCGTACGAGAGCCCGGTACACACGTTGAAAGATCTTTTACCATTTTTTGAAAAGGTTTCACAGCAGTGCCTTCTCCGATAATTGAGGCGAGTTCAATTAGCATGCTTTTAATTGAGAGTGAAGCAAGCGGACGTCAAGCGCCAAGTCTCGAATACTCATTACCAAGAGCATCACGTTTTCTAATTAACTGTGTGCGAGAGAGCGTGAGAGGAAGGCTAGAGTTGAGGCATGAAATAAAAACGTAAGTATAGTGGAGCTCGAGTCATTATGCGCGATTGCTTATTTCACCAACCTAGTCAAAGTCCATCGATCCAAATCCTCTGGCTCACGTGACGAAATGACGATTAGTTCTATTATATCGAACAAAGTGCGACTGCAGGTGTGGCCGATTTGAGAAACGAGGATTTGTCACCAGGGAAACCGATATAAAAGGAGCTTCGATGGCTACCAAAATCGCGTTCGAGATCCATTGGCGGAAACGTCCGTCCGATCTCGGTTCTTCTTCCTTCAACGTTCCTTCTTATCGGAATCCGATAGCCGGTCGAGAGATAGTATAGGTAGGTACCGTTGCCGGATCGGCACGTGGAACCGAGCCAGAAAGCGCACAAAACGTTAAATCAAAGTACCCACCTTTCTCAGGAAAATGCAATTTATCGTAACTGTTCAGAGGCCGACTCGAGTCGCCCGGCTCTCGTATTCTCTCGTTCTCCTCGCGACTCCGTCGAGAGAGCGTACCGGAACTATCGACTCGTTCGATCGACTGTTAGAAAAAAACCGAAGGACGGCTGGTTTTAAAGGGCGCTCAAGAAGTTACGTTCTACTTTTGCTTTATTACCCCCACTACAGCTACTACTAGTACCATTGCCTCGACATCCTGACTACAGAGTCCGTTTCTACGTCTTCCGTGGATACGAGTGTACCCTGGATCTATTCTTCATGATATCCTAGATTCGCTCTCTTAAGCTAGTGCAGCAAATTTATTTCCGGCAAAATGCTTCAAAGAAGAAGCCTCCCTCCGTTTATATTCGCAATACAATGCTCCATCTATCTAACTGGAATTTAATCTTCGATCTTATAACGGACGACCCTTTTATAACGCGGACCTACACATCCTATCTCGTACACCAACTATTCGCCTGTGCTTTGCCTTGGTATTGAGTTAAGGTGCCGCGAGAAAAGAAGATTCCACGAGAGATCTAATGCGCGTTCTTTCGAAACTTTTAATCGACTTCCCGGATGAAAGTAATCTGAGAGTGATTCTTCAAGAAAAAAAAAGAGCGCACTCTGCGGGTCGTCTTTGACGGAGCCGTCGCGCTTTTTTTTTCAATCCTGTTCGCTGCCGTTTCACGTAGGTTCGACGTCATTGAGATCGCCTCGGCGCACCCTCACTATTACTAACACTGTGTAGCATTTTGTTGGCATTTACCAAATTAAGAGGGGCGTTTAACAAAGGCCCTGTGTTGGCCTCCTGCGAACGTATCGGAAATTCGACGGGGGAGAATACTTGGGTGAACGAACGAAGCCCATGGACGTGAATCAAGGAATAATACTCTGTTAGTAATGATGCGACGACGACCGGCTTCCTCGGGACAATCTCTAAAGAGGAGCTCGGCCACAAAATTTCGTCCTACCCCTCGATTCGTTTTTCTTCGCCCACACTAACTGGGTATCCAGCCCAGACAGGACTGAAATAACACAGATGTACATATACATGTAAATTGACAAAAGCGAACAGCACATCTTAAATATAACGGTAAGGATCTGGTACAAATAGAATCTGACAAATACAAAGCTGTTAAGATGTGTTCGAAACGTTTCGTCTATTCTGGATGTGGATCGAGACGTATCTCGTAAATTCATAATTTGGTCAGTCTGCGAAGCTCGTGTATTTTATTTCCGTACAAGGATACCGGCGAAACTTTTATATCTTTAAGTGGCAAGTGAATTTTCGTCATTGTGTTGAATATTTTGTATACATGGCCGACTGCGAAGAATTCCCGACAAGCGATAAATTATAAACGACATGAAATATGCAGTTCCATTAACGATAATACATTGTCCATTAACATCATAAAAACTTAATTAGTCGATGGTTTTCTAAGAAAGAACGCAAAGTAGAACCTTGCACATTTCTTCCTCATTATTTTTCGCTTTTTACAAAGTTTCCTCTCTGAGGAAGCAAAAAAGTATGTTATTCAATTTTGGCTTCCTCATGGAGGAGGCTTTGTAAAAAGCGTAAAATAATGAGGAAGCAATGTGCAAGGTTCTACTTTGCATTCTTTTTTAAATTAGATAAATAAACATGTTGTGAATTCGCTTTTTCTATTTCTTTATTCCGTTATTTCGTTGTTATTAGAGCGTTTTCTAAAGTAAATGTGATAACGTATATTATTAAAAATAATTCAACATTCCATAAAATTACAAATTTCATACCGTTTCTCACTAAATTATACATATATAATGGCTGAATATTGATTCATTTATATACAAAATTTGAGCTCGCTATTTCAAGTTTTGTAAAAGTTACAATAGAGCGATGATGTCAATTTTTTGAAAAATTCAAAATTCCATAAAATCTGAACCACTTTACCGATTCGAGCCAAATTCAATACCAAACAGCATTGAATGCACCTACTCTTATAACCAACTATTTAGCAAAATAGACTAAATTTTACGAAAGTTAGAGCGACCACGTCCTTTTTTCAAAAAATTCAAAACGGCATAAAATCGAAATTTTCGCACAGATTTTGTCGAAAATTGCTACAGTTGAAGAGGGTCTACTGCTACACTAGTGTGCCAAATTTGAGCGCGATATACAAAACCGTTCTTGAGTTATCGGCTTTCGAATTTTCGGAGTTGTGTACATACACATACACACACACACACACATACATACATACGGACATTTTTTCTAGATCACTTTTCTGGACGTTTTGGACAATTCTAAGTGTCCTGACATAAAAATCTCGAAAAGAAAATTTTTCATGAAAACAAAGCTTCCTCTATGAGGAAGCAAAAAAATGTCAATGTTCAATTAGTAGTGATAAAAATAACGTGTTTATTTTATGTCAGGACAATTCTAAGTGTCCTGACATAAAAATCTCGAAAAGAAAATTTTTCATGAAAACAAAGCTCCCTCTATGAGGAAGCAAAAAAATGTCAATGTTCAATTAGTAGTGATAAAAATAACGTGTTTATTAACTTACATTGCTCCGACGTATAGGGCTTCCCTTTTGCTGTCCAAGTATAGTGTTCTATAGTATAACATTCCACATTTGAACTCTCGAACATGTTCTGAAACGATAAAATAAAAATGACAATTAGTCGTAGAATTCGAATAACTTTCTTAGAATAATAAGTGTAATGTCATTTGAATACGCGAATAGTTTTTTCTACGGCGCACTGAAATCACAACGAAGCATTTTTGCATCGGGTAACACAGGGTACGACATTCGAGAGTTTGCCGTCGTTCTGTAGCAGCGCTCCATCTACCCACCCCTTTCCACTCACCGACACTGATCTGTTTAACATATGAAAGAAAGTCACCCCTTATAAATATACTCGTTCCACTCGGGACTAAGAGAGCGCGAACAATGCTATATATTATACGGTATCAGGAGGTTCTGACATCGAATGGAAAGGGGTCTGTACGTATTATGAAACTAACTGAATGGCTACCCTTCCATTTCGCTTTCGAGACCCCTTAGACAACCATCCTCAGCACACAGTTATGAGCTTCTTATCTCTTTGCCAGTGCAGTTATTCATCGATTTTCAAGAAAATTTCAATCTTTATATGTCATAAAAGTCGACACGAATCTGCTGAGCCAATTTCCTATGCTTTTTTTCCTCTCCTTTCCGTATGTTACATTACATCCTATTCATATTTATTTTGCTGTTGTTTTCGTGTTTGTTGATTTTTCTACTTATGTTTTTACGTGTTTGCAAAAGATCTTTTCGCCGTTTCGATAGAAGGAAAAATAAATAAAGAATAGCGAGAGGTGTATAGGGTCAGTGTGAAGATAAAGTTGGCGAGTTTACACAACGTTGAAGGGTCTTGCAAGCGCGATAAATTCATAATCGAATCGTCAATCTCCGAGGATCCGGCTTATCAGGAATCGATCCACGTTATTCAAACACTTTTTTTTATGTTCAATCCGATCGGGGGTGCAGGGTGCAAGTATGAATTTTTCGCGGCCACGTGCCCTCGGGTTCGATTTGAAATGTACGTCTGTTCGAGAGCTATACGTGTGTACGCGCATATGCATACCCTTGCACGCAGCTTGGCAATTGAATAAATTCTCCCCTTTCGCGATGCCAGATTAAGTTGCGCGATCATTTTTTTTTTTGCCTCTCTCACTCTCTCCACACTCGGCTGGCTTCGTTCCAGGCCACGTCGGCATATGGCAGCCAAAGATTACGAAGAACCCACACCTCGGCCGTGTCCAATTTCCAACGTTATTATTATTTTAATCCCTTAAGCTCTTCTGCCCGTATCCATGGGCCCAACGCACAATTTCACCGCCGAAATATATTGGGTAAAAAAGAGGGAGGCAAAGATCAAGAATGAAGCGCAGTCTCGCGCCCACGGTATACGAGGGGCTCGTTGAAAATTCAGGGGGAGGCAGAATATCCATAAATAACATGGATTTCTTCAGTATCACAGCTATGAATATGAAGAGTCTTATCAAAGATATGAATATGAAGAGTTTCGAGTGTGAGAGCAACGGCGATGCAATCATCGTTCGATTAGACAACCACAGTGTTTTTATTATGTGTTTTAATTATCTGATACAATTACCGCTGCACTGAGAGAAAAGCATATCGTTGATTTAACGATTTCACATGATAAAACGAATATAGGACGGTTTGCAATGTTTTATGGTTGAACCGATGATAATATGATTCAATAAACGATACTTGCAAGGTTATTGGAAACAAACGTTGAAATCGTAGATGCAACGAAACGGCATATTTGAAACTATTAGAATAGTTTTTGAAACTATTATCATTTTGATGATTGCTACTATAATTATATTTCCTATAACCATAAAGCAGGGTTCGGAACTAACGCGTTACTAGTAATGCGTTACTAGTAACGTCGTTAGTGAATTCGTTACATTTTGGTGGTAACGATCGGTAACCTCGTTACATTTTTATTCGAGTAATTCTAAGATAACGTCCGTTACAAATTTTTTGTAACGAAGTTGTAACGAAATTGCCGTTACTTTTTCGTTACTTTTTGAGATCCAAAATGTGTTTTAACAAGTATATTTCGTTCATTTTCGTTGGTATCTCGCCTCTTAGAGGGAATCTGAACGACTCAACAGTCGAACACTACTTTTGCTCAACGTTAATAAACGCTTCCTCTGAATTATTCGTTTTTTTCGTTATTAACCTTCATTCTACACGTTAATAATTATATACGTATAAATTTGTTGTATGATTAATAAGCTTTAAAGTAACGAAAAGTAACGGAAGCGTTACTTTTTCACAAGGAGTAATGGTAACGGTAACGAATTACTTTCAATAAGTAACGTTCCGAACCCTGCCATAAAGTAGAGATGTTCCGCCTGGGAATTATATTAATGGTTCATCCAACTATTTTCTTATATTTGCTATAACCATAAAATATAGACGTTCCTCCTGGGAATTATAGTTTATAGTTAGATTATCGTCGGTCTAACTATATTTTTCTTTAAATTACCAGATTTTTCTCTCAGTGTGTCTACGAGTGCAGCAAAGTCTATTTTAAGCTTATTACAATTTGCTGATACGTTGTCAGTATATAATTTGCTACATGCAGCAAATTGATTATATGAATCTGATAAACCCAGCTTTTAATATGTCGTGATGATGATATTCCGGACATTGTCAGGACCGTTGGAGAAAAGCTCTTTTCAGACCTTCCGTAAATATCTCACTAACGAAATTGTACTGTCAGAAGACAATTTTCCGAAGGGCAGAATATGTTGATGGGGTTGTTTCAAGGGTTTTGTAACTCTCCTTAACGTCATGAACAACCTAGTAGTAACGGGAATAAACCCGAGACAAACAGTTCACTATCACTTTACAGCCCGAGGGATAAGGTAGCGATAGCCGTGGGAAAAACCACCACTGGTCTTGAGTATATAGTAATAGACATAGCAGCTTCGTGGATACCATTTATCCGGATCGAAAGCGCATGGACGAAGAGTTTCACTGGATGTGCGGGATACGGTGATAAGGTCTTCGAGCAACGAGTCAAAGGAGGGTGGACCGCTGGATAGAGATCCCACCGTATCTATTTATACCTTTAACTTGTGCTGTACGAGAACTCCCTACTCCGCCCTTCCGGTATCAGCAGCAATGCGGTGGTCGTAGTCGCACGAGTAGAAATGTTTCGATCCTGCATTTCCTGGCCAGGGGAGGTCGTGTTTTAAACTCTAGATTGGTTACTGATCCGCAGTCCAGAACACGACAATACACTCTTGGATGAAGTGCGCGGGTTTGAATGGCCAACTCAACTTTGCAGAACGTGTGCAATCCACTTCGACATTTGGATAAAAGCCGTAGATTTCCCATTACCCAAACTAATATTTAACTAAGCTCCACTAAGCGCATCACCAATAGTCACACTTTGTAACAGAGAAGTAAAACAGAGGGTAAGAAAGTGCCACTTTGGATGGAAAACAAAAAATCAAAATGTATTTCACCCTATAGATTTGATTTAAAATGCTATAAAAACAAAAATAAAGAACTATAACTTTCCCCACGCCTTCGAATCTTACAAAAATTTGTGAATACATTTTTGTAGAGAAGGCTTCGTCCTATCATTGTAATGAAATATTTATAACTTTTATTACCAACATGCAAGGGAATGATTATTCAATAATTATTTGAATAAATGAAGAGATTACTCGTTTCAATAATCAAATTTTACAATTCCGATTTAGGTGGATATATTCTTGTCAAATTGAAGGTTTATTTCGCGGCAATTTATAAGGAGTTTTAAATAACGAACTTTATCTTTATGGGTGTTTTATCTACGGCAAATGGGGGAAATGTGGTTAGATACTGTCGATAACTTCTTCAAACTAAAGAAAAACCTAGAAACATTGTAAGATCTCGTAAGTTCGATAAAAGTCTTTGAAACGTTCATGCATCGACGAAAGCCAAAGCATCATACATCCCTCAACCCTCTCAGGGGGGTTCGAGTAGATTACAAAGACTAGAAAAATCTCCCACCGTTTCCCTTTGCGTTAACGGTACGCCTATAAATCTACGACAAAGTTTCAACGGGCGTGCCTCACCCTCTGTTCCGAGAACAACAGTGGAAAAAGTATATAGCTGTATCGACCTTCTGACTTTTTCCACTCACGCAGCAGCGGAACTCTAGAATTTGGGCAATCACGCATTCGAGCTTACATACTACCAACCGGAAAAGCAACGATAACGAATTTCTTTTCCAGTACGTTTGTGAGCATAACAAACGTAACAAACACGAACTCAAAGCGTAAGTGGGAGCGGCTGGTGGATCGAAACCATTGGGTCACGTAGAGGCAAGAATGAGACGTCATAAATCGTGAAAAACGTGCAACTATAGAAACTGCATTACATACAGAAAAATATGACAAGTGCATTGAGGTACAAAATAGCAAGAACGATAGGAAACCGAGACAAGATAGGATGGAGCGAGACGTACGAAGCGTATTTTTAGATGGCAAAAGGAAGAAAGGATACGATAGACGCGCGATGCCGGATGGATCATAGAATAGGGTGCTGGCGCGGAGATCTAACAGAGAAATAAAAAGACGAAGGAAAAAAGGGGGGCTCGCCGGGTTGAAAGAGCGAGCAAGTGGTAGAGTGGGTTTCATGGGATGTTGGTGGCTCGAAGGGAAGAGACCAGGGGAAGGAGGACGAGAGCAAAGATGAAATGGGGCAAACCGAAGTTCCACGAGCCACGTCACTCCCCTCTCATTAATCAACTCTCTTTCGCAGCGCTTATGCGATGCCCGTACTACTTTATTCTCGCACCTAACCATCCCTCGTTCCTTCCTACTAGCATCTAATGCCGTTTCTCCCTTGCCCCATTTCGCGACGCATCTCTTCGTCCCACTCTATCGCCTCCAGGTATTCGATTATCGGACATTTTAATCAAGATAATAGGCGGCACGGTTTCGCGATACGGTTAGGGTAATAGGTAATAACACCTTTCGACGCCGTGCCTCTCCGATCGACACGCTATTATATGCTTCACCAGGACTTTCTCACGCCACGTGTCTGCTTGTGTACGTTCGTTGATGCATGTAACGACGATCGATGAGTGCATGAGTTGGCAAAAATAAAAGACACGAGTGTTCGAGCGTCGATAAATAAGCATGCGGAGAATATGCTGACCGGATGAGGTCCACCAGGAGGAAAGTTTACACACTGGTCAGAAAGGTATCTCCCGTAGAGTAAATGAAAAAAGATTAATCTCCCATAAAAAGGACACAGTGTCTGTTGTGGAGTCTGAAATGCGTTGTCTCAGCTATTAATTGTCATGTTTGTTGAAACATTGCCAGTTCGGCACCGCTGGATATGCTAGGTGAATTAGAGGTGAATCTACAGAAGGTACGCAACGTACTGGTCAAGGGAACTTTTTCGAGCGGACATCGCGGTACGCTCACCGTCCACGGAATTTCGTCCGCCATAATGATGCTCTAGAAAAGGCATGTTACTCGAATGCATTAAAATTCTCTCGCGGCAAGCTGAGTGCGACTGGTATAGAGAGAGAGAGAGAGAGGCAAGAGAGAGTGAGAGAGAGAGTGAGAGAGAGAGAGAGAGAGAGAGAGAGACAGAGAGAGAGAGAGAGGGTGAGAGGGAGATAAAGAGACGAGCAGAGAACCAGGGTGGGCGAACACGGCCGCGGCCGAGATAACTAAAAAAAAATGTATAGCAATGTTCCACGCACAGTGCGGCTGAGAGTGGACCGTAGAGAGGATGAATAAAGCCTGAAATAAATTGCGTTATCTTTTCGTTCCACGCGTATGGCTGTGAGCGAGCGTCACTACCACCACTATCCAATTACTCACGGGGGTTGCACAAACGCGCGCGTGCGAGAGCCGTACGCGCGCTTTCGCCCATTACCGGAGGGTCTCTCGCTGACGACGAGCACCGAGCAGCAGCAACGATCCGCCAAAGGGGCTGGACAAACCCGTCACTCCCGGCCTGTTCTTGCTTCTTCGTAGCCAATTGCCAGCAACAGTACAGCCACGGCCGCACGAACAAAAGGATTCGTCATAGACTTTCTGCATTTTCAGGGTCATCTTGTGGCAACTGCGGGGGAATCTATATTGTACGCATCCATAGTAAGAGTTGGTCATTTCAACCCTTACGCCGTCGACGTCGGTACCCACGGACAAAGGATCCTGTGGCGTTTGTTCAATGGAGCAGTTGGACGCGGTCTCTCCTAATTAGGAGGTACTTGGCGATGGTATTCAGAACGGAAAAGTGAGATAGGAAGGGCTCGATTCATACTTGCGCGCGAGTAACCATTGTTTAAAGGGTATATTGATGCCAGGGCTAATGATGATCATCGGCGACCATAGTAAGAACCTGTCGAGTCGATGTTCCTCGTCAAACCCCCGCTGACGTATACCTGTCGGAACACAAAGTCTTCCAGTCTCATCCTACGTTGAATGCCGGAAGATCGCTATCGGTTATCCTCGCTTTTGGAGTTACTTCCTGGCGCTCGCGCCCTCGGAAAAAGCCATAGGTGAGACGGATAGCGAAGTAGAAAGCTACCACCGAGCGTGTTGTAGCGGCCGAGTTCAGCGATCGCCGGATCGTGTTTATCATCGTCGGGGAATCTACTTCGGGGTAGTAATCAGCCCCCACCGTTACTCGCTAATAACGAGTTACAACCCTTCCTCGCGGGACCGAGGGGCGAGGCTATATACTCGGCGAAGAGAATGCAGGTCCGAAGGGGGTTGCATGGACGAAAGGGTAGCCCACCACGCGAGGGTGGGAGTAATTGCCAACGTAATCACACACATTGAACAAACCAGTAGCCCGCGTGCAATGCTATATACCAGCGGCGAAGCACTGCTTCCAGCATCGGGCAACGGGGAGAACTGGATGGACGCGAGAGTACGAGGGTGCAAGGGTGCGGACGTATCTCTCCTCCTCGTTTTTCCTCATCCCCTTTGGCATACGAACTGTTTTAGGAACGATCAGATAGCTGAAACACCATAGAACGCGTCCCACGTGCTCGACGGTGCTGTCGTCGTCCCAGTAGCTATACGTTCGGTGGAGGATCGCACATAATTATACAAATGATAAATCGATTTGCAGGCTCATCTGTTATGAGGACCTCCACTGTACAGAGTATATCGCGCGAATGCCGACCCTCGCGAATTCCAAACCCTTCATCCTTTGGACGCTATATACGCGCAACCAACCCGCCCATTACACCAGACGTCGTATCCTCTGGCCGGATGTGCAACTCAGACTCCCATTGAAAGGGAACTCGTACCCACTGCGTGCAGAATGGTAGAGAATCTATTTGTGATTGCGATCTATTCACCTGCCGCGGGCCAAAGTGGCAGCAACCACCCTCGATTCGGCGTTTATCAATCGCAGAGCGCGTCCAATTGCTCTCCTCCGAAACCTGAAATCCAATTATCGCACTTATCGATTGCATAATCATAAATTATGCGATGTATGGACGGCAAATAATTTGGTTGCAATAATTCATACGCGCTACAAGCGAGTTCTAAAATCAGCAATCAAATTCACCGGGCTCGTCTGATCCTGGGCCGGTGTTGAATGAACGGTGAGAGACGAGAATATATATTGAACTTGCACTACGGAGGGAGAGCAGAAATGATCAGATATCGAGTTGAAACATGTAGTGGAATCTCTCATCAAATTTTACCATTGCCAGTCGATTACTCTATTACTCTATTACAGCGATGAATGCCGTCTCCCCACTATCAATAAACCCCGTCGCCTTATGTATTGTACGTTAACCACGGGACATTCTGCAAATAGGAATATTATTTTACCGATTCTATTTGAGGCCATACAAATTAAATTTTTTTCATTTTTCAACTGTCTATATCCTGGAGCGTTTCCTGTTCGAAGGGATGATCAAAGAATAGATTAATCGTGATGAATATATATGAACGCATGAGTTGCGATCAAGTAATCGGATTTGAAGACTTATTGTTGAAAATAATTATTTTTGCATGTTACTGGTTTGGCATGAACTTCCCCATATTGTACTGTATTGGGATAGCGTTGAGGCTGCGAGCCCAATTTTTTAATGCCAACTGCAAGAACCCTTCCTCTCATGAATGTTACTGTTCAGTGCTCATGGATGAGGGTGCGGACGCATCATGGGTAGGCCTTGGTCTGTTTTAGGGACGATCAGATATTATAGTAAAGGCTATGGTTGAGCCCATTGGATACATTCGGCACCCTTGCCAGCCGATTACACTATTACAACGTCAAATACCGACTCTTCTCAACCCTCGCTACGGCAGCCAGACCAGTGTAAACTTTCAAAAGCACCCTGTCGGACAGCAGCGGCGAACACATTCGTATTCTGTTTAAGCCGAGTACATAATAAACAGTAGTCCCATCAAACGTACCGTACGAATATCCTCGCTTCTCTTTCCGTTTCCACTTCCTTTCGGGCCGACGCTTTTCCGATGGACTAAGGGATTCCAAAGGCATAGCTCACTCTCAAGTCACGTAACGCTGACCGATTAGAGACCCCGTGTCAGATTCGACTCAGCACTTTCTCAACAAAGTTGCCGTTTTATAGAAACCGGTTTTCCTTTCGTTGCTGGTAACGGCTAAAAAATCGATACGGCCAGTTTGTAGTCAATAGACTAGGCAGCACGTGTATACTCCAGTGACTTCATATGCATTAAGGGTCAATTGTGATGTCGTTCAACTGATAAACAGTCCAAAGGGGATTTCATTATATTCCAGCAGTAAGCAATGTACTCGCCTCGCTCCATCAGGAACAGAACAGAGTTATGCCCCGATATGCACAACACTGAGATGATACAGGTACTCCAGTTGGATATACATCGACATTGCTATAAGGGACGTAGCACATCCATGGTAAGGGTAATCAAACATCAGACTATTGCAATGTTCTGCTTAGACCAGAGAGTACCCTGCAGATGGGAATTCGAACCGTGCGATATGTAGGCACGAGTACCATCCGAGTGGAGGAAGCTACCTTCACCAAAGCAACGCGAACCGACGTAGTCGTCCAGCAACGGCGGTTGGGTTACTCAGGGCGGCCGCAGGCGGTGAACTTGATTGACAGTCCGAGCAGCACGAACAGTTGGCTAATGAAACATCAGTATGCACGCACAATACCGGCGGTAGGTTTGCCGCTATTACACGGGCATTGTGTTTACATGGAACTGTTGTAGTGCACTAGGCTCGTTGCTGCCGGAGCATGATTCGCGACGGACTCGTACCTCTTGCTGCTGCTTGAATAAACCGAGACACGGTTGTCCCGGCGAGTGCCGATCGTGTGATAGATATTTCAGTTAACAAATAGACTTAGGAATGAACTGAGCTCGCGGCTTTTATTCAGTATCAACTGGAAAACATATCATCGATGTAGGGTCCGAAATTATTATTTGGAATTTTCCTTTTTGAATGGTTGCCAGCATTATCTTTGTCAATCATTTAAAGAAATCCTTTTATTTATCCTGTAATTTTTATAGTCTACTTTTTTTTCAAAATTCTATGTTGCATTGTAAGATGAGGAAACACCACCTCAGTAATTATTTTAAGGCTACATTTGCTAATATACCATTTTGGTTATTTCCCCCTGAAATTGGAATGAGGAAAGGTTCGTGATTCCTCGTCACGACAGGTTCGTGATTCAATCCTATTCTGTAATAATAATTTTCCGCAAAATCGTGGAACGGTTTACGAAAAATTCTGCAATTTAACTCTCATTGGGCTCTCATATACGACGTTGGTAATAGTAATAAGGAGTATATAAGGATGTGCAAGACGTGGATGTGTATGCCCCAGTTTCCATGTTCGGAACTCAAGAGTGCGAGGGAGGAAGCGCTAGAACGTTGAGATAGAACCAAAAAAAAAAAACATCAGGTACGAGGCGAGCACTAAAGTGCCTCGTAACCCTCAGGGTAAATTGGAACAACTCCGTTTCGCTTGTAACACAATATCTTCGTGTCTCTCGTGTCCAGAGTGCAGCAACCATAAAGCGTGTAGCTAACGTCGCATGGTAGTGGTGGTGGTGAGAGCGCCAGCTACGTCTGTTTGGGAGCCAGCGGTGAATGTAATAATCCTAATAAGCATCACGCTCGCGGTCTGCTTTACTCTACTTTCCGGGGGATGGTGTGCAATGGAACGACGACTAGTGCAACGAGACGAGGTCGCCCACAAGGACTGGAGGATGGTTGGATAGTGTCAGGGAAACATTAACCCGTACCAGGTCGAGCTGTGCGAATTGGATCTCTCTATTTCCCCGCATGGTCTTTCCGTTTCCTAAGATTATGTTACTCATGGTGAAGCCAGAAATATAAAGATATCCTGACGTACGTATGGCAACGATTACATAAGCCATACAACGAATGTGCACTGATTCACTTTTATATATTCTCCGTACAGTTGCATCGCGAAATTGTTTCGTGTACCAAGGCAGGAATTTTGCTTAAGAACATCTGGTAAATTAAACTATTGAGGTTTGCAGTTACCGAATTTGCCCGGAATCTTCTTTACGTACTCTGTCACTGCAGAGAATAACCTGTATGGCGTATATATAATTTTTTTCTTTTTGTCTTTGGACCTTCGGCTGCGGAAATGCGACGAGAGGCTGCTTCCTTGCAATCCTTGCCAGGGTGTTCGCAAGCGGAGTTGCCGCATCCGGAAATATTATCACCATTATCATATATATTGGGCTGAACCCGAGGAGGGCGAACATGCGCAGCCGTTGCCGCCATCGTTCCAAAGTCTCGCGCTAACACATTTGATTTAGCACTAATAAATAACCATTATTCTACGCGAATGCGGTTCCCACAGGTCGGCTGTGCGCGCGCGTGTTCGATTCCCGTGAGGGTGGCAAGCGGAAAATAGAATCGGCGCGACGTAGTTTCGATTGAGGGTGGCGAAGGGGGCACGATTCACCATCACCGCTGCGTTCTCTGTATTTCGACGCGGATCTGCGAATTGCTCAACGATATCGCCTCGAGACTATATCACTCACACCAATACGCTTGGATAGAGTTGATTGCGCGCCGATTATAAGCTGATAGGAATGTACCATATGGCAGAAATCCAACCACATACGCACGCGCGTATACAATACGGGTTTCCCTCAGATAACCGCATATATCGATTCGTGCTATTATGAGCTCGGCTTGACAAGACAACCATACTAATTTCGGAGATCATTCCCTCCAAAGTGAATATGAAACTCCCTAGACAGATGCAGTTAAATAAACGTATCAATTATGGTCACCGCTAAGGTGTTTAAATTGCAAAGGACTTTTATTAAAAAAATAAACACTAGAATGAGATGTATCCAGAATTACAATTGTCTCGCAGGACAAAAAAAGTGGACATAATTTCCGTAAAGATGTTTTTATAGAAAGAAAAAAAAATCACCATAGGTAATATTACTAATTTCTCTAAAATAAAATTCTGAACACATGTAGAAAATACTGCAAAATCGAATTCGTATTCAAAGGGGGGCCAAAACTTGTAAATGTACAGTACATAATATGACGCCGTAATTTTATTGTTAGCCAGAATTTCGCAGTAAACTGGATCGCGTGTTTTAGTATGAATTAATAAAACAAAAACACTCCGTAAATGATATAAACAAGAAAATCGTAGTACAAACAGATCTTACATTGGTTGGAAAAGCCATGGTGGGCTCAAACGACTTTGCCGAGTTCAGTAGAACTCTTGTAAATGTACAGTACATAATATGACGCCGTAATTTTATTGTTAGCCAGAATTTCGCAGTAAACTGGATCGTGTGTTTTAGTATGAATTAATAAAACAAAAACACTCCGTAAATGATATAAACAAGAAAATCGTAGTACAAACAGATCTTACATTGGTTGGAAAAGCCATGGTGAGCTCAAACGACTTTGCCGAGTTCAGTAGAACTACATGGTACAACGCGCAACGTGAACTGTAGAAGAAAGTTTGCATGCTCTACCTCCATCTATAGCTATAACATTGTCGGGTATAGAAATTGTCAAGAGAGAGAAGAGAAGCTGTGCAACTTGAGTGAATATACGGTGAACCGATCGAGGGAACACTGCAGAGAAGGATGGTTGAAGGGGGTTACGTCTTTGTATCCCAGAGTGAGCGCAGCTTGGCGAACACTCGCAGGGACTGAAGATAGATACCGCGAGAGAGCTCAACGCCTATTGTATATTATCTATTCACGGGCTAACACCGATGGTCGCCCCGACGGGAAAGTTTAACGTTGTCTTTGGTCCCAACGTCGTTGTCGTCGTCGTCGTGGTCTTCGTCGACATCGTCGTGGTCGGCGATGCAGCTGTACAGCTAGCAAGAACGTGCAGCCATAGGGACCCTCTGCAGTTTGTTGGTGTTAACAACCCCCTTGTGAGGACATAGCATATTGTAATACCGGGTGGTCACAGAAACTCTCTGATTGGGATGTAGCAAAAGACGCGACAGATATTGGCGTACTACACAGTAATTGTCCTGAAGTTGACAGGAACTGGAGAACAGATTACAAAGGGATGCAACGTCCTAAAGGTCAAACAATTATCCAGGATCGACAGAGATTTGTCTTGAGGTTTGCCGTAAGGATGGACACTACATCCACAAGATATTATACCCTGTGGGAATAGATACAAATGAACGATATAACATTGAGGTAAACCTATTTCTTCCGTTCTTGTTGTCGTTGAAGCCACAATTCGTCTTTCGTAATACATGGAATTGAGTTATTCGAGGTTGTTATAACTGGGGGCAAGATAACTTAAGCGTGACTGCGTGCAGTACAGTAGCACAACCTTTTGAAGACGTAGCAGGGCCCAATATTCCTCACGATAGAAACCGCCAACAGGGTAGGTGTACTGGTTGGCAATCGAGATCGCGGTCGTAAGGTCGGGGAGTCGGTACGACCACGACCGTGGCCACGTTGTGGAACGCAGAGCAGTTGCACACCCTGACGCTTGGCAGCTACCACCACTACTGTCGTCGTCGTTGTCCTCGTCACGGAGGAGCGAGGCCAACTGGCGCGCAATATCATCGGCATCTGTCCTCCGCCGCGGGCTGTTTGCGGTGAATACCGTCGAGGATCGATCACTGTACTAGCAGCAGCCCACATAGCGGCACCAGATCCGAGCTTCGTTGAAATAATTCGAATTCTCTTCGCGCGATGATGTAGCACTTGGCCGATCATACAAGAATAGCTATCCTGTATTATTGTTATAAGCGATTATAGTGTTACTCAATGAATATAGAGGTGATGACCTCAGCAATTGAAAAAATTGTTTAGTTTCTCAGAAGACAATTTAGATGATTCTAATTCATGTCTCGAATTACGATTTTGTTTTCATTCAAGTGAAGATTCTGAGTTGGGATGTGATCATGTGCGGTAAGCTTGAATAGGATTCCTATGAGGAGGAATAGAGTATGGAGCATATAGTTCGACTTCTTGTCCTGATTTTCTGCCAGAGGTCAAGCTCCGATGGCGGATGATTCAATCCGTTGACTATCCGGGGTCGGGACCCCGACGTTCACATCCTTCCATAATCCTGCCGGACACTCTGATGTTCCCTGCTCAGTGTGACTAGGGTCTCGCTGGGTTTCCTGCTCGTTTGGCAGACCTTCGTACACACCAGATACCGGAGGATAGAGATGGGCAGCAGCAGGACCGAGATTGAGTTATCGACACGAGTCAACTCTCGGATAGGGTGACTACGTCGAGCGCAGCCTGTTATCCCTCTGCGCCACTCCAACATCATATGCGATATTGTGCGAGCAGGAGAGTACCTCTCTGCTTCGATAGACCGACAACACCAAGGCGATGTCCATCTAGATAATGGTCGAGAAGGAACAACGACATCGTTCCTGTTCATTGTAAAGGAACCATGGGATTCAATGGACCCTGTGATGACGATAGGCATTCATCAACATAGAATGATTTGGGAAGCTTAATTAAATTGATAGTGAAATCCCTAACAAAGCAATCTACCGGACCGATGAAAAAAAAAGCAAAAACAGCTCAATAAGAATCGATATTTTTCGGACAGGTGTAAACAATTTGATTCGGAACTTTCATCAAAAAGAACAAAGCCCACGGGGCATAAGCCTGTTTATGCATAAGCCGTGCTATCGATATTTACGTTTATTACTTTTACATAATTTATGTGATATTCCTGTACAACGCGCCCCGAAAAATGATATATCCCGTTTCATGGACGTTGGTGGGAATTGAAATAAAAATATCGACCGGTTGCTTTTCCTTTACCCGAAGCGAATCGACGAGCTACGAGAAAATCCTGGTCCGTTGCTGAGTTTTGTTGGAAGCGCTTACCAGATATTCGCAGCTCTATCGGTGCATGGTTTCCCAGATTCCCACACCGCGTTTTTTCGTTCGACAGCATTTCCTCTCTCGCAATGGTCTTAGCTTCGCGAACCATTCGCGAGACCTCGCAACTTTTGTATCCACGAGAAGAATATTCGGTATGCATTGGTTCCGGCCAGCTTTCTTTTCGTAGGAATCCTTTCTTGGGCTCTGCACGAAGTACGGCAACTCCCGAACGTGAAATCCAATGCATTTTTATGGGATCTGGAGCTTCCATTTATTAGGGCACCAACGGCAGCCCCAGCAGCAGCCACCACGCTGTTCGTTTATGTACGCTCTTTCTGGTTTACGATATAGTTCTACATAGATATATGCATAAGTAAACTTATAGTCGAGGAACGCCCGTTTCTTGTTTCCTTCTTTAATGTATTCGCGATATAAAACGAAAGAGTAGGGATAGGAAGAATAGCGGAACACATAAATCTTTGAACTGGGCAACGAGAATGATGCATACAGGAGGAAACTAGTCTACGCATAGCCCGGCTGGCACAAAACTACTGAGATAACCGAGAACTGGGGTCTCTTATTCGTTGTATCGCGACTCTGCTGATACGAGGGCGAAGATTACTTCTTTATTCGTAATGCGGAAATCCTGCTCAGGATCTCTGACAGTGGAAAAATGTCTCGGTTGTCCCACAGACATCTACCGGATTTGGCGATCCGTCAACGCGATAACACGGCGTGCCATCTCGACCGTTATTTATATTTGTTGATAAATCGTCGCTTGCAAAGATAACTGCGAACGATCCGGATTTTCACTATACATGCGAGAATGGAATCATTAATTCACTTTTTAACCGTCACCGAATGATGTGAGTTATTTTCGACTTCACTTATGCTTATTCGAGTATCATTTATACTGCAAATCGTTCATTAGTATTTCGTCTTCTCGATAAAATAGAAAAATTCTTATAAAGACAAAGCCAAGTCCATGATTTTTTATTATCCTTCACCATGGCAGTAAAGCTCATGCATAGCGTAATGTCGAACAGGAAATAGAAGAACTCATTCGGCTGGATTGCCAAATACTCGCTCAGTATTACCATAATTTAATCCGAACCCTCGGTGTTTTTCTCAGGAGAACTTTCTCCTATTGTCGAAGCGAGAAGGCACGCGAAAGAGAGTTCAGAGGCTAGTTTCTTTTTATGGCCGCTGGGCTTCGACGAACGGATTCGATGCATCACCCGTATTGGAATTCTAGCGTGGCCACGTTCCGGTGTGCCTTACATAGAGTGTTCGGACCCTGAGTGAGTTCTCTCGCTGGTGGTCTGGTGGAAAACATCAAATGGGCATAACTCGGGGGTCTCAGGGAAAAAGCCCGAGGTTGGCCGTTTATGGTAACGAGAAATCGGAGTAAGTGCTTTCGGTCGAATGACGCTTTCTTCGTCGTCGTGGGCGTCGTCGTTGTGACGCGGCATCTACAGCGATTCAGGGTACTCGCCCCGTCCGCACTCCGCCCCTACTCTTATATACTCTGCGAACGTTCGCAGAATAAGCGTATGAAATCGTGAGCGGAGAATTCTCTCGACGAATATCGTAGATAAGGAGGTTGAAATCGATTCAATTTTAGTCTTTTGGATGGAAATTTTGATTTTTCAATCGGAATTCTCGTTGGCAGAGATTACAACGGGATTTGAAAGTTCGAACAAACGCAGCGACAGCAACTGCATGGACGCACTCTATATAGTATACTGAGTACAGTTCGGTACGAACCTAATCCAGAGTAGATGTAGGTATACGCTCGCCTGGCGTCGGCGGAGCACAGGGCCCATTTTCCAGCATACAAAGCACAAAGCAAACTGGAAAGCCTTCGCCACGATATTTGCTCACAGGAGCGGGAGAGAGAGAGAAAGAATGAACGGCAGGGTATACGACACATAGAGAGGGAGAGAGAGAGAGAGAGGGTGTACCTCAACGTGCATTCTCCGAGCTCCTCCAGCTCATCTCGCTTTCACTTTCTCTTCCTCCCTTTGTGGTTCCAAAAGGGAGAATCAAATCAAGAGCTAGGTTTCATAACGATAATGGACTTGGTGGCCGAGCACACTCGGCCGAGTTTTCCATTCGCCTGGTGAGATTCTATCGCGTCTCCAACTATTTTCACGAAGCTTTGTTAAATTATATTCGCAACGGTCCCAAGCTAATCCTCGAATAATTCTCATTGTTGAATATTAAAACGGGAAAGGAGTTACGGTGGGGTAGACGCAAGTGCCTACTATAGTCATACTATTATAACCTAAGGGAATCTGGGAGAAGGTTCTCCGACGTTCATCAGGGCGCTGAGTGGAAAGGGAGACACAGGTACTCGCGGTCGGTCTACCGTCAAACAGGCCACGCCAGTGGGTAAGTTCCGCGCCGAATAAATAGTAATTCAACCCCTTATTAAATTCAAATTAGCTCTCTTAACCTGGTATCCGTAGTTCTCGGCCCACGATCCATCAAGCTCTGTGACGGCTTCAACATCACCGCGTGCCGTGTTAAGATCCCCCACCACCCAATGTTCTCGGCCCCAACACCGGCCAATCTGATAATAAACGCGCGAGAGGTGCGCCTTGAATATGCATGTACCCACCCTCGTCTCCCTACCACGCTTCTCGCGCTTTTCGGCCCTTTAATAATCGCTAAACCAAAGAAACCACGGAGCGACGTACCACCCGCCAGATTGGTGCTATATCCACGGTGATTATCGGAGTTTCACGTCGATACACTAGCTACTACTATATATTGCTGGTGGTGGTGTGGCGGGCTCATCGGAGCGACGCATCGTTAATCACCCTTTCGAACCCGAGCGAACGAGCAAACAGCTATTGAACCCTCCGAACAAACGAGCGAGAGCCGATGCGCCCGCGCGTGCCTGCGTCTACGTCCTGCTGAGACGCTGCTGATTGTTTGCGGCACACAGCAACAGCTTTTCAGTTCTCGATCACTCTCACTCCGTCTCTTGCCATTCTCTAGCTTAGTGTTGTCGTTGTCATACTTCATCGCACAGTTTTGTCGCTAAAGACCGACAAACACCTACGGTGAAGAAGGATTTTTGAAGGAACGGATGAATAATCTTCTAACATGCCCAATGTCCACACAGGAAAGTTTTGGAGAATAAATGAACCGAGGTTCAGGTCTCTCCGAATTAACAATGGAATTTGAACTACCGTTTTCCTTCTATCTACCATTTATGATGTGATATCGCATCATTGATATATATTGTATGGATTTTATATTTTCCGTTCATTTTATTCACTGTACAAAGTCTTCTACTTTCATTTTTTTTTCTTGGTATCCCACTGTCTCCTGGACGCTATTCGCCGTTTACAACCAAGTTGGCCAGCATCTCGTACCCTTCCGCGATCCCGGGAGACTCTCCGTGAAGGCTTCGTGGATGCTTCCGCGAGTGCGGGAACCCTCCCCCGGCCATCTTTATTCCAGGACGGACAGGCCGAGAGGGTAGGCATCGAAGCGTGGTAACTGGCAGCCCTTAAGGGAGCCGTTAAACCCGGGGTCCCGGGCCACTCTGGTACGTTCTATCCGTAAGTTCTCCTACCTTCTCGACCCTGATATACAGCACCCGGCTAGACTCCGACGCCCCGCTAATTCCCGGCGAGCCCCGAACTTTGCCAAAGCCCACCCCCTTTATTTCCCTCAGAAATGGCTGCCCAGCCGGTAGAAATAGACGTATACATATTGCCAATGTGGTGCGCACCGTGCCGGTACTCGCACCGAAAACATAGTATCGCGCCTGGATCACGGCACGGTGCTGATCAAGTACGCCTTTGAATCCCCGCAGGAATCGCTTTGCTAAGTTTTTTGTATTCTCACACAGACTCTGCATACTGTGAGACCGTAAAATTGTCGACTCTGCAGCTTTTCTTTCTCGGAGTTTTATCGATGGTAGGGAAAACAACGTCGCGGAACTGTTTTCTCGTTTATACGACTGTGCGGAGAAAAGTTGTCGCGTGAACCACGACTGTCGTCCATATAGTGTAACACAGGTCATCCCCTGGTACGCCACTTCCTCGATACATCAAGACAGTTATCGGCGAAATGAGATCATTTATTGCTCCACGATGGTGGATGCAGTGCGGAGCTCAGAAGGGGAAGACTCGGCTAACGGAAAACTGGGGTTGAGGGTTGAACTGGTATTGGAGCTCGTAGATAAGAAGTTGGGACAACCGCTCACTTCCGTACTGGGTTCTACGCCGGCACCCTCTCATCTTCAACTACGCCTTGGCGTTATATTCCCCCTGCTCTCATACTTCCAAGTATTTGCAAGGTTTGAGTCGTTCTTTCTGTTCTATCACCCCGAGATACTACGCTTGCATCCCCTGCAGAGAAAACGCTTCTGCCAGTGTGCGCCAGAAGCGACTTGCCGTCCCTCTCTCTCAAGCTTAATTGCCGGTATTTATCAAACCTGAAATAAATAAGCTGCTTACATTTCTTTGATGGGAGCATCACGAGTTGCTTATTCAGCGCACGGCGTTAAGTACGTTAGACGGTCTTATTAACCTTAGTACAGGCTAGTATAACCTCTGTACAACTCAAGACAGCGAGAGAAGCGGAGGAGATATCGTATTTTGCTGAAAGCAAAGTTAATACAAGATGAAAGGAAGACAGAGCTCTCCCTCAGATTTTCTTTCATCGTTACCGAGTTGCAGATTCAAAGAAGACAAATATATACTGTGCGCGTATGGTCGAAATCCCCGTAGTTTCAATGTAAATATTCTCCTAGTGAAAACTGATGAAATCTCGTCTACTACGCTGTATGACAGATGCATCTGAATCGGAGAAACGTTGATTGTCAATGGGCGTTCCTGCAAATAGCCGTTTAGAAAGTTTCCGCGGGTGTGAGTGTGTAAAGAGACGGCATGGGGTTCGAGTGCAGCATGAAAACGAGCACAGATTCGTTCGTCGTACGAACGCGTCGAAAAACCAACTCGGTTTGGAGACACAGCGAGAGTGAACGAACTGCAGGGTGTAAATCTAAAAGTTCGCTCAACTCAGCCGGCTCAGTCGGTTTTCTGTTGCTCGGTACCAGAGGGCCAGTGGGTATACGAATTCCCCCTCCGGTTCCAGCCCATGGACAAACCCCACGGGGTCGGCGTTATTCTTCTTTCCTTTTTCCTCGCTTTTTCCTTCCTTATTCATCTCTGTCTGGACTGTGTGTCTCCAGTTTTTCAAGCTGCCGAGTACGTGAATGACCGAGGGATGTTTCGCGTGCAGATAGAGGAAAATTGAAAATTTTTTATTATTGCTTCGTTTCCATTTTATACACGAATCTGGTCAGCTCCAAACGGGAACAGAGTGAGGCGCTTGACGCTGTCGTTTCCGTTAATCGTATTCACGCTAATCGGATTTCCTCATGGTCGTCACCCCGAGAGAAATATTGCAATGCGTTTTTCGAATTAGTGTTCAGTCAATGCGGTCATCATTACGGTTTTACTTGTTATGTTAAACGGGACAAGTCAATCATGTGAGCCAGATGTTCCAATTTTTAGTAGTATGTCGATGAAGCAATCGTCATTTCATATACATATGTACTCATAGACTGTCCTGGTGGACCTGTGAATTATTGCGTTCAAAGTTGTTGAGTACAAAGAGGCCGTAACCGGTATATCTGCTTTATCAAACCATTTGTCTGCTCATATCACGAGGCTGCATAATGAATAAAGTGCAGAGAGCAAGACAAATCCCTCGTGTCTCGTGAGAAACACCACAAAATCGACGAAGTGAATGATTAAACGATTTTCCTGAATGAAAACTTGGATTAGTGAAGACAAGCTTGATGATAGCGACGGAAGCGTTGAGCAGTAGCAACAGCGGTAGAGCGCCGCCAGTTTCGCAGCAACGCTTCTCTCCAGGCGCTCGACTAATCTGCCTGAATTCTGATTTTCAATAAGAGAGCTGTGCGCAGAACGACGAGAGAGACAGATTGCCGGTGAAGAGAGAGGGAGAGAGAGCGAGTGAGATGCATTGGGATTTAACTTCCGCGTACAGCTGTACCAAGTGGGGTTTGAATATGCATGATGCATGGGCATTAAAGCCCCCGACCCCTTGGACTGTGAGCGCGAACCACCCACCCGCTCGGCTGCCACCACCCGCTCCCGTCGTCCTCGTATGCAAATAACCGCTGCCGCAGGTTCGGTCTGACAGCGCGAGGGCGATGCTAACCACGTGAGCGAGACCAAGAGAGACAGAAAGGAAGCGAGGAGTAGGGAACATCGCTATAATTGCGATATTTTTAGTGGTGCACGAGAGGGAGCAGAGTGTTAATACGCCAACAGCGAGGTAGAGCAGGGAACTGGCTCTCGGGTTAGTCACTATCAGGTGAAAGTACGAATGCTAGTGGGGCTTCCACGCGGCAATGTCTGGCCATGGCGTTCGACGAAAAATATTGTTAAAATTGCCGAGGGAATGAAGGTGAACTATGGAAAAGTTACATGATCAACGAATTCAACAGGAGTCGTCACTCTCCTTCGGTGTAGCACACGAGAGTGTCAATTGTGCTAAATCGCCGCAGCTACTGCGCTTGTCGCAATTAGCGCTATCAATTAAATTTATGCTGCACTCATTTTACATTGTTGAGCACGGGCCAACGATACCTACGAATGTTCATTCGACTTGATGATCAATTTACCCAATCGAGGTCCGGAGGTATCTCTGGCGCGCGTCGTTTTAATTACACAACAAAATTATCGGCACGTGTTTGTTTCGATGAACAACGTTATTATCGAAATTATTGGACCAAGCAATAAATGAAAGTCTGATTCTAGCTAAATGAACATGCGGGCAGGCGCACTATTGTACGGGTATTCGAACAATGTGGCGTGCAAATCGAAATGAACGATAAATAATAAAGCCTGATCAACCTTACCAGACCTCATACCCCGACACGACCGTCTGCACAGTTAAAATAATGACCCGAAAAGAGAGTTACGAGAATAAGTACTCTGGTATGAGAGAGAATATGAGAAGCCTCAGTGAGAAGTGTAGTGGAAAGGGAGACGTTCGGTGCTATACACCACCGCAAACGGTTTCGCAATTTAAAGTTAATTTCGGCAAAAGCAAATAATCGGCTGTGAGCTACGGGAACGCCGGTAAAGAAAAGCCGAGTTCTGGCTGCGATGGCGAATGGTTTCACGTCACGCCATCAGTCTCGCTTCGATAGACTCCAAGGTTCATAGTACGCAATCTTCCGCGCTTGTTGTCAGACGATATATCCTTGTATATATCTATTTTTGCCTTTAAATTACACTACAGTGGTCCTTCATACTTCGATTGATTACCGATTATTGTGTTATGATGTCGGACTGTTTTACGTCTTGCACTTAAACGCGACAACATGTTTCCAACAGCCAATACACTACAAGGATACCAGGAAAAACTGATCAACGGTCAGGATCGAGGTCGTCTATTCAGAGAATCCCCGATACTCGTGTACGCGGCTCGCAAGTAAGCCATTCCATGAAGACTAAGTCTACGGTTTCTAGAACGGCAATTCAGTACAACCGGTCATTACAGGGATCGCGCACTTTGCTCTGTACTTTGGCCAGCAAGCAAAGATATATTTGTATAATTTACGAGCGAACGCTGTTTGAGTTCATCGTATAGGTTGCAACAATTGTAGCAAAAGGGTATAAAAATGAGCCGAGCATACCAATTTCGCGAGACTTCATCAACTCGATTGTATGAGATACCTGGAAGTTCAGGATAATATTACATGGATCGAAGATTTTTATGACACTAAATTATGCTGTGCTCTCAATTTGTAAAATTTGAGGTATTGGGTTAATTACAAAACGTATTCTCAAGGCAGCCAAGTAAAAATATTGTATACAGTCCGACATTAGGAATTGGGCATATATAGTCTGTGTCAACTCTGTACACAATCTATCTGCAGTTTTTTAAATATATAAGATCACCTGTGAAGTTGGGTTTATTTATAAACTGCATAGATATTACATATTTTTTTTATATACTCTATATATAATTTTTTTACTTGGACAGTGTTATGAAATATTAATTGATCCCAAATCCATCTCATATTGATCCGTAAAATGAGAATCGCGTATCGGATATTGAAATTTTCGACCCTTAATTATCTTCATAACTCTATTATTGAGCGATTATATTACAGTTTATATATTCGACGGGAATACTTGAAGCCGTACCATCGTCTGCCACTGATCGAGATTCAAAAGAAGGGAGAGAAAAAAAGAACGGTTAACCGACTATACCAGTTTTTATGAGCTCGCTAAATTAAGAAATAAAAGAGCAAGCGGCAAATGAGTGAACCGAACAAAGAAACAACAACATTATTAACTGATTGTGATGATGGTAAAAGGTTAAAGGGAAAAAACAATTATGCGAAGCGGAAAAAAACTTGCATAATATCGCAACTTTCCTCTTTCGCTTGTGCATGCACCGTCAGAAATGGCTTTGAAAAAGTCAAAGCAAAACGTGGGCGGTATATCCGTGTAACTTTCTTTTTTTCCTTTTTCAATATGAAGATCGAACGGAAGGCAGTGCGTTATACGTAATTATACCGGCATGGAGTCAGGCTGTCTACCGTAGAAGGCTCTGTAAAAAAAAACGCTGGAGCGAGCGAGACGAAATAAGGGGGATGACAAGGGAATACAGTACGTGGTACAACGAAGCGGCAAGGAAAAAGAACTCAAGGCAGTATAGTTGTATGCGCGCAGAGCAACCCCTCGCAGCGGTTGGCGCACGCCACTCTGCCGGGCATGTCGCGCCACAAAAGTCCCGCGCGCTTTTCCGTGGTATGCGGATCGCGTGGCAACCGCATTGTAACGAGTGGACGCACGTCGTCGTCGGCCGAGTGACACGTGTGTGTCCGTCGGCGCCACAGTTCGTATGCCTCCCCAGACGCGATCACGTGAGTCTGACGTTACGTGCACATTCAACCCCTCAACGCCCCCCTCCCTCCTTCTACCCCTCCCCAAACCCAGTATGCGTGCAAGTATAATACGTAAAAGAATAGTTTATATACCTATACTAAGGTCTGATGCCGTTTTCATTCTGCTATGCAGTTAATTCGCTAATACTCACTACCAAGCGAAATAATCGTCGGCGCCGTCATGTCTGGTCCAGAAGCAAACGCTCTGTGTTAATTAATGAATGGCTGAACTTATGTCACGACAGTCAATATTGAAAGCAATTCACCGTACAATAGTCGAATTCACTGTACGACCTTCGTGTCTGGGGATCAATAATTTAACGCAATGTCACAAGAGTCATACAATCTCCGGAGGAACGAATATACAAGAGAAAAAAAGCTCCACCTTCGGATGGACGCAACGTATCCGACTAGTGGAGCGACGGTCCCGACTCACCAGCACCAACATTCACCGAGCAAAAGATATGAGTAATAGGGGGTGATTTAGTATTAGGATTTATTAGGGCCAACTAGCCATCCCGCGAGCTCTGCGGGATCGCGCGAGGGTAAGACCTCATGATTTCTCCTGGGGGCCCATACCGTACGACTCGAACTAATGCACCTGCTATTCTCAGCCCTCGAAGGTTGCCCACGCAGTTTTCATTCCGCCCTCTTTGCCAACGTCACGATTACTCGTGTGTACTCAACAAAATATTACACCTTGTAACAAATCATTTATTCCCTTCCCCAAGGACATTGCCTGGCTTTTAGTGGGATTTTATATCTTCCACTATAAGACTTTCTGAACTCCCATAAGGATTAAACGCTTTACTTCGAATTAAAATACCCTATATCAAAGACAAAATTACGTGTAATACTTTGCTGCTACACACAAAGCCTAAATACTCCATGTACGTACAAATCAATCGGATTCGTGCGGATGCGAAAGTTTATCAATAAAATATCAAAGCGCAATGAATTATGCATACATTTACGGAAAGACTAGGTAATTCTGAGAATGCATCATTATTTATCCGAGCGATATGTTCCACACTGTTCGTATTATGAAATATTCAACAATCGAACGATTGATTTAGTCCGAAACGCTCTTCCCCCTCTTTTTCTTTCTCTATCTTCCTTACACCGGTAAACTCCATAATGTTCCATCGAATACCACTGTATGCTGCGTTGGAGCTAGTACGACCCTCATCCACGTCGTGGGGTGCTGTGTTTTTGCACGTATTCCCATAATATTTATTCACGACCCCGAGGTAGGGAGTCGTTTTTTTTCTGTTGAGAAACACGTGATGATCTATAGTTCCGCGCCGAATATCTATATCACTCTTAAGAGAAGACCCGTGTACTTTGTTCCTCGGGGAAACTGTTAACTGAACGTATACTAAAAGAAGTCGGAATAATCTCAACATAAGATGCAGTCCGTTGCGAAAACGATGATCGATCACCGCTGGAAAAGTTCTTTCTGCCGATGAGCTGCTTTTTCCAGCCCGGAAGATCTGGGATTTCGTATGAATCCGTACTCACCTGAAACAGAAGAGAGAAAGAGTTTGTTAAAAAAAATAGAATTGTTGGGTAAAATTCGCGAGTTAAGATTTATCAGCAGAATAGCCAAACTTAAAAATATTTGACCAAGCTGCTGAACATGTATAAATGGTAAGTAGCACAATGATGTTAATACCGTCATGATACGAGATAACATTTTCGCTCGTTAGCATTAGGGAATATTACCGTAAACAGCCGTGTTTACACAGGGGCGCAAGGGGCGAAAAGTGATACGTGACACGCATGCCAAAGAAGGGTTGTGCTCTGGCATAGCTAGATTCGCAGACGCAGACTTGAATTTCCATTAGTTATACGTATAGAACGATATAGCTGAACAGGCAGTGCCCGTGAATACGTAGTTTGTGGTGCGAGCGTTTGCGTCGTCCGCCGAAAATTCAGCCCTTAATGAAATTCAAAGCTTCCCCCTTTTTTTTCCTACTCAAGATAACGAGCCGTCTCGTGCAACTTAGCGACGAAACAAAAGACAGCCTCTCGGCGATGGCCTTTGTTTTTAATCCCACGAAATCAAATATTGACGAAAAAAAAAACCTTTCCAAATATTAATCCTCTGTGCACTGATTTAATTAGACTTGCAGATACGCAGGAGTGTAACAAAGCGTAAAAATTATCATCAAAGTCTTTTAGAAGCGGAAAAAAAGCACCGACAAAATTATCAGATAAAAATTGCTGCATGAATAATATGAAAACCTCTGCACATTGAGTATTTCAGTGCGTAAACCGGAGTACAAACATATGCCACGTTAGAGAGGCAATAAACAATAATAACAATAACAATTAGGACTGGGGTGGAAACGAGAGTTGAGTAATGACGCATTAATTTTAATTAAAGAGGTATACACAAGAGCACTAATGTACACTCGAGGTCTTTGCCACCACGACGAAATGTGACTGTTTTACGACGTAGTTACGGTTTTGAGCTTTATCAGTGCAAAGGGGTAGCAGAACGTCACGCAGCAAGTCGACTGCGTCTCCACGCCCCCAAGCTGTTTTCCTCAGCCGGAGGTCGGCAGCCAGTCGACTATTACTACTGTGAGATCTACGCAAGCAAACGCAGAAAGTTTCTGTCGATCAAGGTGAATAAATATATTTGCCGAAGAGAATGCATCCCCCATCACCGCAAGATATACGGGGAAAAATCTCAAAGAACGTTGATGTTGCAAAATTTAAACACTGTAGCCTCCGGATATGTGTCATGCAGCTGGCATATTGTGGGTCAATAGATTTAACTGACATTGCTGGTACGGACTATACACATCGGTATAAGAATATAGAACGTACGAGTAAAGAGAAAAGAGTATATACCACGGTTGCTATTTGCGCTTCGTTCGCTCGTTCCTTCTTTCCGCATTTTTCTTGGCTTTTGTCTATTTCTTGGGATACCTTATCCGGCATCGTCCACGGTCGCCGGAGGCGCGCGTAGTACGTCGAGAAATCTCATCCCTCTCGTACGACAAACTTCCTGCTGGCAAAGTTATAAGGATAACGTCTAGTCTCCCAGCGCATATGATGCAGGCATTGGGTTCTGGGGCTAACATCATATGCAGCATCGACCGAGATGTTCTTAAGCAAACCGCTTGGGGAAGAACGATCGTATCCGATGTTAGGCACATATATCGCGGGCAAGTACATGTAAGTCGTCGATCGGAAGGGAAAGTTCCAATATGCCGAAAACTCTTCATGGTTTGATGAAAAAAAAGGATGCAAAGTACAACTTTGCACATTGCTTTCTCATTATTTTTCGCTTTTTACAAAGCTCCCTCTATGAGGAAGCAGTATGTTATTCAATTTTGGCTTCCTCATAGAGGAAGCTTTGTAAACAGCGAAAAATAATGAGGAAGCAATGTGCAAGGTTCTACTTTGCATCCTTTTTTTAATTAGATAAATAAACATGTTGTGAATTCGCTTTTTCTATTTCGTTATTCCGTTATTTCGTTATTATTAGAGCGTTTTCGAAAGTAAATGTGATAACGTATATTATTAAAAATAATTCAACATTCCATAAAATCACAAATTTCATACCGTTTGTCACTAAATTATACATATATAATGGCTGAATATTGTTTCATTTATATACAAAACTTGAGCTCGCTATTTCAAGTTTTGCAAAAGTTACAATAGAGCGATAATGTCAATCTTTTGAAAAATTCAAAATTCCATAAAATCTGAACCACTTTACCGATTCGAACCAAATTCAATATGAAACAGCATTGAGTGCACCTACTCTTATAACCAACTATTTAGCAAAATAGACTAAATTTTACGAAAGTTAGAGCGACCACGTCCTTTTTTAAAAAAATTGAAAACGGCATGAAATCGAAATTTTCGCACAGATTTTGTCGAAACTTGGTACAGTTGAAGAGGGTCTGCTGCTACACTAGTGTGCCAAATTTGACCGCGATATACAAAACCGTTCTTGAGTTATCGACGTTCGAATTTTCGGAATTGTATACATACGTGGAAAAAAACGCTTGGTTGGGCTTACTAAGATTTTGGTTAAAAATTTTACCAAGAAAAATTTGGTAGGTGCAACGAAGTTATTGATTAGGCGTACTAAGTACTTGGTTGTCTTACCAAATCCTTGGTTATGTTAGCTAATAACTTGGTTATGTTAGTCATTAACTTGGTTGTGGCCATCACCAAGTTTTCTTGATAGCATTTTTAACCAATTTTTTGGTAATTCTAACCAAGCTTTTTTCTGAGTGTACACACACACACACATATATACATACATACGGACATTTTTTCCAGATCACTTTTTTGGACGTTTTGGACAATTCTAAGTGTCCTGACATAAAAATCTCGAAAAATGTTTTTTTCATGAAAACAAAGCTTCCTCTATGAGGAAGCAAAAAGGATGCAAAGTAGAACCTTGCACATTCCTTCCTCATTATTTTTCGCTTTTTACAAAGCTCCCTCTATGAGGAATCATGTTAATCAATTTTGCTTCCTCATAGAGGAAACTTTGTAAACAGCGAAAAATAATGAGGAAGCAATGTGGAAGGTACTACTTTGCATCATTTTGAGAACGATAGTGAAGGCCAAAATTCGATATCTTGAAGAAAAAAAATTTAGTTTGGATTTTCCAACCGAAAGTCAGATCTTCGAATTCTAGAATAAGAAACGGAAAAAATTAACTTTTTCTAAAAATCAGCGTAAAAAGGCCTGTAACCGGTACTTTCCACGGTACAATATGCGACTCGAGAACGATAGTGAAGACGCTGTATATTGATAAACATATCAACATGTGATTTTACCTCCCGGAGGCTTCTCTAGCGGCTACCTAGAGATTAGTGTCACACAGGGATTAATTGTTTGCAAGGAGTTGAGAAATTTGACATGTGTCGATCAGCAATGGCTACCGACTTCTATGCAGATATTAATTTCTTGCATTGCATTGCTCGGGCTCATTAGCTGAGTATTTTGACAATGCTGTAACATTCTAGTCTCTGGGGACATTATTGGAGGGTCTCCTTAAAACACATGATCTAAAGCGAAAATTATATTAAAAATCTGAAGAAGGTCCGCACATAGTAACCGAAACGTCAAAAAGAGTGAGGGAAAAAATTATTTAATTTGTTTCCTAATTCCTTTTGGGCCGATACGAAGCCGCTTACTTCGAAATTATTATCAAAGATAGTGAACGCCAAAATTTGATATCCCGATAAAAAAATTTAGGTTGAGTGATTTTTTAAAGTGACTTTTTAAAAAATGAATAAATAAATAAAATATTGAAATTTTATGAAAGCTCTGTGGTCGATGTAAAATATTCTCAATTATTTAGTAATTTTTCAAACAGAATTTTTGAAGACACGTTTTGCAGTTTGGTATTGTTCTTTAATTAAGAAAAAAATAATTTGTTATCGTTTGTATTGTTAGGAATACAAGCGATTATACAAGGGATATCCATGGCGAAATAGAGTGCTTACATGCTCGCTAGCTGACGAGACGCCAAGCACGTATATATAATATTATCAGAAAATATTGAACGTTTAAATCGCGAGTCCTGGGAAACGGCACGCGTCGAGTACTCGCTGGCTGGCGCCCTAGCGCGGCGCGCTCATGTCTACAATGAAGCAAACAGAGAACGACGAGAGAGCTATCCCTCGTAACGGCACGAACCCTTGCACGCAGCAAACAACCTCCAAACTGCGCATCCCTCGATTTCTCTCCACCATCGCCTACGGCCTCATGATGCTCTGCTTACTCGACGTTTATGTATCTCTCGCTCAGCAATTCGCGCTCGAGTGTGTGCCTAGCGCTGAAAGCATGATCGTCTCAAAGATTAAGCAAATTCCACTTCTCCTTTGGTTATAAGAAAGAAAAATCCTCCACGGACATCTAAAGTTTAACCAAATTCGTAATTTGAGATCGACAAATATTGAATCTATTTGACGGGACTGGACAATGAAAATATAAATGTATTTATTAGAAATGATGCTAATTCAATTTGAAGTCAGTCCAAAAAGATTTTTGCCCTTCTTATTCATGTGACGATCGTCTCAATTGAAATGACTCTTGAAGTAACCAAATTTTTTATTGCTCTAACAAAACATTTATTTGACAGCCCGCATCCGCTACCAACCAATCCGTTTTATTTAGTGGAGGTTGCGTGGCTTGTCAACGTTGTCCACGTTATGACAGCAGTAACCTTTTCACAGCAGTTGATCCCATTTACTAGCTAACAAATGTTACAATTCAAGACCTCAGGGGTTCTTGCTCTGGTTTCGCTCGTCTCGGGTGCTTTTACGCACCCTTCGCTCTCACTTCACTCTTTTCAAGTTTACTTTTCCCTACTCGACTAGCACGCACAAATCGTATCGACCTGCGCAAACGTCATGTCGAGCGATAAAAGAAAACTTTCCGATATCGCTATAGATTCGAGATACAGATAATTTCCAAGCTACTGTTCTATTACGCAATGTTTGCAATGTAACTTGTTCGTTCTACAATATTACACAGCGAGAGTTGGAAAAAAAACGTGTTAAAACTTCCGTACTTCCTTTGAAAAATGTACTTTCCTGGATTTGAAATTAAAGTTCGCTCGTCATCTGTCAAGTCACGCAACTAGGAATATACATACATACATACGTATAATGTACATTGAAGTTGAACAGGTGTAATAGTGTATTATAGCCGGAGAGTGGCGTCAAGGAGCAAGCGGACAAGGTGCCGTACCGGAAGCTTTATCGCCGGGGAGGCAACACGCGACAAGTATCGCACGAACGACGAGCTTCCCTGTCCCTTCACATCGGTTATCACGTAGTGAACCTTATCCGCGCGTTGATGGAACACGATGCTACACTGGATTCAAGCCACGAACGTTCATCCGTGTACGTGCACAGCGCGCGACGTTTCCTATATTTCCACGACAAGTTTGCCGTCCGAGTAAGGGGACGGACCGTTTTCAAGGAGCAAGTGACGGCGAACGATGTCGATGAGAAAACGACACATAGTAGAATGAAGTAATACTTGGCAATAACTTAAACCTTCAGTAGTAGAGACGATTGATATATATCAATAGTGTCGAGTTGCAGACTCTTGACAATGATCCAGAGAACCGCAGAAAAAAATATTCGCAGGTGTCTCGAAATTTAGTGCGAATTTGTAGTCTTTCCTATACAGCTAATGTATTTGTTTGTTTTACAGTAAAACATCGCAAATTATTTTATGTCACACTGTGCGTAAAATGCGATTTTACGCACGCTTCGTGTGCGTTAAACTGCATTTTCTCACATCGTAACATAAAATATCGTTCGACACTCGTGCGAAACACTTTTTCGCACTTGTAACGAAATATCCTATTTTGCAATAGTGTGCGTAAAATTCGATTTTACACCTCGATATTCCGGGTGTAAAGTGCTACTTTTTTCAACACTGTGCGTAAAAATCGATTTTACAACTTGCGGGCGTAAAGTGAAAAATTGGATTTTTTTTCGTTTAAACGGGTCCAAAAATGCGGGCGTGAAATGAAAAACTCGAATTTTTGTGTTTAATTATCCGATTCATACAAAGAAAAAGAAAACGAGAGGGTCCTTATCAGACTTCGGATGCTTCAAAGTCTACCTTGCCGATTCTACCGATAATATCCGATATATTGTTAGATTTCGTTTCTTATAATTATAATTCTTATAATTATTTATATTGAACAATACTTTTGTTCCTGTATCACTTATATATTTTGATATAATCTAATATGAAATAAAAAATATATTTTTGCCGTTAAAAGCTAATATTCGTTTTTTTTTTCAAACAAGAAAGTATTTTTTTGCAGGGGAGGCTCTGCCACCCCAACCCCCCGGCGGGGGCTTCGCCCCCTGCACCCCCAACAGGGCTTGCAGCCCTGTACCCGCTCCTGCGCCTGCCTCGCACCCCACTTCAATAATTTCTTGATTTATCGCGGTATAATAAGTTATTTACATGCACGAATTTTCCGCACACTATTGCAAAATAGTACATTACGATACTAGTGCGAAAAAACTTTTTCTGACGAGTGTGAGTTTGAAACACGAGCTGAAGGCGAGTTTTGCAATCACACGAGTTAAGAAAACGTTTTTCGCACGAGTATCGTACAAAATTTTATTTCACGAGGTGTGTAAATGGAGTTTGATGCACGCGAAACGTGCGTAAAACTACGTTTTGCGCACGAAGTGATACAAAATATCGTATGCAACGCGACCGTACGATTTACGACCTTGTGCTGATCAGCACAGCCCTCGGGCGGCGTCATCAGCACGCGGGCGTAAAACCGTCCTTTACGCCCATGTTACATAATATACTATTATTGTAGGTTTTACGATAAAAGCAACTACAACAAAAAATTTGCTCGCTAAATTCAACTAAAGCATTTTGTAAAATATCCGGTAAATCTGATTATGTTGCTGATAAAAATTAGACTTGAATCAGCTAGTGATTAAGCCTCTGGGATTTCAATGCGATTTCGAGAGGCAATTTTTAACGCTTCTCATAATCATGAATCAAATATCATTGTCATGGCAATCCATTACCGTTACATTAGCCTTCTATTCGTATACGTGGCGAATAGAAGGACATAAAAGTCGGTGTAAAGCAATCCGCCAGTAAAAATATATCAGAGGGGATGACAAAGCTGGGATCGGGAGACCGGTGTTCTCAAGACCTTCTCGCAGCACTCGCGCGTGTCTTTTATTCGCAATCCTTAATCTTCTTAGCCTCTCAAACCCATCGGAGCCAGTATCACCATAAATCGTCGAATATAGATCTACCCCACCACGCAACTTCCCAGTCACCCTCCCGGTGAACCAAAAGTGTCTTTATGAAAACGTTTAATTAAACGTTTCATAAATCACGCGGCCCTCCCCCGCGAAGAGGTGGGGGAGGTTGAACCGCGGTGGATGGTGAAGCGGTTGGGAACAAATTAATAAGATTAATTGGTTGACAGTCAGGCAACACTTTGGGCTACGAGAGTGGATGCCCCCGAGCACCCGCCACCACCCCAACGCTAGGAAAAGAGGGGAGAGACACAGTAAAATTCCCTTCGAGGAGAAAATTAATTTTTTTTTCTTCTCAACTGGCTTTGGAGAATAAGTTTATTTTGTGAAACGTCCGTGCCATCTGCACCATCCCGACATTCAGCTCCAGTACATTATATTACAGTTTATTCCGACCTTTTTATTTTATCTTCAATTGGGAATATTAATTGCTCTCACAATTTTTGTGCCATTTAATTAACGACTCGAAAACGTGCAAATGTGTTTTCTGAAACGGATATTTTACAAAATAATTGGAGAGTATTTGTACTCGAAATACTTATTTTAAGTGAACGGGTGGAAAATGGTTAGAGAATGGGAATGATGTTTCAATGTATATGGAGTTCCGTGTTTGCTCCTGGTGTGTGATGTTTGGGGTTTTTTTTCCTTCGTTTTTTTTTAGTTTCTGTGCCATGCATACCCGAGCAACCTGTCGGTGTTATAGATCCCTGCGCATTTGGAGGACCTGCGAAAGCACGACAATGCGATATATCCCGAAATCCGACACGCTTCATGCAATCTATTTGCTGAGCATTGTAATCTAGTCTCGACATTGTTCTTTTCAAACACTGCTTCCCACGTGTATGACTACACCGTTTCGAGGCTACGAGAACTCGCGCGTGCATTTTTTCGCACGCGATATTCGGCGTCGACGCCTGACACCGGAGATCGGATTTTTTCGTGCCTTTCATTGTCATTGATAATTTCATCGGTCCTCTAGTGCGCCGAAAAATAAACGTTGGCGTCGCGTTTTGTTGACCAAAGACTGAAAATAAAAGAGGCAAAAAAAATCTCGGCTCCTGCTACACCTCGTAAACGTTCAACCGCCGCTGCAAGCGATCGTTCATGACTTTTTATCCCTTTTTTAAAATAGACTTTCTTTTTTTGATAAATATTTGAAGCGTCACGCGGACACTGTCGGCTGCCAGGTTCGCAATTTATGTAGACATTGATTTTTCAGTGCTTTGCACACGGTTGCAAGGGTTTGAGAGCCTCATAGGCTTTTTCAGAATTGTCTATACGCGTTACAAAATCAATCAACGGAAGCCGTTGCACAATCCCAGAGGCGCAACGCGCTCTGTGCACCGAGATAATCAGATTTTATACCCAATGACGACAGCCGATGCTAGCTTCGCAAATTTTCGTAAAATCGCTTCCAGGCAAAAAGTGACAATGTGATTTGGCGAATTTAAACCGTTTTCGGAATACCGCTGTCAGGTGAAAAACAGGAGCAGATGGATTTTATCGACAGTGAATTTTAGAGGGGGCACGTGGACTACTTTACAAATACGAGCACACATTGAGTTGAAAAGCATTGACAACCGGATTGTATCAATTCGCTGGTACGGCGCAAGGTGTATGCAGACGTAGCCCTAGCAACAGAAATGACAGAGCACGTGGATGAGGATGCGGCGAAAAAGGACAGAACGATTCGAAATCGATTCCCTCTATTTGCGAAGTTCAACCCGGACAACGTCCCCATCCACGTTTATTACCAATTTAATTTCGTTAATGGGGTCTAACTATATCTCGTTAGCACTAAAATTGTTTCTGGATTATTTGGGCGGAAACGCGGGAGCTGCATGCCAATTAAACGAACGGCTTTATTATCCGATATACGTAGTTAGCTTCGGACTATTTGCCTCCAAGACGACATACATATAAGATCACTGTGAACGTTAGAACCCTAACAAAATCATAGTTTCGAGTTAATGTCCCGAAAATACGTTCAACGAATATTCTCCCGTCCCCATTGGAATTCATAAAAAATTAAGTTAAATTTGGCTCTAACAGCTTAACTTCGCAGAAGCCGAAATTCTATAAGTGTTTTATATAATTGGCATAAAGTTCATAGTTATACAATTCTTGTTGAATAAACCGACATAGAAATATAAATATATGCATAATATATTCGACATACAGAACTTTCTGGCGCCATATATTTAACATATATGTTACATTTTTTTTCTAGGTGGAAAAGTCGGTATTCTATAATGTTCAGCAGAACAAAACGGTCAATCAACCTTAGGTAGAAAAGTTTGCAACTCCACATCAGTTATATACCCAATTCGCGAACTACCGATGCCGTCACTGATGTCGAGGTCGACATAGGTTCTCGGAGAGCGTTACTCATTAGTTCGTACTGACGTCACTCTACTTGGAGTAGCTGAATTTTTCATCGCATCGATTTACCCTGCAACGTCATATATAAAGCCCGCAGACCGACTAGATTATTAAATCGCCTACATCCATTTGAGTCACTTAGGGTCTGCAGTCTCAGAAAGCCTTCATGGCTGCTTCTGCGTAATGTTTATCAATATCAAACGTCACTTAAATTAAGGGGAGGGAGTCAGGTTAAAAAAATTGATTTTGGAAATTCAATATCATGCAAATCTTATTGTATATAAAAATGCTCAACGCACTATATTGCTGGTACTCGATGAAAGGATTTTTTACTGTCGTCTGACTTGTATATGGTTTTCAATATTATCTTAAGGGGTTAGACGTAGAGGGCCACAAAAAAGGCTTTTTTGGGAATTTTTTTCAGAAAAACTATTAGAGACATCGATTTTTTGAGAAAGGGTATTTATTGTACATATCATTAACTGTATATATTAATTTTTTCATAGTCATTAATTTAAAAATGGCGGCTGTAACAGCGTCGTTGCGATGACATCTCTTTTTTTTTAATGCACGGCCGGGCACACAGCTTCTGTAATCTTTTAATTATGAGTTTTTTAACGGTTTTCACTTATACATAACAGTAGCTAGAGAAGTACGTAGGATTTTTTCGTTACAGGCATTTTTGACAAAATGGCGAGCATCTAAAGTGAAAGTTCAAAAATTTGGCTTAAAAATCGTTCGGAATTATCAATAACATAAAAACTATGCAACTTAAACAAAAAATCCTACGTCCTTTTGTAGATAATGTATTTTTGAAGACATATCCAAAATTTCAAATAAATCGGTGGTAAACTTTTTGAGTTATGTTTCCGGTCAACTTGAAAAGAACAGTTTTGAGATAAACGCGTTTATCTGCCGTATACCTGCTTTGACCCTTCTCAGTACCTTTACCGAAGCGCACACAAGAGAGGTTCCCTGCTAACCGAGCGGCCTCCCATTAAAATTCGAAAATGGGGCAATTACAAATTTTTGCCTGCAATAATCTTTTGGGACAGCATTCTAGAAACCCTAATGAGTCATTTACAAGAAGAAAAAAAAATCGAATTTTCGAAAATTCTATAGTGGCCTAACCCCTTAAGCGAAGTTCTTAGGTTTTCCATTCTACGCAAGATTCAGATCAAACTACTAGGCAGATTGGAATGGTTGATGTCTCATTTTCTTCTTCATGAAAAGATATATCGGCTAAATGGAGCAAACTATTTTTTTTCAGTCTGAAAGCAAAGTTAATCACTGATTTAGAAAAAAGCATAATATTTATTTATTAATAATTATGTCACTTAAAAAATATTACCCTTTATTAACATTTGCTCCATGTAGCCGGTGTATCTTTTCATGAAGAAGAAAATGAGACGTCAACCATTCCAATCTGCCTAGTAGTTTGATCTGAATCATGCGCAGAATGGAAAACCTAAGAACTTTGCTTAAGATAATATTGAAAAGCATACGCAAGTCAGACGACAGTAAAAAATCCTTTCATCGAGAACCAACAATATAGTGTATTGGGCATTCTTATATGCAATAGGATTTGGATGGTATTGAATTTCCAAAATCTATTTTTTTTATCTGACTTCCTCCCCTTAAAGATTAAAGGCAAAAAATATTTTACAGAAAACTCGTAAAGGGTAAGTATTTAAAAAAAATGTAAAGCATATATATAATGCGGTACACATTTTCACAGATCACTCCGTTTTAGTATCAATTCGAATGGCAATTATTATTAGGAATTGGAATATCGGAAAATAAATGAAAGGTCTACACGATGAACCCTTCTTGATTTGGGTTTAGATTATAATTTACTTCTGCCTCGAAACTTCAATAGAAACTTACGCTAAATTGGAGAAATCCTTGGCCCGAGAATAAATCCTTTATAACTAAGTCAGTGTGTGAGTGATTGATGAAAATACGCTGAAGGAGAATTGGATTATTTCGTTTTGCCGAGATTGTGAAACACGCAGAGTACTCAGCACGAATGGGATTGTTTTTCTGGTTATAAAAAAAACACGGCGTAGGTGTAAGGATAATGAAAAGGATCAGCAGAATCTGGTTTTCTGAATAGCCACCGATTTATCGCGATAAAATAAAGCGGCCCGAGAATTCAGGCAATTGATCGGAAGTGTATTTTGTTTTATTTCGAAAGCGATTGTAGGGAAAAAATGTAATCCTTGTCTGGACATAACGTGCGCTAGTAAAATAGACCCAGTAGACCACTCGGCGTCGCTATACAATGTACTCTATGAACTCATGCTTGGTTCCGATGTATTTCGCTAAACCAGCATGTAACTATCGCGATATACGTTAACAGAAGTGGAATATATCGGTTGGATTTATAGGCACTAAACGAAAACCCCTTGGCGTCTATAAACTATGGAAAATCCTTAATTGTCCGCAGCCGCCAGTATTGCGGGGCGTTAATTTAGTTTGATGCACGGTCCAATTTATCCGCGGATGTTCGGAGAACGAAGCTGGAAGCTGTGGCAGAGTTGGCCGGAAACTACGTCGATTTTTATGGAGTTCGATGTACCGCGCCTCGAGCTTTGTCCCAACGAGCCGTATCTCCGCGATGTAACTATTACGTTCATCGTGGGGTTTGTCGATGTGTTAATGGCGCGGAGTATATCGTTCGGTGCTTCGGGCTTTGGCTGTGGCATAGCGAACGTAGAGACCTCGGCAATAACTAGGCACTGGTTATAAGCTCGGACGTTGTCGAATTCGCGTGAATACAAGTCCCGCAGGGTACGCGTGAATTTTATTCACCCAACAATTTTATTATTTTTTTTTTTCCATTTCCATCGACAAACAAGCACTTTCGCGCGAAATCGACAAAATAATTGAACTAAGCTTGAAAGTCGATTTTCAACATACATAGATTTAAATGAATCTATGCGATTGCCCGATTGGACTTTTATCCTCGACCCAATTTCCGTTGAAATAAAGAAACATGGAACATACACATATGTGAACTGGAAATTGTGCTTAATGTTGAAATAATTGTGTGTATATTAACGATTCATGGTCGCGCAGAGACAACAGCGGAATAGGGATGTCCGTGTATTTTATTTCTCATATCCACTGCCCATCGGACGATCATATCGAATTCTATGTAATACGCTTAAATGGGAAAATAATGGGAGACCGGTGACGCCCACATCGATGCCAAGGGCTCGGGTTCGTTACAATTTTGATGTCCAGTCCAACGTGCACGATACAGAGTTCCAAGAATACAATGGTTCTCATAGCATCGAAGGAAGAAAATCGTGTTTTCCGCGTAGAGAATGTGTAGGAAGTCATTGTGAACAACATTCGGCACGAGAGGGAACAACGTGGAGTGAAACGAATGTAACCATAGCGGTTTCCACTTGAAACGTCAGGTCTCATTCACCACGTCCATCGTTGCCTCGGTGGTACATTCCACGGACAGACGTACTGACACTGGCGAATAGGTTGAAGGGAGCAGCTGCTCTCTCTGTGTCAGGATATCAGTGGTCTCTACCGTGCCCAAGGAAACTCGGTTACCCGGACGAATTTAGCCGGATTTTCGCGTTGAATTAAACCCCACATTCCATCCCTATATATGTCTTCAACCTCCGAGCCATAGAACCAACAGTTTTCGAGAGCGACCGGAGATCCGTACTCGTGCTCATCTTCTACAGTATGAACAGTGCGCACATAGCAGGGAATGGACGAGGAAGATTCAACTGCTTTTGATGCTGGAGATAGGATATGTTTCGAGAAAGGGAGCGCAGGAACATTGTTTACATAATGAGCACAGCATGTGAATACATACGTCCACCGATGGCCTAGTGAGCACGGACCAGAAGTCATTATATGTGGCACTCTCATATATATATACGTATATATATATATAAGCGAGTAACACATATAATGGGTTCTGGTCCGAGCTCACTAGGCCATCGGTGGACGTATGTATAATATGCATATGTATGTATATGTATATATACGTATATACACCTCACTATATCTATTATGTCCGCCTACAAGTGTGGAAGAGCTTACAACAGAAGCTCCAGAGTCGTATACAACGTACGCTGTCAGGTTCGTACGCAAATTGAAGTCGGACCATCAAAAAGTATATAGAGTATGTGAGAGAGAGACTGCGTATATACAGCGATGTGGTATTCTAGCTAGTTTGCAGCATGCCTCGTGCGTTGGATCAACTATGAACTCGACAACGGGAATAATTAAGCATAAACATACTTTGCCTTTCAGCGAACTCAGATACTTATGGACGGACATGTTTTACGTAAACCAACAGAGTTCATTTAGGCAGGACGAAAAAATGTCAGGTTCGCTTTTTGTCCTTGTTGATGATGGCAATAACAAAATTATTACATTTTTTCATTCTTTCCATGGTATGGCTTCAATCGCCTTTTACCGCCCTTCCCACCCTTACTCCTATCACTCCCTACCCTCACTTCACTAAGCTAACCTAACTTTCCAATCCGTCCGCAACCGACTTTAGCTACACTGTACCGCATTTGCCATGGGAAAATGCGGTACAGTGTACCGTATTAGCCCATGGAATAACCCATATTATAGTATAGCCAAAAAAAAAAAAAACTGCGGAAAACCCGTACCGGTAAAGATGGCCGCATATTCTTCTGATTTCCCGGCGCATTCACGAAAGTAATTTACTTAAGTATAAACACCGAGGTCTCAGAAAAACTGACCTCCCGCTCACTGATTGATGTGCCAGCCAGTGCACGGCTAAACGGTCACCCATCCAAGTTATGACCGCAAACAATACTGCTTAACTCGGGGGACCGCCAGAGCCGCACACCGACCGCACAACCACCAGTGTCGGTTTAAAAAATTATTACATTTTTTCATTCTTTCCATGGTATGGCTTCAATCGCCTTTTACCGCCCTTCCCACCCTTACTCCTATCACGCCCTACCCGCACTTCACTAAGCTAACCTAACTTTCCAATGCGTCCGCAGCCGACTTTAGCTACACTGTACCGCATTTGCCATGGGCACGGCGAAACTGCGGAAAACCCGTACCGGTACAGATGACCGTATATTCTTCTGATTTCCCGGCGCATTCACGAAAGTAACTTACTTAAGTATAAACTTCGAGGTCTCAGAAAAACTGACCTCCCGCTCACTGATTGATGTGCCAGCCGGTGCACGGCTAAACGGTCACCCATCCAAGTTATGACCGCAAACAATGCTGCTTAACTCGGGGGACCGCCAGAGCCGCACACCGACCGCACAACTACCAGTGTCGGTTAAAAATTATTACATTTAAATATATTACTCTATATGTATATGTTTCTCTTTGCGAAAGGTAAGACAGACGGGTATTTTCGGTATTTACATGTTTCTCTTTGCGAAAGGTAAGGCAGACGGGTATTTTGATTCTGATATTATCAGTATCTCATAAACACCCTTCACATTTACTCAACACTTGTATCTGCTTCTAATAAACCTTGGAATTATCGTGTAAACATTAGCGAAATGGTTTGTGGTGAAATGGTACGAGTGGAAACCTGCTCAATGCATATACACGCATGTGTTCGAGAGATGGAGAGACGGAGGAGATGCAGGGAGGCTCCACTCACGGATGCACTTCAGAATCAAGTGCCGGACATGTTCTGTCGTAGACAGTAGTTAGTTTGCAGCATTCCTCGTGCGTTGGATCAATTATGAACCCGACAATACCAATGGTTAAGCATAAACGTACTTTGCTTTTCAACGAGGCATTTAGGCATCTCGAAAAAAATGTCAGCTTCTCTTTTTTGCCTTTGTCGATGATGGCAATTAAATATGATTACAACCAAATGCATTGGAAGTGTATTTTTCGGTATTTACTTGTTTCTCTTTGCGAAAGGTAAGACAGACGTGTATTATGATTCTGATATTATCAGTATCTCATAAACACCCTTCACGTTTAGTCAACACTTGTATCTGCTTCTAATAAACCTTCGAATTAACGCGTAAACATTGGGGAAATGGTTTGTGGTGAAACGGTACGAGTGGAAGCCTGCTCAGTGCATATACACGCATATGTTCGAGCAGAGGAGAGACGGAGGAGATGCAGGGAAGCTCCACTCACGGATGCACTCTAGAATCCGGTGCCGAGCATGTTCTATCGTAGATACGGGGAACGAGTATGCGGTTGGGGTACGTATGAGATGCCTGAAGCGTGTGTACAAGCGACGAGAGCTACAAGCAGGGATCGCAAACCCTGCCGAGTCCGGAAACGGAAACGAAGGATGAATCTGGTATGACTCTGAATATAACGTATACACCATGTGTCGAACATACGCGCAAACGTTCTACAACATCGCAGTTATTTCGCTGTTATACGTTCGACCGACTGAATCCTTGCTCACTTTCCAGCCTGTTGGCTTGTCCGTTCTTCCGCTCGTTTATTCTACGTCAGTTGTCGCTGCTCATTCACCAGCCGAATGACGTTGAGAAAGCTGTCTCGAAAAACAAAAAATTCAACGGTACAAATGCAACCGTAAAAAAAAATGAGAGACTCGATGTAACCAAAACTTTGTGGAGTTTTTATGACTTTTCTAACTGCTTGATGGTTAGAAATGAAAGTTGTAGCACTTCGCAACGACGAGACTCGGAAAGCCGGAAGATTTGCTTCGTTAAAACTTGGCAACAAACGACAGAGCTTCAACTATTTTTATTATATTCGTTTATTTATTCTTCGTCGTTTATTTTTATACCATTTGCGGGTACCTCGTGAATAACACGTGCAAGCGTGACGGTGTACTAATCAGGACAATTACTCTAGTGGAGAACGCTCACGTCCCGCAATTACGATCGTCGGTGAAAATGGCGTCAAATTCGATGATAAAGGTCGAACGGGGCACGGTGATGGTGTTATTAAAGATAGGTCCTTCCCGCAAGAGCCTCATAGTACTTGAGTATCAGAACAGCAAATTCACCGTGCAGGCAAAAACCACGAGAGAAGGATGGGAGAGACAAGAGTGGGGTTGGAGTGAGCTTCGCCACGAAGAGCAGCACGCCAACCGATAAATAAAAGAGTCATAAGAATTTATTGTCGGCTGGTGCGCCGTGGTACACGGCCCGACTTTATCGGCAGGCGAAGAGAGAGGTTGGAGGGTCACGATGACGATGCGCCGTCCGGGTTATGGGTGTTCGCAGGTGGCGGAAAATATGATACTAATAAAATTAATGGGAGCTACATCGACACGGCTCTCGCGTGGTCGTTGAGCGCTCGTTCGTGTCTATAGCATAACTGACATGCTGTGGAATGGCTGAGTCGACGAGAGAGAGAGAGAGATGGAGGACTCTAGTGCCCAAACGAAACAAACATCACGTAGAAACAAAGAGCTTGATATAAAACAAATTTGGTGTAAGCTATAGGAGTTGTATGACTGAGAAATGGTTAGTGTATATTTTTAGGGGTTGAGATGATAAAGTTTCCAAGAAATTGCCGAAAATGAAAGGTCGGTAGATCTCATATACAGCGGTTGTGAAACACGTGAGAAATGGGATATTAAGGGAAGGCCAAGTGCAGCTTCCAAGATTCTACGGATACCGAGTACCCGGTACAACAGCGCGTACTTCACGATTACGCAATGCCTCGTGTGTATAACCGCAAGAGGGCTATATATAGAGATTCGTAGGTGCGTATATCAGGCATTGTGCATAGCTGCCTTCACCTCAGTTATCTTAATTACATCTGTAATGCACACCGCAATGCTCTGTACCGCACCCTATGTCCGTACATGGTTTGTGCCCCCTCCACAACGGGGATGCAATACATACAAGTACGTAAACCCACCCTTGGGTGTATTCACGTACGAGCCTCGTCACTTACATTGCTCCACGAACGTGCCCTCGATTTGCAGACAAACGAGCCATACACTTGCATACATGTGTATACTAAGCCATGCCCAACGCGTTCGTAGTTACGCCAAAAAGATATATGTGTTGGTACACACAATCACAAGGCTACAATACAACGTGAATGCACAACTGAAACAGAGGCTGTTCATACACATAGCAGCAATGTACAGAGGACAGAAGCGAGAGCGAGTGAAAGACAGAGAGGACAACTATGCGCAATATTCTACCGTAAACGGGAGCCCGTTTAACGGCGATGTGAACTATCGGTGTACTCCCTCCTCCGGCAGCGGACATAAACCGTAGTTTGCTTTAATAACCCACATGCAGCTCCACCTCATGCTCGTGCAATTGCATCGGTGCGTACAAACACGTGGGACACGCGAATGGTACCAATTTATAGCGTTATTAGAAAGAATTTTTTGCGAATCTATGCTGCGTAGGAAAATGGGTTCGCTTAAAGAGTTGGTTATCAAGCAGTAAAAAAAATAATGGGGTGGAAATGAAAGAAAAAAAGACAACAAAGAAATGGAAATGATGTTGGTCTCACACTTGGTATTCCGCAATACTGTTGCATTGTCTGTTGAAATATTCAATCGTGTTCACATTTTCTGCTTGTTTTTTTCAGCCTCAAAAAGTGGGTATATATTTGTATGCATGCTACGTTGGTTTCGTTTCCACCGGAAGATTCGCGCTCCCACGATCCCACCTCGGTCGAACGCGGTTTCCCAGCTCGAAAAATCATTGGGCCGTGTCTCATGGAACGGGCTGAGTCTACCGGGAATCCTCGACACTGGGAAACCGACTTTCGAGACCTTGCCTCCCGGAGATGGTGAAGAAAAGCAGCTTTTACGCACGGTTAAATTTTGTCACCGGAAATATCTTGTATTCTCTTGCGTATAGTTACTTGTAAGACGAGCTTGTACCAACTCTGCTGAAAAATCTGTCGAGTGTACCAAAGAAAACAAAAAAAGTTGGATCACCCATCGCAATATTCCAATGGGTTACGGTTTTTCCCACAACGAGAAATAATACATATTTAATTGCATTTCAATCATTATTCTGTTTTTACTAATTTCACGTGCTATTACGTGTATGATCGCATTATTCATAAGTGGATGAAGAGGTTTAACAGCACAGTTCGCTAATACACGCTATTACTAGAGCTATTAACGCAGAGTGCACCGATGGGCTTTCGCTAATCACGCGTACAATGGTTGAAAAGCTCCATGTGTGTAGTATTATGGTACGCGTCGCGAGCCATAGCCATAGTTCGATATACAGGATAGCTCGATTTCCCCCCGTACTTTGATTGTAATAACCCGTATAACTAAAGTACGTATCCCGTGGAAACCAAATAAATCGTCCCATTCTCAAAATGATTCATAATATACATTTGACGATTATTGACAGTTATCAAACTTTAAGCGGTGGAAAGTAATTTTAAGCAACGTTCTGCATGCATATTTAATGTCATTAATATGTCAAAGAGTTGCATTAATAAAAACATTATCTATTCATGAACTGAAACACACGAAAGAGGAGAATGTGAACTATCAATATTAAATTAAGGATAAGATGAATGAGAAAAGATAATAAACGTGAAGGTTGGCTTTGGAGTTACTTAAAATTAATGAGAAATTTAAATAGTTTTAGTTATTTCGATTCCGTCACTGTTACGGTGATTTATCTCCCTAACCTATTATGATTATTGCTCGACAATTAGTCACAGATGCACCATTTAGACACGAAACGGGTAAAGCAGCGTCAAAAGTTTTCGAGAGTTTTGATGTTATGCATTTATTTCTGTAACTTCTGTCGTCGTACACCCTGTATAGCTAGAAGAGGCGCGCCAACAAGAAAATGATCAACGACTTCCTTCCACCGTTGGTAAAGATACGCGGCAATGGATACGATAATTATGAACATAGACCACTCTCTGGGGGGACGAAGGGGGCGGGAGAGGAACGCGCCTTGTCGTGACGGACTTTCACCCTACATCCAACGTACGATTAATTATTTATCCCTCTCCTCGTTGTCCCTCTGCCACTTTCATCCCTGACCCTCTTAATCAACGAATCGGAAGTTATATCTTCGCCTAGGCAAGATATTTATCATTTCTAATTTCTTTATTCCCCCCCAACGACGACGGATCATACAAAATTCTCGAAATTATTCACATGTTCATGGTTCACCGGTAGCCAATAAGAAAATACGCGAACAAAGGGTATAAAAAACAATTTGTCAGCTGGTTTTCATCTAACACAAAGCCAATTAGGAAACTGTAGTGATTTCATCCATCCAGTTCTAAGACACTCCAGACCATTTCTCGACTGCCCAGTGATTCTGGTCGATTTAATTGGAAGTTTCAAGATTGATACTTGATCACGAAGAAAGTTTGCTATACGAGTCACTTAGGTCGAAAAGTTGCTTTGAGCGTCGTATGGCAATATCACGCACACCAAAGCAACGGGGCCGAGTTTGTGAAAACAACGATGAGGTACGGTACGAGTTCGTACCAGGGTAGCATACGCGCGGCCCAATAATAATTACGGTTTACGGCCGTGCGGGTGTGTGTGCTATATATACGCCGCTGTGAGCTCTGCGTGACGCTTCGACGAACGCAGAAATAATAAAGCGCGCGGGGGTGCGCCAGGCCAGGGTCGATTTCTCGTAATAACTCAGCCAAACACGCGTAGCCCTAGCATTCCCTCTATCACTCCATCTCATTCCTCCGATGTGACCTTACCCCATTACGATTTTAAAGTTAATACACAATATCATTGTTAATTATATCACAATGTATTTTTAACGTTTACTTAGCAACCCGAGCGTTTAGGTTTTTGTCATTTAGGATAAAACCCCGTCAAGTGCTTGTAAACCACCATCCATGGGAGTCTTTTTTGTTGGTGCAACCTCGATCGTGGTACTAGGCAGAAAGCAAAGTTTTCCGCAAGTTTCTCCCCGAACCGTTCACGATGGAAAATTGCGGGTGTCTCCACGGGAGTTGACGGAACCGAGTTTCGTGTTAGCGCGGTCTTGTGGTTTCTCCGACTGGGAACGTGCGGTTTCGCGTAAGGCGTTAAATAGCCGCCAACTTTGTGCAATAGGTGTATATACATATATAAGCACATAGAGTAAAACAATGCATCGTTGCTGGGTGTTGCACGTTGGAGGGTTCTTGGTGACTCCATCAGCAGGGGTCTTTTGCAGCAAGGTTGCGCTTTTCGTCACTTTCAGTGTTTACACCACATGCGAATCCTTTGAACGCCCGAGCGATCCAGTCCAGCGATATCGCTGTTCCAGCAGGTCTTTGAAAATCTGGACAAACCGGTATATATACGCTTGGACAATGAGCCACATATAATCTATCACGTAGGTAAGTTCATTGCGGGCACTATATCTACTCAGCACGCTGTTTTAGCCTCGAACGAGGAAATTATCATCCCACAGTGGCGCTCGGTGGTTGTCGTGATTGCATAACAATGCGGGAAGATTCTGGGAATTGCTTTTACGTGTCTAGAATTAGTGGGGAACACACAATGCCCGGTTACCAGGAACGGGCGTCACCTTCTCTCGCCGACGCCACCAGCGACATACCTGAGCCGACGGGGGCGACTATGCATCATTCGGTAATCTCTGGCGAACGATTCAATTGGACCTCGTAGGTATGTCGAGTATGTGGACATAATGGAGCGTCCGTCCTCGCCGAATGATAAGCGAGAGGTCGGCACCTGCCGGTGCTCTCTGCCAGGCCGGTCTTGAAGCCAACTGCGTCATCCTGACTACAGTCGCAGATGGTGGCACCGCAACACCCTCCGAAAACAGCTAGTGCGGTCCTGTTGGATTCACCACAAGCATCGGAGTCCTCATTGAAACGCCAGTACGGTGGAGGATCATGCAGCGAAGTGCAAATCTTTCATGTTGTCGATGATTTTAAATGATCTGTCCAATTTTCTCTACAAATATTGCAATTCTCATGTGAATTATCAACATTCCCGCTGTCTAACGTCAATATCAATGCCCCTCATATTGTACACTTCTCTGTCTGCTATTTCAATGCATAATTGGTATCGCACTTCTACAGATTTCATGAAATTCTGAACATCTCCATCTGTACCATTTTTTAATCAATCAAGAACAAGACAGTTGTAATATATACGGTAATACAATAGCGTTAACCCGAATATAAATTCAATATTATTGCATTAAATTTCAACCTAATTGTCAGTCGGTTATTGGACAGGGGATATGAGCAACTACGTTCGCGGATATTACAAGCTATCAAATTGACGCATAACGCGGCTTTATTATTTACTTCAGCAGCACTAATTTGGGGAGCCGCAAATATGGGGGAATATCATGGTAATAGAACATTATTTGAAGCTTCCCTGTACGTGTTTGTAGAATTTGTGAGCGTGCTCAACATAAGGATATAAAGGGAAACAGAGACAAACTCGACATCGAATAACATGGGACAGTATGAAACGTCGATCAAAGTTTCTCGTCGATAAGCTTGGTAATTCGCGGTACTGACTTCAGTGTGAGTACACTAGCTACGTATAGTAAGTGACCATTTACACTAGAGCAGTTTCCACGTTGAAACTTGCAACGACTCGTACAGAGATACATCAGATGGGCTTATTGTCAATTACTATTTGCGTGTTCTATGTTCGATGCTTAATAATTACTCGTCGGACGGTCTGTATTCTCTAACTCACCACAACTGAAGCATCGATGCTTCACAATATACTTGACGCATCTAGAGGAACTGATTTTAATTGGGAGGTTCTTGTATATATAGTGAGATCAATGTTATTCCCGTTTAGTTACAACAACGTTGAGGAGACATCTTGAGAAACGGGCGTCGATTCGACCACGGTACGGCAAAGTTGCACGTGGAGGAAACTAACTGCCCGAAGTGCGTGTTCGATATCGGCCAGAAGCAGCGAGCGCCGCCCTAAGGTGCAAAGTTCAATAATTTCCACGAGGTAAGTTCGGGAATCCCGGTAGAGTTTCTTCGTTCGACTTTGCTCTTGTCGAACCCCGTGAACTGTCCATCCAATTTGCCAACTTTTTTTTTTCGCGCCGACTGAGAATTGCGAGAATAGCTAGTAAATCGACAACTTTTTAAAACTCGTTCAGAGTTTAACAGAATGTTGAGTAAGAACTCACGAAAGCAATTGCGGTGGTCAAAATTCATTATACCGGTGCCTGAACCATGCCGACAGAGAACGGAATATCGTAGAACGTATAACTCTTATTTACCGTAGGATTCTTTCTCGTGGTAGAACAAACGTGCCAAGCTGGAATGCATTGAGATAAAATCTAAAGTATAACTTGGGCAAGTGCTTGGAACGTCACGTATCGTTTCACACGTCCTGAAATTTTAGACCCAAATCTGTAAACCCTATCAGGGTCATGTATAATACCATCTAAAGCACCATCAGCAAGATGGTAATACGAACATAGACGAATTTTTTTTTATGGATACTTTTTTCAGAATCATTTGATATTTCGGAGAAAAAGGTCACTTTTTACAATCAATTTATGGATGATGGAAGTGAGATTTCAATTTTTCCCAGAATGTCAAAGATTTTTCAAAAAAGGATACGTGACAAATGTTGCGTCAATGTTGGTGTTTCTCGTAACTGTAAAAGCTGTGTCCGGACCGGAGAATGGCAGCTCAGGTCCGAGGGGGTAACGGCGACGCCATATTGGACCGTCGTTACTCACCGTCTGGAGACCTTGGCAAACACCATAGAGGAAATTCTCAGCTTTCACCCTGCCTCTGTGAATTTGAGTGAACGGGCGTAGGGCCACGATCTTATACGATCGTCAGTCGGATAATTTCAGCAAGCGACTGCTGAACAGTTACTATACGAGATGCGATACCAAAGCAAAGCCCCTGAGAGGCACCACTATATGAGGCAGGAGCGGAAGCAGCAGTAGCAGCTCTTGTGAGACCGACCCTTCCGTCGTTTCGTGCCCCGTTGAGACTCAGGCCAAAGCAGCCGAATAAGCCTCGACGTTGAATAATATTCTCAAGTGCCTCGGAGATTTCAATATCATCGCCGAGACGCGGTAGCATGCAATGCATACACAGCTTAACAAGAAAAAAAGTGAAATCCGCGATAAAATGAGAAGAAAGCTCTTAGAATTCGTACCAAGTATGTTCTACATGTGCTCTATAGAATGTTGAGTACGAGAACCTCCAAAGAAACTTGAAAAGAATTACGAAAATACATGCAGGACTTTTTGAGAAACTGAAAGAATTCAATATAGGGTTCAGATGGAGACGTGACTGACGTCTGAGACAACAGGCTAGCTAGGGTAGAGAGTTCTTACAGGGAAATTACATTTCCATTGTGCTTTTCCGAAGATTCGTATTCGAATCACACATGCGGAGAGGCCAAAGTCGTTCCGGGAGACCCTTACGACCTATAGCCGAGTAGCCCCTTGACTTTCTGGAAATGTACTTTGGCACTGGTATGGGTGCGTAGAAAGCAGACTTGTTGGTCGACTTATGACTCGGATGCGTATGTTAGCAAGCTAACCATGGATCCTGATCGCTGGGAGAAGGAACCCGGTGTGCTATGCCGGCCATAAGTCATCCGCCTTCGATATTAGTGGACCGGACGAGGTCACGACACCCGACCACCAGCCCTACAACCCATAACCGGGGCAGTCCTAGCCCTCGCGTAAACAGCTTCCCCATGGTGACTCTCGCCCTTGGCGGGAATTCAGATGGGGTTCGCCAGTTGCCTATATTGATATTGGCAACTATACCATATTATATATCTGTACTATATCAAAGCACCGATTCGTAGCTGCTGGCAACGTTACTCATGAGGAGCTAATTCCCAAGGGGCTGTAACATGCAATGGCGCGAGCGAAGTTAAATTTCGACGTACTTTCAGACGACTCTTACTTCGGAAAACGTAGTCTTGATATAAGTTTTTATTATCAAACAAGTTGAATCACTTGTCGAAGCTGGCTACAAAGAAATACGCAAGTCGCATTCAATGACAACGTGTACGTGCCCAAGCGATAAATAAACATTACTTTATGGCTCTGAGGCGAATGCAATTCAGCCGAAGTTTGGTTTTGTATGCAATTAACGCTTCGACGATGAGACGAAACGAAGACGTATCTGCAAGGTTGTCCGTGAGACTGAGCTAGAGAGAAATACCTGGCGGAGCAACTAACTACGTTTTACGACAGAGTTATCGCGCTCGATCGTAAAAAAAGCTCGTATAGCGAGTAACGAGGGTGAGCTAGAGCAACGAGAACTCCGAGAAAGACACTGTTCTTAACGATTGGTTGTCGCATACCGCTCCGACACCGGTGGTCAACCTGCTCTTTTATACAGTACCTCTATACCATGCTGCAGTGCTGCTTTTGTCAGTGTGTACACACTGTACACTCGGCTGTGTCTCCCGCCGGGCTATCTCTAACTCACCGGCAGCAAGGCCGGATCACGCTATCGCCTGCGCGTTAACGTAGCGAATAAGAGAAACGACTGTTCACGACCTCGCGACCTCCTTGTTATCAATTCCAGGTTGCAATGTACAGCAGGCGAATCTAGGTGAATTGCCGCTAGTGGAAAGAGCTTTTCTGACACGGTCTTATTCTTACTCATTCTCCTTGTTCTCCATCTCCCTACACCGTCCTCTTCGTATACCACTTCTTCCGTTCCTTCTTTCTTCTCGTCTTTCGTTTCATGCCGACGCCGGGGATATTGTATTAGAGCCAAAGTGGAAACTACGGGAAGTGAATGTAAAGAAAATTTATGAGTTCCCGAGTCGGACGGAACTCCGTGGAACAGACTGCAGCAAGCTGCCAGTCGTCGGGATGCACCGGGGCAGCATCCACGATTGCCTGGCCCAGAGCCTCTCCCATCTTCTGTCTCGCTTACCCCTTTCCCCTCCAATAGGCGGTGTGTTGCATCGGTGCACTTCCACTTCTCTGGCACCTGGCAACTTTGCTCGCGGGACTCGCAGGCCCTGCACTTGCCTCACTCAGACTGAATCTATATTAATTATCGCAACGTCGGTGGACTACTCCGCTTGTATCCTCTCTACTCGTGCTCAAACTATAGCATCCGAGTGCTGCACACACACACACGCACACTAATACACCAGCTCCTTCGTGATTTCCTACCTACGTGATACCCTTGCGCTATGACGTTCAATACACCGTAAAGTGGAAATCCGTTTCCACTTCTCTGACGCTCGCTCTAAGTAATATTAATGGCCTGTAAATGGTACGCCAGTATGCTTCTTCCTCTTGCGATAACAGTCTTTGGGTAGCGCATGCAATTTTACTTTTATGCACTAGTCAATCCTCATAAAATTATACGTTCCAATTCACGGATATTTTTTTGTTCGATACTCATAACAAAAAATATGACTGTTAAAGCTTTAATGACATCAAAATATTCTTTCCGCTTTTCTAATCAGGGAGTAGTTTATTGAATGTAACAACGCACAATTAAATGTTAGGCATGATTTTGAATATTCCCCAAGTAAAATAAAACATTGAAATTCAATTCGCAATTAAGTCTGACGTTAAAAAAATGAAGAACTATATAACGCGTACTGAAATCCGGAATTGCAGTGATGAATTCATCAATATTAATTCGGAAAGTCAACTGGAAGGCCAAGTTCACCGCGGCGTGAAAATCAATACTGAAGCTCGTCGACGAATTGATTTCCCTGTAAAGCAGATACAGCCTGAAGAGAAATCGTGGACGTTTGGATTGTGTGTGTGTGCGTCTGTGTGTATGCATGCGAGAGGGAGAGCAGAAGAGTCAGAACAGGGCAAATGGGCAAAGGTACATAGGCGCGCCGAGCCGGCAACAAAAGTGGGACAATATTGGCAAATGAGACGGTACATTTGCTGGGTGCGCGCGGGAGGCCATTGTCAAGAGGCGGCAGAACCACGATAGCCGATAGCCAACGGACGTGGTGGGCACGCCAGCGTAATTGCACGCATTGTTTGATGCGTGGCAGACGACTCGAATCACCGCGGTGAACGTTCGACCCGTGTCCCTGCAGCCCGTGTTCGACTTTAACCTCGGTGGATCACCGCGGGCCATTCTTCGCTCGGTGGTCCTCTCTGCTGCGTTGCCCTTACTCTCGTCGGCCATTGTCACGAAACGAGCACCATGCATGGATGATTTATTCCCGTCGCTGCAAGCACTCCTCTGTCGCTCTTTCAAACTCAAGTCACACGACAAGCGTGACTCATAACACTCTATGAAACGCGAATTATATTTCTCCATAGCTCATTTATTTTATTCTCTCCCGCACGTTTCCGAGAGGTAAATATGTCTAAACCGCAACGGGAATAAAACTCAAATTCTGGTAATGTCTCCTATTTATCTTTGATAAGAAAGGGCCAAGAGTGTTGGCCCTACTTTGGAGGGTTGATGGCCGCTCGTTCGTATCCTCGCATAAGTGGGTTTGCGTGACCCGGAAGCTCGAATTCCCTTTCACTGCCGGAGGGCCTCACAATGTATACATTATAGTGGCTGCTCCTACTTTTGCTTGAAGATGCGTTCTACAGTCCACTCTCACTTATTCGCGATCCGTCTCGCTATATATATATACATATATTACACCGGTTAAATAACCTGAATTTTCTCGGGGACTGCAGAGCAGTTCCAATCTCCTTACCGGCGCTATGCGTGCGCACACGCGTGAATCTTCATTTTCTGGAAACTCTGTCATCCGAAACATGCGCCCCCTACACACCGGTGAAAATTCCTCACAAAACTTTCTTCCCCTTTTCCCAACAGATAGTGAGACTGACAGACGGACAGACGACAGGGGAGTGACAGCTAGTACTACGATACTGCTTTCCCTATTCTCGACGTTCATAAGATTCGCTTCATGAGCGAGATGCGGACGACGAGACGGACCTTCTCGCGCCAAAGTCCCAAGAGTTCGTGCGAAACGAACGAGACGCTGTGTTATCACACGGTCCATCTGTATTCAAGGCAATTCTGGCTTATCTACCAGGCACTTATTTTCCATCTCTTTCGCTCTCGCAATTCCTCCCCATCTTCACTTCCATCTTCACCGTCCTCTCTATCCTCTCGATTCCTAGCTGCCCGTTACTTACCCCAAGTTCTCTTCTTCTCCATACTGGAATGCTGGAAGCTCACTTCCTGGCCACTCCTGGCTGCTGTCGCCGCTCGCTCATACTGTCACTCCATCGCATCAGCATCTCTGTTTTCAACACTATCGTCTCGTCACATCTTTGTGGAATTCTCCAGAGGTTCCACTCTCTCATTCGTTCCTTATACCCATCTCACTGCTTCTTCTCGCTCTTTTCCATTCTTATACAAGACTCGGCGAGTTTTCTACGTGAATCCTTTCTCGACATTGTTAGTGTCTTTTGAAGGAACGGATGGAATACGACGACGTAGAATCATGCCTGACCTAATCCTCTTTTCCTCGTATGGAATGATCTGAATGCCGGACAAGATCATGGTGCATGCACTGCTGCACTGTCGAGTTCCTGTGAATGCATCTACCGGTGGATACGAGAGCGATGCAGGAGAGAAACGTATTTGAAATACGAAGAGAGTTCACAAACCACTCTCGTTTTCAGCACCTGGAACTTTGAATGCATTCGGATTAGATACCTAGCATTTCACAGGAACCTCATTTTTCCCACCCGTTCGAGAACGTTCTTTCTAATTTCTCCGTTTTCTACGCTCATATATTTCTTGCAATCTTATATAGCATTCGAAATCCACTTTTCTCGTTTGGTATACTATTCACTGACTATATACTGGAAAGTGTTATAATGCAGCGACTGTATAGGAGAAGCTTCGTCCGGTATGTCATTTGAACTACTATTCTTTTCTTGCTCAATGCGGCAACAGCAGTAGAAACGTCTGCAGTATTGGTCAAGCATACGAGATCGCCTGTATCTCGTTATCTGGAATTTTGTACGTGAAATTCTTGGTGCATAGGTGAATGCATATGGTTGAAAAGGTTCGCTCGAGAAAGAGCAAGCTGTCGCATGTTGCGTACATGTATTGTGAGAACGAACAAAATCCAAGCGGAAGGAATGTTATAAGCGGGCATATAAGAACAGCGATTTCTTTGTTCCAGACAGTCAGCGAGATTGAGAGGGATTCTCGAACGAGCGAGAACTGCGCGGTGGCTTTCGAGACCTCCCGTAAGCGAAGCCGGTGTTGTGCCCTACCAAGCCGGTCTGACCAGTACTCCCCTTCAGCCCACGTTCAACGAACCTGAAGAAGTGCCTTCTTTGCTCCTGCATCTTCTTCTCCTTCGCTTTCTTCTGACTCGCTGTTTCGTAGATCCTACGACCACGCATATAATGCCATACTCGCAGGTATTCTCTTCCACAATCTTCGTTTAGCTGTGGCGCATACAGGACTAACATTATCAAATCTTAAAACATTGAAAAAAAAGAAAATTACAGGAATCACTTTTTCTTCAATTCTGGCGGTGAATTTCTGCGTATCATATAAAACTCAGATTCTAACGTCATAAAAATTGACAAAAGTTCTTCCCCGAATTCTCTCGATTCACCATTTCTTGCCATCGATCATTTTATGATACGGACGACAATTATTTCTCGCTTCAGTTGCATTCGCAGAATGCTGCAATTTCTACTGAAAATGTTGTTTTTTTTTTCTTTTTTCTTTTTTTTTTTCATTGCAACTACTGTATTCATTAAATTCAACAGTATTTTAAGGATGAAGAATATTCTGTGAAGTAAGAGTTGCAATAACGATTCCACGATAACAAGCGTTCGCCCGCAGGCCATCGGCGTATCTCACGATCGTAAATAATTTCTCCGCCGTGCTTCTTATGCAGTAACTTTAACCAGGCAACCAGACCGCGTTTCCGCGTTATTCTTAGGGATGCCAGCTGTCTTCTGAATCACTGAAGGATTTACCAACGTATTATTCCCGATATGTATTGGCAGCAGTAGTATTTATTCGCGCTATGGAATGGCACAAATGCGCTTTCGCATTTCAGCCACTTCGATCATCGTTTACCGATAAAACGGAAACGTTGTTTCGCTCAGACCCGATACAGGCTTTGAATCGCAGCGACGCTCGTGCATTATGAAGATCCAAAGTCACGGAGGGATTCCAGCCGATCGGTCGCCGAACCAATATCGTCTTTTAATACCCGGCGACGTTTATCTTGTATATTCCAACGATATTTCACTGTTTCCTCCCACGAATTACCATGTCGGGAACGATCAATTGGTATAGGGTTAACGTGCTTGTACAATCCTCCAATGCCACTTGTGCCACTTGCCTTCGATTCTTTCAACCCACGAGATTTTCAATTATTCACGGACACATTGTTAGTTTCCGTTTTTATGGGCATTTTAGATTGACAATTGTCGATGTTCACTGGAGGGCATTGACCAATGAAATCAATAAGCTGGCTATGATGCCTACATAGAACAGTAGTATCAATCGATCCGGACACAATTGTAGTAGATTTGTAATTATCACCAAGTTTCCAGGGGTTGCGCAGTATTGAGGGGAATCCACTTCACGGGCGACTGTGTAGCTTCTCCTGTACCTACTCATTGACGAAAAGTTCATCCTCTCGAAGCCTAAGTTCTCGCAGCTTCGATAAACGCGAAATTGTTTCGGTTGTGATGTTGCGAGTAGGTTTACCGTCGTCTATCTTCATCTTACCTCCTCGACGACGTCTCCGTTCGTTTCCGTTTTAGTAGCTTTGTCGAGGGGTCGATTCACCACCGACGTACAGAAGTGGCATCGTCTACTCTTCAGTGCTCTCACGTATTGTTGGAGTTGGATGACAACCTACAAGATCCGACATCCTTCGCGCATGGAGATTAGGATTTATTGAGGCTCCAACGTTTGTAGAACTACCCGAAGATGTAACATAATTTAGACGTACTATTGGTAAGCCAAGGGATACAATTGTTGCCGTAGGTACCGTAGACGCCATCTTTACCACAGCCATCTCTCGTAATCGACCCTGTCTGGGCATAGCCTTAACGACGATGAAGTGAATTTCCCTGGTAACTACCTACCCGGTTCAACCCGTTGCTACGTTGAAGTTTGTATTGCGGGGAGGCGTCACATCTTGTCAAGCACAACTTCGTATGTGCATAATACAGTAGAGCGTTGATAATGCATCAGCAACGATGGAATTAGCTACATTCGTGAAACATAACATTTATTCTTATTTGTCATTAACGAGAATCTTCCTCGGCAGCGAATTCACATCAAAGACACGGTAGTTAACCCTTGTTGACACTCATCAAGGGCATTGTCGTACATTCAACCGAATCCTTTTCGTACGCGAAACCTTGCATTCTCTCTATGATGCATTTTCCCTCGTCTGCAGGCATTACGCCTATTACAGGGTCGGCCCGGATCAGTAGCCAGTCCCCCCTCGGGGTCTGGTCCGGATCAGTAACCAGGCCCCCAAGCGGCCGCATCCGACTTCCCCCTCTATATCGCATTTGCCATAGCATTTCTGCTATGGGCATAGGGAAACTGCGGAAAATCTATGCCGATATAGCCGGTCTCGAGTTCGCCTTCCGGCACCGGAGCTACGTCACGTTTCGTCGAGAACGTAAAAACGAACTACAGCTGTATACATGTGACCTCCCACAAGTAGAAATACCTGTGTGGATCTCATGTATACATCTGGAGCTTCATCGCGCCCGTATTTATATTTTCGACGAAAATCGACGTCACCGAGAATCGAACCCGCGACCTACCGATGCTCTGGACTAAAGGCCAGTACACTGACAACTAGACCATCGCACCGGTTTTACCTTGCATTCTCTCTATATTCGCATGTGACGTTGGATAATAGAGATTTAAATAATCAATAACAAAAATAGTTTGTATTTTAACTCTACATCTTTTCTCCGTGCTGATTCGCTTTATCGTTTGGAGGAAGGCATTTAGCCGTACTAAGAGCGCTCAAAAGTCGTCCAGCAATTGTTGGGGATGTAGAGAGGCGCAATAACGCGACTAAGGCACAGCGTTAAGTATCGAGCCCCGTGCGCAATTGGAGAGAACGCCCGACTAATTTTCGTGCTGTAACGGTTCCCGGCTCTCACAGTCATATATACGAGATAAAGAAGAGGGAGCGAACGGGAGATGGTAAGCCCGAAGCAACTATCCGCCGCCTTACCCGAAGAATTTAATTAAGGCGTTAATTGGAAAACGGCGAGTCTTAATCGGCGACCATTACCCACTGATAAAAAGCTTAATTCTTGATAATAACCAACTTTACGTGAAGGCAAAATTTACACGGCGTGTGTAAACTCGATCGTGGTTAGATTCAACGCTAATCCCAGTACCGACCTACATTCTAGTTGACTATAAATGTTCAGCGCTATTCTCTTTTATCCAGCAATATGACAGCGCGTGTGTATATACCCCATATATCCGAGGGTTTTATGAATTTCCGGGTGTACGCGTCGACTTGCGTATTCACTTCGATGATGTAAGTGGATAACGTTGCGCGAGAGTTCGCGTACCGTACTCACAATAATAACGTGAAATTTGCAGTTTCCATGTCGCTAGCGTATATACACAACACCCTCTATGCGAACTTGTTTGCCTTTTTCGCTTCGCGCTTTAACCCGTTTTTTTATTTTTTTTATATAGCACGTCCAGCTCTCGTCTACCTTTTGACATCGGAGAAACGGCTGCTGGTGCTGGCGAGTGAAAAATTTAACCGGTACACTTTTTCGCAGAGCGCAAGCGCATTTCTCACCCTTCGCTTTCCGAAACTATACGTCTCACATCGGCGTCCCACCGTGAAGCCCGCACGTATGCACCTAACACGCGGATGCACTGGTATTTTCTCGACACAAAGTTAGCCACGGTCGGGTATATATAGTTCAATGTACTCTGGGGTACGTCTGTTCGACGACCGGACAGCCTGGCTCCAGATAATGTCAGCTGATTGATACACGTGCCTGCTTTCCAACCTCCCAAAGTGATTGATGCGATCGATCCACGTCAATAGAGACTGCCGGGTTATCTCCTCCCTTAATATACCCTCGGATATACAAACATGCAGTCGCGCGCCCCTCGATCTCGTGTTGTAATCAGGCCGGAGGAATGTTGTATTCGTTTCGCGCGGCACATGCGATCGATCAACAACATAACCGAATTACCCGTCAGTTAATTTCCAATTTTATCATACTTTGCTCATCAGAGTCAACAATTGTGGTTCGCAGAATCACGATGTACAACGTATTTTTAGGGTTAAAACATTGGATTACACGCGGATGCACATAATTACTAATTATCATCCCTATTGGTTTGAACAATCTCAAAATGGAAGAGTCGGGGGGTGGAAACCGCACGCCACGACCATTAACGTAGTTGGCCGCAAGCTTTACACGCTTCGCTGTGTAATAATTTCACCCTCGATCCACCGAATTACGGATTATCGTCGGCTATTTTCGCAATAAAGCGGTTTCTTTCGTAATTGGTTCGACCGCGCCGGAACAGCTGCGCTTATTTCGAATCAGCACCCAGGTGGACCTGCCAGAACGGGACAAGGGTCGCCCACGTTCCATTTTCTACCACGAAATCCTTGAACAAACCAGCATCTACACGCTCCCAATTAGCACCGGCCTTGATGGAGTACTGCGTCTAATGTTAAGCTGTGATTTTGTTGTTCTACATATACAATAACAATAAAAATATGTACGCAATGTAATTATGAACGAAATATTAAGATCAAACTTTGTTGATCTGCGGTAACAATAACGATAAAAAAATATGTGACACTTCATTGTCGTCCGAATCAAAGCAAATCGAAACCGTGCAAAGTAAATTTGATCATTTGTCTGCATCAAACTGAATCAAGTATTGTAGCTATGATTCTCTCGGGAGCGTCCGTTTGCGGAGAAATTTTCAGATTATGCTGGACCGAATTCTCACGGGCAAACAGACCGTTGCCAAGAGCATCGAGTAGCTCAACTGCATATGGAACCTGCTGTATGTATAACCGTGATTTCAAATATGCATCTATCACTAATGTGTTTGATTGTGCAGCGCAGTGGGTGTTGGCCGAGCTTGCTGCGGTTGAGGATCCCGTAGTAGTAGCGATGAAAACCGCCATGATTCTGCGAGCAAACCGTACAAACGTTCAAGTGGCATTGACGCTGCCCTTTCCCAGCATCACGCTTTGTCGTATGTCCTGTTTATTCCAGGAACTCGAGGCTCTCTCATAGCTCTAGCCAAATATCGAATCATTAAATTGTCTATTAATCACCTATTCAAACGGTGATAGGATCACATATTCGTTTACAGAAATAGCTATGGGCGTTGAACACGTAACATAATTATTGTGATTGGATAGGTGATTTTTATTTCTTTCAATCAAATGCGAAATTAAAGTGTCCTCGAGCCTTGAGAATATTTGACTCTTGATCAACACTATTATTGAGAGGTCATCGACTGTGGGCGGTGATTATAATGGGTCTGGGCTTTTTGACCGATCCAGTGGAATGCAAATGATTTACGTCCAGTGTTGTATAATTATTAATGTGAACATACATTGATGAGGCGCTTGTCAATCCGGGTTCCAATGGATCATTATTAGTTATACAAGTAGTTATAGAATTGTTTGCGAAATTATTCATCGTACGTTGAATAAAACGGCGAGTTTCATATTTGGCTGTGACATGTTCAATATGTGAATGAGAGACATTGATACAATCTTACAGCGACATGAGAAATTCAAATCGTATAATTGAAATTGATTTTGTGGCTCATACTGCTTATTACATATACTCAGAGAAATTATGCATTTAACACAATTAAAATTGTATCCGTAACTAGAAAAATGAAGTATTGACATTTTTAAAAGTATTATTCAAATTGAGATCAGATTTTTCTCCCACTGCAGTACTCGTGTCGATTAAATTCTATTTAAATCGCTATTTTCAATATGCAAAATCGAGTATAACCGCAGAATACAAAAAAAAGAAAAATAAACTAGTACTTCACACGATGAAATAACTTGTCGTTGCTGCCAAAGACAAACGGCGAACGATAGGATTGGGCTGTGGAGGGAACTAGCGCGTGGGGGTGAGTACAACCGGTTCGCCGTCGCGACTGCAGCAGCAGCAGCAGCAGTAACCCGGATTTGTGAAAAGATCGCACGGGTCAGCGGCCCGGAAAGAACAAACGATGTTCGGTGAAGCGTGTTCCATCCACATTCTCTCCTCGTTCCGCCGTTTCAGTACCGGGCCGACCCAATCGGCCTCCCGGCTGTACCTCGTCCCTCTTCCACCCCCGATCCCCAATTCTCTCACTCGCACTCCCTCCCACTCACTTCCCAACCACTGCAGACTCTCTATTTCCATCGAGAAGCCAGCTTGCATCGCGAATCCACAGATTTTCGTACCCACTCGACTTCCATACGATTCACCAGAATTCGCCCTAAATTCCACTATAGGGGCTTCGTAAAAACTGCAACTTCTTTTGTGTTACATCAATCTCATCACAAAACAAAGGAACCAACTAGGAGAAAAAGTCAGGAAATCGTGATCGTTAAGTGTAAAATGTTGAATAGTACTTTTAAAAAACATAAATCTCCAAACGCAAACCAACAATGAAAAATATATATGGAAAAATTGAAACAGTAAGTTTGGTTAGGTATTTTTGTGATAAATTACACCAACATATTGTTCAGGGAAATCTATATCTATTTATTTATTTTATTTATTTATTCTACAGTGAATGGAACAAGCCCCTTGAAAATAATGTTTCAAATGGGATATTGAACATTTTATTAAGTAAGGTGCAATATTTGTCAGCGTAACGTTTAATAATTTTCTTTTTTATGATGTCGAGTTGCTACCATGGTTCTTGATGAACGCAAGACATTTATATTACATAGAGTTTAGAAAATATGTTTTCGCACCATTAGGTGAATCAAGGATTTTCCAGGTTTTCAACCAGGTGAAAAAGGGGTGATGGAAGATTGAGAACCAGACGGTAGTGTGGTACCTGCCGGGTGCCCTGGTAATCGTTGCACGGGGAACGATCGTGCCCTCGGGAGCCCTTCGTCAGAGTCTTTCCTCTTTCGCTCAGTGGGACCAACGCCAGCGGCAGAGATCGAAAACGCTTGCAGTTGCTGGTCTCCACTATCTCTCGTTGGCTCTCGATTCCCGGATCGCCAGCAACGCTGGACGATAAACTCACCGGGGCTTCGGACCGAAACAAACTATCTCTTACCGGAGCTATAAACCACTCGCGATTTTCTCGCTTTTCCACTTCTCCGCACGCGATTCGTTTGTTTGTCTTTTTTTTATCGAAGATATGTGTGCGAAGCAATGAGCCTGCGGGGATTTCGGTCGTACATTGCGCAGGAAAGGACTCCAGTAAAATCTTGGAGTTGGATTGATTATTTCCACGTGAATTGATGTTACAACACGGTGAAACCGGAAAGGCCCGGATGCAATGATTGTTCCGGTGGGCGCCAGGGAAATCACGACTGACTGAGCTGTACCTATCTGCAAGATCGACTTAGTTATATGCAAAGATTCTTAGACAACTGTGAAATGTTGCAGCGAGAGAAGATTGTGCACTAGTCATGCGGTGATTAATTTACCAACAAAAAAAGGTCCTTTTTACACAAGGTGCAAAGATAGATAATACAAATCTAAATAACGATATATAAAAAAGCCGTAGCATTGCCGAATACACTCAGAAAAAAGCTTGATTAGAATTACCAAAAAATTGGTTAAAAATGTTATCAAGAAAACTTGGTGGGCACAACCAAGTTATTGACTAACATAACCAAGTTATTAGCTAACATAACCAAGGATTTGGTAAGACAACCAAGTATTTAGTACGCCTAATCAATAACTTGGTTGCGCCTACCAAATTATTCTTGGTAAAATTTTTAACCAAAATCTTAGTAAGCCCAACCAAGCGTTTTTCTCCGTGTATTAATTCGTTCATAACGGACAAACTGGCTGACGAAGACTCCTATTTATAATGAAAAAGTTTGCTGGCCAAAACCCCAAAAAATAAAACAGGCATTTCGAAAAAATTAGCGCTATTTATAATTATCAATCAGGCTGAACATCCGACATAGACGTAAAAAACGGTTAGGACTTAAAAGCACGACGTGCAGGAGACTTTCATAAAGTTATCACTGCAGATGCGATTGTCTATTAATCTGATAATAATGAATATAGTTAATGATGTCTTGGTTCAGAGACGTCGGCACAAAACTCGGTAACATTCATGATGTCAAATGAGAATAAGACGATGGTTTGGGCGAAAATGCTCGGCTGAGTACTGAGCCCTCGAGTCTGTTCATTATACACGTGACGGGAATGATCGCGGAGAGATTTCGCGCCCGCGGCACAAGAGCTTGTCGCCCGCAAGAGAGATGAATGGCCATAATCATCAAGGACCGACGCTTCCGAGTTCTCAAAGTAGAAGCGCCAAGTACCCGCCGCAATATGCATTCCGCCCGTGCAGTCGTATAGATATCTAATTATGAAGATATAGTCTCAGAAGTAGCGATAATGCGAAAGCGGCAATTATTCCAAGCACGAAAGATCGAAAGTCGTATAGTGCTATATCTATTTTTTTCGCTAAGCAGCTTTGCGATGTTCTTCTCATCTTCCACATCCCTTTGACTTTCCTCATATTTTCTTATTTCTCGGCTTTCACAGAGGAATTCACAATACTCAAGACAAGATAGAAAATTCCCTTCGCCAAGCACGTATTAACATGAAATAAATCTCGTTCTCGGTTGTCTGAAACGAATTTGTTCAATGAGTGCGCTTGCAGTTTGCCAACAGACCGCAAATCAAATCGAATCGAGGATGATGCTTCAGAGCGAAAAAATAAAAATCAAAATGAAAAATAAAAAAATAACGGAGGAACAAAAACGAGGAAAGCCAAACAATCGAATTTGACGCAATCGACGTGTTCGGTGTGGCGTATGACCAACGGCTATTACGTGGCACAATTTTTGTTACCGTGGCCGAGCATTTCAGCAGGGGCGTGTACCTCTCGGCGGCAATTCGAGCTGCATATCCGAGGTGAAGGGTCGACCCCAAAAAGGCAACACAGCCGGAATTTTTTCGCTGCCGTCGCAAAATATTTACGGACAAATAAATGTTCAGCGAACGAGATCCTCGCTCGAATAATTGCGCCATGCCGAAAGCCCGAATTACCGAGCGGTTATTCCCCGGTATCGTTAAAATTCCATGTTAAATTTTAGACTCGAAACCAACACCAAGAAAAACCAAGAGAGAACGAGAAGCTTTCTACGATCAACGTCTACATGCTCCACGTAAGCGTTCGCTGGCACTCAACCAAATATTCAAAGTCTGCGAGCAACGTTAGTACTTGAACTAAAGACACGCAACGAAGATACAGTCGCGTAGATTATTTTAGATTTTGCTGGAATTGCCGGATGACTGAACTATAAGTGCACGTTGCCGAACACATTCCGCGAATTATATACATTTGTTTGCATACGAATTGGCAAATTGGCATTTGCAAAGAAAATGAATTCAGCGTTGCAGAAATAAAATTCTGAGTTCTACTGGAAATGGAAAAAAGTGTTATCAGCAACGCGATTGTGTACGCGTTTCAATAAATGTTAACGACGTACAAAGGAGTAAAATTGTGACGCATAGCTAAAAGGTATAATGTTTTATTTTTCTATGTAATATTTTAATTTTCTTTTATTTTAAACATATTTAACTGATTATTTTTTCCACTCGGTTTTCGGCCAATCAGAGCGCAGTCTTTGAAGCTACCCAACAGTTTTATATCGGAAATTTCTTAAAAATTTCCGATGAGCTTTCATATGTTTCTCCTCATTTTCGGCGCATTTCACACTAACTATTCTATGTGACATAAAAACAGTTGGTTACTTTAAACGTGATTGAAAAATGAGTCGCTTTGGAAAATTTTCTCTAAAAAAATATCCAGATGCTGTTTCCTGCACTCTGATTGACCGAAGTTCGACAGGAAAAAATAATCCGTCAAATACCACTCGTGCTTCAAAATTAATCGGATATTTTCCTCATGCTTCCCTGCCTAGGAACGAGTGTGTCAAATTTTGCAGGTTTAAAATCCCGAGTGCGAAGTACGAGGCAACGAAGCTATCGGAAAATATCCGATAATTTTGAAGCACTAGTGGTATTACTACTGACAAAATTCACGCGACTTAATGAAAATTATTGCACGGAATGAGAGACATTGTCTAAAATAAATAACACACAAAATAACTGCTGTAAAACAGATTAAATTGGATATTTAAATCGTTAACATCGTTAATAATATACATAATATACAATGTCAAATACGTATAAAGCTCTCTTATTTAAACCTTTCATAATAATAATACACAGATAAAATTTCTCAACTCCGACCGACAACAAATATTCGCAAATTCTCGTAAAGTTGTTCATACAGGCAAATATTATAACAATGGTGTGCAACCAAATAACAATTCAAAATTACTTATCTTTTATACATTGAATAATTGGCACCAGAATCCTCACGTCAAATCAAATGGCAAACAATTAGAGGGTTGGCCAATAATCTCAGAGCTCGTGCGTCCACGATGCTGAGATATCAAAAAGATACAAGTTGCTAGACACCACAGGGGAGCCTCGTATTATCGATGTGTCCCCGGTCACGGATCGAAGAAGAGAGAGCGCTTGAGAGGTGTGTCTCGAGGATCTCGCTCGATATTCGGGCAATTTCGGGACATTATCGAAATATGTCGAAATATCGCGAGGGCAGAGTGGGGCGTTCTAGTTATTTCGCGGGCCGAGGATATAGCCCAGACGCCAGAGGGGGTTCTGTGTGCCATTCGAGGTCCGCGAAATATTCTTGATGCAGATGTTAGGTTTTGACCTCCTGAACACAAATATATAAGGTGTTTTGCGGAAAACCCGGTCGTTTAGTTATTAATCGCAATTGTTTATTAACAATAGAAATTGTTGTTTTTTTGAACTCGGATATTTTTTTTTGTATAGTCCTGTCAATTCTGAGACGAAAAGGTCCCATACAATTTTGCTCTACAATCCATAGATTTGGAGCAATAAATTGTTGAAAGTTGCAATTAGACCAAAATTGCTCTTCTTAACAAATTAGTAGCTTCGAAAATATAAGTCGTAAAAAAAAATGTAAAGGAACTAATTTTGCCCAATGAACCGAGGAATATGAAAAAAGAAATGCGAACACGAGCAGAACAAAAAATAATTATTTATGAAGAGTCGCGAAACGGTATTTTTTCTCTCATAACGACGCTCGATGCGTATGTTCAAAAAAACAACAATTTCTATTGTTAATAAACAATTGCGATTAATAACTAAACGACCGGGTTTTCCGCAAAACACCTTATATATTCGTGTTCAGGAGGTCAAAACCTATCATCTGCATCAAGAATATTTCGCGGACCTCGAATGGCACACAGAACCCCCTTTGGCGTCTGGACTAATAGAGACGAATTGTATCATTACAAAGCAAATGAAAATTAAAATGTTTTTGACGATGAAAAAATTTTAATTTTGAAAATTATTGCACGGAATGAGATACATTATCTAAAATAAATAACACACAAAATAACTGCTATCAAACAGATTAAATTGGATATTTTAATCGTTAACATCGTTAATAATATACGTAATATACAATGTCAAATACGTATAAAGCTCTCTTATTTAAACCTTTCATAATAATAATACACAGATAAAATTTCTCAACTCCGGCCGACAACAAATATTCGCAAATTCTCATAAAGTTGTTCATACAGACAAATATTATAACAATGGTGTGCAACCAAATAACAATTTAAAATTACTTATCTTTTATACATTGAATAATTGGCACCAGAATCCTCACGTCAAATCAAATGGCAAACAATTAGAGGGTTGGCCAATAATCTCGGAGCTCGTGCGTCCACGATGCTGAGATATCAAAAAGATACAAGTTGCTGGACACCACAGGGGGCCTCGTATTATCGATGTGTCCCCGGTCACGGATCGAAGAAGAGAGAGCGCTTGAGAGGTGTGTCTCGAGGATCTCGCTCGATATTCGGGCAATTTCGGTACATTATCGAAATGTGCCGAAATATCACGAGGGCAGAGTGGGGCGTTCTAGTTATTTCGCGGGCCGAGGATAGAGACGAATTGTATCATTACAAAACAAATGAAAATTAAAATGTTTTTGACGATGAAAAGAAAATATTGGTTGTCACAGTTACGTTTTCAGCTTATTTCCCCCCAGATTTCAACAATTACTTGCAGCGACAACTCGTGAATTAATTGCGTCAACCATTCAAATGATATTGTCGTAATCACACATGGTAGTGCAACTATCAGATTTTTAAAAATACTTTCTTCATGCAACTATAATTCTTCTTGCTCTGATAACTCAGCGTAACTAAACACCTTATTTAAATGGAAATATGAATTGTTTTTTCTACTGAATGGAGTTAAATTAACAGCATATACGGTGAAGTTAATTCTATTTGTACGAGTAGAATTTATTCTGAAAATGCGGAATTTTTTAAATTCTACAAAACCTTTATCTCGACGCGTATGCATAGGTGACAAAGGGGTACTGCTAGCGTAGGCTCCGTTGGAGTACCGTCTCGATGCGTGTACCACGCTCAGTGCGATATCTAACACTCTCGTGTTCTCCCCCGGGTTTGAGCACAGGCGGACCGTAGAGACAACGATATCTCGTTTCCAGCAGAGTGCAGCATGCACACATGCACAACAGGCAAGCTAGCCAGCAGCGGACTAGTTTGCTCTGTGGACGTTCGTAAGCCGGTATTAAGTTTGGATCGCAGTCAGATTTAACTTCGTAATTCAGCATACTAAATTCGGCGTTGCTGCTTTTATTCAACGGATTGTAAAAAAGACAGGAAAAAGAATGACGGTAGAATGCCGGAGCAGCGGGAACTTTCCGTATCCACACGCCGTTTCCCTGTTAAATGAGATTCAATAAATTTTACTCTCGCATATTTGAAATCAGCTCTTTCTCGCACATATGCGCGACAATTAATTCCAGAACTAATGCTGTAAGCAAGTGCCACATAGAATTTGATAATGCAGATTCAAATGCTTGGAATATAGGGGAGATCCGTCGTCGGCAGATATTTTATGCAAGAATTTTGTGGCGAATACCAGCTTAAAATCGCATATCAGGTTCCGCAAGATGCTTTGCATAAAATGGAAAAAAAGCTGACGGAATCTTCGCGCAAGGTGTTTTTTCTTCTTTTTTTCTTCCATTCTACCGTGTAAGAATGGAACCCTGTGGCCGAGAAGGAGGGCCAAGCAGTAAAGAAGAGTTCAGCTACAAGCGAGAGGCGAGAGCAGCGTCTGCTAAAGCTGTCGATGAAAAACTGCCGTAATCACAACTTTCGGCATGGACGCCTTCGACGCAGTTGATCGGAGGACATCTATCAGCCGCGAGGCGTCGAGCCAGGCTATTTTCACACAAGCGAGCCCTCCTCTCATTCACTTGGACGTCTCAATCGTGCCCATTCACCGGATTCCATCCCCTTTTCGCCGTCGACGTATCAGACATAGCAGAGCAGCCACATACAATCTTGTTCATCCTCTTCGCCATCGTCACGACTCATTCTCCCCCGGCCAAGCTCGTAGATTCACAAGAAAGGAACTGCGTATCCACACCCTTCATCGAAAACGACTCTACCGACCATCGGCACCAACCGAAAATTCATAAATCTCTTCACTTTTTCAGTCACTCCAAGCCCTTTTCCTCACAAACTATCACCAACACCAGCATTTCTTCGTTGTAGTATATTTACTCTTACATTCGTCCCCCGTTGTTGCACTCTACCTCGCTCTCAACGTCTAGGATCGCGACGATGACACTAGACGCCAGCCGATATGCGAAGACCAAGAGGAAGAGAAGTGTAGTAAAAAGTGAAACAAGATGAAAGTTGCAATATCCGATGATGCAGTGTGTACACAAGATAAAAAGAGGGACATACATATAAGGCAAGAAATCAAGGGAGACAAAAAGATGGAGAGAAGTAAAAAGGTGTTGGGAGAATGAAAGGACACGCGCGTTGTAGAGCGGATTTTTTGTTCTCGTTTTTCTTTTTCTGCTTATAAACGTTCCGTTCCGTTATTACGACGCTGGGATATCTTTATCGGACTTTGTTCTGGTGCAATATACACTTAGACAATAATTTGAAAGGAAAATCCGGGCACTGTAGTATTTCATTCCTCTTTGGGCGTTCATCGTTCCATTTCCCATTTGCTCCTCACTAGCGTTATCCTTGTTTCTCCACAGTCAAGTATCTTCACCGTTGGGCCGCTCGGAAGCTCGAGTGCCGTTGTCGCGACGACGCTACTTTCGGATATTCTTTCGCTCGGAATTTCTCTCGCTAATTGTCAGAGGGATAGAAAGATATATATATATATAATAACGCAAGTAAGAATAAGGCAAAAAAACCAAGTACTGCGTGCAATTCCGACTGCTTTACGTTTATTGTACTTCGGCATTGCTCCAGATGGTCTTGCTCGAGTGCAACGAGCGCAAGGAGGATACAAGAAAACGGAATGGCTCGTCGTTGATTCGAAAACTATAGAAGGATTAGAGAAGAAAGCGAAATGGGAGTCTCTCTGCAGTACGACGGAAGAAGGGACTCTTCTTTCGTGCAGTCAGCACGACAAAAGAGTCGGCTAATCGCGTTTCCAACAGAAGTCGTTTTTACCTTTTTCGACATATATATATGAGACAAATTTCATTCCCCGTTTCTCTTGTCTCTCTCTTGTGTTGTCGCCATCCGACTGTCTCTGCTCGACCCTCGGCTGCACCACCTAGAGGCTCGGTGTGGCAAATATTTATCTTATTTTTGCCATAGCTGCTGATCGGGACGAAATACAGTGTACGACAATGGAGTAAAGCGTGGAGATGAAGGAGAGGCAAAGAAAACGAAGGAGATGTTGGCGCCGTTGACGGTGGCAGGGTGCACGAGGCCAAGACTTTGATCGAACCAACCCTGGAGGAAGGAGGTGCAGCACAATCTGCGGGGTGCTACTGCTACTGGTTGTATCGATCAGAAGCGTAGCTTCTCCTCACTCCCTCTTCCTCTCTGCCGCACTCTGTTCGGGAAGCTCGCAAGGGGACTATGTAGCTGGGCAAGTTTACGGCCGAGTTAAAGGGGAATGGGGAGAGAGAGAGAGAGCGGAAGGAGCGTGGAAACTCTTCGCGAGAGGGATGGCAGCCAGGATCGTTAACTGCCGTGTAATCGTTAGCTTTGAGCACCGCGAAGCCGAAGAACACAGGGCCGACGACGGGTTCGCATGGAATGATCCAGCGAGCGAGAAGAACGTGCTATGCGTACATGGAAGGAGGATAGTAGTTGCTACCGCTGTTGTTACTGGTCGCAAACGTGCTAACCGCGGAATCGCGAAGCTTTCAACGCCATCTTCAAGCTCGCTACGACGGTTATTGGCTATATCACTATTAGACCGCTGTAGCAAAAGGAACGACTGTGTCGTAGTACTGATGCTGCTCTCTTTAATTACTAGAAAAAACAGCGGATATTCCTTTGGTCGTTCTGCCCGAGCACTCGAGTCGACAAAAGAAATCGCAATCCTTTGCTTCGAGTCGAAAAGCGATAACGCTCGAAAAGGCTCGGAGATTCACTCACTTTTTCCTCTCTCTTTCTCACTGTACAGCAACTTTGATACACAGTGCAAGTGCGATCAAAGTCTTGGGAGTTACTTGATTGGACCTGGAAACGTGCTTTCCGAGGAATCAACCAAGAAGAACGATTATTCGATTGAACCTGCAACCGTGTGTTTCTCCGAGCTTGCGCAATTCAATTCGAATGAAATTTTTCCAGGAGAGTCGTGCAGTTTGCGACTTAACGTTAAAACACAAAATAAACCTGCCATGTGAGGTAAAGTTTGCAAAGAGTAGCGGGAGAGTTATCATTTTATTGTACACTTTCCATCATCTCCATTTTATTAAGCACGAAAAGAAATCATTAACATTGTAGTTGTTTTTCTGTACTGAATACATTTTTTTGGGTATCGAAGTAAAACGTCTCCCATAGATGGGTAATAAAGCCCTTAGATTGATTACACATTATTCTATTAATTGAATACGAAGATATCATTTCGTCTTGAGCTACCCAAATTCTACTATAATTCTAAAATCTGAGCTGAGAATGAATATTTATTAAAAAAAATAAAAACATTGTAGAATTGTAATCGTCTGATGTCGTCTTTAAAGTTATTAATCTTTAAGTTTATTAACACAATGTAAAAGATCATAAGTCTATAATGGACATACTTTTTATGGACTCAAATGGTAAATCGATAATCGCTCTTTTGCAGAATGGGGATGCAGATGGCCACGATACAAAGCTAAATACAAGAAAATTTCCGGTGCCTTAAAAATAATTAGCGTCCCTAACTAAATGCCGGAGTTTGCATGCACGCAGGACACACCACCATAACTAATTGGGCCAACGAGCTGGATATTAATAGAGGAGTTTCATGCACCTGTTGGGTCGCTGCAGGATCGCGATAGAGAGAGCGCATGATCGTTGAAGGCGCCTCAAGTACTAAGTACGACGAACGGCTGTAGCTCGCCGACGCGAGTGGATCAAAGGAGAGCCGGCGTTAAGACTCCCTCGTGATTTCGAGCAATTAAGCGACGTTCACCAGTGGCATGGTATACCCCCACCGCCCGGTCGGCGCTGTCGCGACGGATTACTTCATCCGTCCCACATTAATCTTCTCGGCTCATCCGCAAAGTCGTTCGAAGCCTCTATCTCCCTCTCTCCTTCTCTCATCCTTGTCGCAATGTGCATCATTGTCAAATAGTCCGTCATAAAGAAAGATGCTTTGTCCAGCGCTAACGGATTTAAAACTCTAATCGAACTCACGCAGCTCTTTTAACGTGGCTAGGTTGCAAAAAATTGTCCTTTCCACTCATTTGTCTCTCCAACCGTCAAATTTTTTTTGGAATTTCGAAAAATATTTGATAAAAAATTCATATACAATACTCGACAAATACGTAAAAATGACAAAAAACATAGATAACAAAGGGCTGCATGCACGTACAGAAAGTTAAATAGTTCTCTCGCCAAGTTGTAAGGTAAATGTCCCAGTAATCGACCAGTCTGTGGTAAAAGAGCGATAAATAAGACTGTGAATGCTTTTCGACGCTTAAATAAATTAACAACACTTCCTCCGATTTATGTACAATATTATATGAAAATTTGAGGCTTGTAAAATCACAATAGTGATAATAAGAAAATCGTAAACTTGCAGTGACCGAGCCGAGCGTGATTTCGTCGAAATCCTTGATATGGAGGTTAAGGTGCGTCTCGTGACATTTAGTTAAATTCTGCGATGCACGAAGACTTTGGCTGAGTAAGTTTAATTTGATATTACATTTGAAGAATCTGGTATTACTAAATGAATATGATTTTATCGTAAAATTGTTGTTTGTGCAAAAAATCGCGGAGGTCGATAACTGGTTCAGAAAAACACATAAATGTCCGGGTAATCGACCTACTGTCGATCACTAGGACAAAATTGTGGATAGAAAATTAGTGTAAATCGCGTATTGTTTTTATGAATTAGATGATAAAAAATAATGTCACAATTCATTCATCGATCGAACTGTACGAGGAGTAGTTATGGACAGGGGTATTGGGCTCTCTATAAATAATTAAGCAGCAAAATAAATCATGTCGATAACTGGGCCATGCATATGTCCATGACTGGGTCATATCATGTCATGGGTCGATTACTGGGCAAACCGTGACTTTAGTATGTCCATGACTGGGACATTTGCACATCTCAAGTTTTATGTTAATTTTTTATTACAAGAAGATAAGGTAGACCAAAAGTTAAGCGTTCTATTTGTTGACAAGATTATACTGATTCTTTATAACCTACAATGACAGTCATTGACGTCTTAATTTGTGACTTTTCTTAACGTGTCAATTACTACGACATATAACGGTCGATTACTGGACCAACTATAACTTTAGTATGTCGATGACTGGTACATTTGCACTTCTGAAGCTTTAGAATAAATTTTCTCTACAATAAGATAAGTTACGAAAATTTTTGAAGTTGTTATTTTTTCATACGACTATTCTGATTCATTATTACCTAGAATGACCATTTTTTGTATCTGAATGTGAAAGTTACGTTTTTATAAAGTCGGGCAATTTGGTTAACGTGTCGATCACTGGGATGTTTACCTTATGGCCAATAAATACCGCTTACTGATGAGATTATCAAAATCGTTGACCAAGTGCTTAATTAGGTATGTTAAATAGGAACTCAATGTTCCAGAAGTCGGGAATGATGGCGGGTGGGCGAAACTAGCACTATGGTTGTGAAGCCAAGTGACGACAGTATAACCCACGCTAATTTTCCGTCAGACTACGTTATAAACGAGATTTTTTGTTAGACGTCGTGATAGTTAACTGGAAAGACTAGAACACAGGTACTATATGTTCCAACGAGACACGATCTCACGGCGAACAAAAATTCAAGGGCGTATAATAGCACGTAGTGTTAGATGCGTAGCTATACGAAAGCTGACTCCACCTTTGTGAGAAGGCTAAAAAAGAGCGTCGACTGTCGGGAAATATATATAGTGAACCGATTGTAAGTCGATCTCGCTGTGTCGTACATACATATATACGTAACGATAGTAGATTTCCCTGGTAACGGATGTTTGAGTCTGACGCGTAACAAGAAGGATGGAAAAATAAATAAAAAGTCTAACGAAAAAAAAAGATCTCCATTTCAGCGATCGCTCAAAGGCAAGAAGCGAGATTGACTGAGAGGCACGAAATCGGAGAACGTAGAAGAGGAACCTTGGGATCACTTTAACAAGTGATCGCAACGAGAACGCAGAGTGTTGGCTTAGTTGTATTCAACGATGTATGCAAAAGTTTAGGCTCTTTCGCGCACGCGATGGAATAATTTAACTTCGAGATTTGCCGATACATCAAGAGTTTCTTAACTCTCTCAATATCCCAGTAATATCTCACCACACAGATCTTACGTATGCTCCACTAGTACATGAATTCGTAAGAGTTCTTATTTCAATGGAGTCCGCAACGTTTTTTTGCAATTCCGTTGAGATGGTCCGTCGGTGCTCCACAGACTTCCGTTTTTTTTTCGTTTCAAACAAAAAAGTCAAGTAGTTTTAATGGCTTCTTGTGCGGGAGAAACAGGTTTTCTAAAAGCGTACCGCTCGTGCGAGAGGCTCTCAGCTGAGCTCTTTCAATGGACGAACGGACATTTTACACGGAGCCGATAAATAAGCGTTACCACCGATAAATTTAACCCGAAGGCGAATCGCCATTATACGGTTACATGTACGAAACAGACGGATTTTTTGTTTTCAAGCCCCATTGCCATATCATCAACCTTCAAAATTAACCGCATCCGAACTATTACGATTTTACGTGTTTGACAGTTTGCAGCGACTGTTGACTGTCGAGTGTCCTTCATCCACACTTAACTGTATATACTTGAGGTGAACCTGTGTAATTGACAAGTAAAAGAGCGAAACTCAAAGACGAACGAAACGTAGGAGAGTCTCGAGAGAAATTCAATATGCGGGAAACGACGCGATTAATTAGAGAGCACGTACACATAGCGGGTGGTGTATCACGAGCGCACGAGTAACGTGGCTCGTCGTTCTATGCCACCCGAGGGCCATATAGCAGCAGCAGCAGCAGCAGCATCTTCTTGTTTGTGGCGTATTTAGTAACGAGTCAACGCCGGACTACAGATGATCCTCTGTCTCTTTCGGTGCGCCGGAGCGAGAGCTCCACTCGCCTTCGGGCCTCGGATTCATTTGCAGGCTGCTACCGTCATGCACCTTGCCCGCGGTGAGCGCATCCCCGATCGAATACCAAGCACTTTTCTCTTGCCTCGCTGTTTCTTTCAGCACTGCACCCGTTCCGACGCGACCGATGTGAAAAATGGAAATTACTTTTTCAAGCAACGAGCGTTTTACCCACGCTCGACTTGAATTCTCGCCGGAAAAGGTCTCTCGAATATTTGCAATGTGCTTGAATTGCGTGTACCGAAAAAACAAAAGATTCTCGACGCGGAATAGAAAAAAAATGGACACAACTGATATTGGAAAACGTGAAGATCGTTTGTGACAAGTGAAATTGATTGGAAAGACTTTACCCACTGAAAGTGTCAATATCGAACTCCATTTCAATCGCCAACAAAGTTCGACATTGACGAGTTCTAATAAACCAATTTACAAGCGTATTAGTCACGTACCGGAGAATAATTAGCGACATGGTGAAGCGAATTATGTCGGAACGTAACTGAATCTCCATTAAAGCTCATAGCGACTATGGGTACGTACTCCAAGATTGAGTAAAGGAGCGATAAAGTAAGAGTGGAAGATCGAATCCGGAGCGGGGCATCGAAGGACGACGATTACGTCGCATCGATCTGACATTTCGCCGCCGTAAACGTTTTACGATGCTACAGTGCACTCGTGTAGGATGTATACGTAGAAGTGAAGGTAGCGTTGACGACGAAAGCCTTTCGGGAGTAATAGCGTCACGCGAGTGTCTCAGCGCAGTTCTTTTCCTTTTTCCTCTCTATATCCCACGGAGAATGTACCGGAGAGCTTTTTCAGCACTCTGATCTGAAAGTTACTCTTGGCTCGTGACTCATTTCAATCTGCAGCGTACGCTCGCTGATTGTAACAGGACGAATGTGCTGCTTTCGTGAAATAAATTGGATCAGTGCGACAACAGAATAGATACGTGCCGTCGAGAAGCATCATGCGGCACGCCCTGCATACTCTGTAAATAAAGCCAGGGCTGTGTCGTGTGTGCGTGTGTGTAATACACACGTGTAGCAGAGATGTTGTTTGCGTTGAAGATCGCCATCGCACGACGCCAAGGGAGAAACCAGCGTGCTTATTATCCCTCGTTGGTTAAAAAAGGGCCAAATTCCTCGTCAAGAATTCTGGGTGGTGGTTTGAGGCGCGGGAGACGCAGGTGTGGGCTGCAGATGCACGGTCGTGGGGTCCCACCGCAGCCAGCACTAATTACGCATACAGGATACGCAACGTTTACTCACCGCAAATATAAGAGCCGTGGCTATACCGCTAGCGTATACTTGGCCCTCTCGTGTTTCTCTCTGCCGCCCTTTCAACAAACCCTCCATAGAACCGCTATCGATCTACTTCGCTTACCTGAAACAAGAACGAAAGTGCTGAGTTAATGTGTGCGCGTGTTACTCAAACGAAAAGCAAATAAACGTTTGTAAAGGTAGAGATACAAACGGGATAATGGTTACAGGGATATGGCTAAGACATACATATAGCAATAGCGTATTGGGGTTAACGTTGTCGAGGATAATACGATTATTTACAGCTTTCATGAAGACAAATCGAAGATCAAGGTTATTTACATTGCGCAGTGTATTATGTGGGAAAAAAACCGACAAAGACTTTGCACTCGTAATAGAATCGCTGAAGATATTCTCGGTGCTTTCAGAGTCGCGCGCTTTTCCAAGCAAATAGAGTTAAGTGGGAGCGAGCCGGGCGAATAATAAAGGCAAATGGAATTTCAGATCGGCGCTCGGGTCTTTCTCTCTGGTACCGCCTTTCTCGTTTTTTCTTTTTTTTTTTTTTCTTTTCTTTCTTGGACGGAGATCGCGCTCTGATGCGCCCGTCGACTTTCAACGAAGAATCCACTGAGTGCCACTGAGAACGAAGCTAGGTAATTGCGTATTCGCTCAGGTATACCTAAAACGGCCAAGATCTCCACGCCCGCACCATTGACTTCAACCTATATTAAATCATATTCCATTGTGGAATCGAAAAGGCGAAGTCGAGTAATAATCCCTCAGGGAGATCCCGTGGCGGACTAAAAGTAATGGAGCTTCCGGACGCGCGCATGCTACCATACTACAGGAACTCTTCTTCCCGTGAGGTAGATGTATAAGAAGATGTAGGTATTAGCTCGTTCGATTGACTCCCTTTCATTCGTCTGTCGATATTGCCAAGAGAGAAGAAAATCGTCCTACTGCGGATTCGTTTCTTCACTTTCCCCACCTCGAAAATCATATTTCGTCATCTGACTCAGATCATAAGGCTGGCTGGTCCATAATGTAAGATTTTTTTCTCCTCAGAGATTCTTTTTAGTCGTTAAACTTGGATTCGTATTATATGTCATTCTCGGATAATCCCTACTAGCATTTGTACTAAAAAACGTTTAGGGTCGAAGTGGAATTTGGCGACAGTGTTTTTCACTATCTGTGCTATTGAATTTTAACGTATTTTTAAGTGCGAACATGTGTGACACAAATTGAAAAGTATTGAAAACCTCGTGAAAAGTGTTTTAGCGAAATTAAGTTCGATGTTTGCTAAGAAATGAAAATTTTACGCTTTTAGTATTATCTATAATCACAATCGAATCGTACAGACTGATTTATTTAATGGAAAGAAAAAAATCTAAAATTCAGACTAATACGAAAAAGCTGACCGTTAATGACGAAAACGTCATCATTTTAATAAAATCGTTAGTGACGCTATCCATTAATCCAACCAATTAAGAGAGACGCTGCGAGTTGATCTGCATTGTGAAAATCCCCTATTCAATCCTGTCAGCATCCTCACGGACGACAAGCCCCGAACGAACTTTCGGGTAATTGGCCTGGTTCTATGATTGACGACCCGATAATCGTACGAGTCGATGAGCAAACGAAAGTCGGACATTTCGACCTAGCGTCAGCTTTGTTACCAGTATGGAAAATCCTGGAAAACCTGGTTCTGAATAGGTTTGCGGGCCATAGTCAGAAGTAGCATTTACAGAACAAGCGAGAACGGGCACAGCCTTTGTTAATTGCGATAATGCCTTTGACATACGACACGGTAATTCCTGGTACTGGGCTATATTCGTCGAAGTATAACTGCGAGTGACGAGTTTGAAAGTTCGAGTGTCGAGAACTCCACCTACCGATGATGCTCCGTCACAGTAATGCGGTCACAGTTGCGTACCTTACACAACGCGGTTTTTCCTCGAGAATACGTCACTACACGTATTATACATTCGCCATAATATACCGAGCACCCATATCGTCCAGTTTTGCTATATAATCGCTCACGTAGAATAAACAGCTACGGGTATGAGTCGCTTTATGGTGTGGGAGACTCGTTGCCGTTTATGTTTATACAAAGCGCACTGCGGACATAAACTAATATTGCATTCTCTGTATTCAGCAAAGAGGAGATCACGTGGTCCGTTCACAGGGGCCACGCGCCGAGTCTCTAAATTAGATGTATAATTGGATGCGCCTTCAGCGCTGGCCGCTAGTTCTCGTTACATGAGTTACATGATCCGGGATAGAACCCTGAAACGAACCAGTTAATCAGACTAACTCGTACTTCATTGAAGTAACGAAGGGTTCGTGCAGACTGGTCCCTTCGACGGCTGTCATTAGGATTCTGCGAATGTGCGTTACGGGTGCAGCTTCGAAACCCGCCCTCGAGGGATCAGTTAGCGGTCTGTCAACGTGCACAAACTCGGCCAGCAGCCGCCAATTCAAGTTCGCTCGGAATCACAATTTCTTTGTTTTGTCCACTGTCCGTACCATCCCGAGCTTGGAGATTCGCCGAACGGTGATCCGGCCTGGATTAACGGTAACTGGATCACTGATTTACTCGTTGAATTATCCCAGAAATACCCTAGGGACTTAAAGCGGAGAAATAGAGAAAGTCCGTTATCTTTGAATAAAACTGCAGTCGAGGTTGGAACGAGTTATAGTTGGAGCCGGTTTATCCTAATAATTTATAGCAATTGTAACGGGGCCAAAGTTGGAGATAAACCACCCTGGGCTCGATTCCACAGAGCGAAGGAAAGTTCGATGTTTTACCTATATAGTATAATCACTATCGTTGGCGGACTATGAGAGGGCAAGATCATGAAAAGTCGCGAGTCTCTTGGTGTGGAAGCGAGCGTGTCGTAACCGCATTAGCGTCGATTCCCGCGGGAGAGTGAAACGTTGGCTCTGGTTGGTCGTACAAGTCGGAAAGATAAAAACTCCGCAGACATTAAAGATACCGACAATGTTTCAATCGAGGGAAAGTGCGTGAGCCCATTGTGGACAACAATAAACGTATATAGGATTGCACTTCGTGATTTTCTGATTGAGGTCAAACACATTTGCGAACGCAGATTGTATCGGCAATCTTGCTGATACAAAACGCTGCATGAACCTCGTTGGACGATGGCTCGTGAGACACAAAATATACATATACCTAGCTGTGTACTATCATTGAGCTTCAGTCATGTGTGCGAACGGCAGCAGTCCAGGGGGTAGCACTGGCGACTCGTCGAACCTAGCTATAAATATCGCGTCAAAGGGTCTTGGGATTTACCGTCCAATAACGGTAGAGAATTATACTGTCTACCCCGGACAACGATAGCAGGCCAGCAGCTTGTACTATACATGTATAGTGAACAACACTCTGAGTTAAGTGTTACCATAACGTGAACCACGATGTGTAACCACGGAAAATGGTTGGCCGTATGTTCGCCGAGAGAAAACTGCGACGGCGCATAGCGAACGCGATTGGAGACCGGCAAGAAAGGATTTTTCATTGTAACTGCATTCCGATATCGCACAGAAACGGCAACGTCGACCTACCTACCTACCGACCGACCGACCGACCAACCGACCGACTCCCGCTTTACGATCTCTCGTAAAGAGCTCCGGAAATTGGTCCCAACCGTGTGACGGACGTCGATACACGCGTGACACGAATCCCGGAAGACTATGCGCCGCGGAACATGGGCCGGAAGGTCAATGTATCTGATTGGCCGCTGCGCTTTCCTGTCTGTATCTACCTTTAGCTTCCCCTCAAAGTTTACATGCGGACGCTCTATATCATCTTACGTATTTGCGACATCAGATCAAAAGATCTGTCTGACTATTTGTGGCTACCTACAATTCTCGGCAATCTGTGCTATTTCCGTTGACATTAATAATCTTGTCACCACGCACAGTATTTAGGTGTATATATCTCAATTCCCCGCAACACACATCGCAACTTTGTCTGAATTAATGGCCGAATTTATTAACCATAATCGCGAAGAAAAATTACGGTCTTGACAGCAGGCCCGTTGGCAACACGTTCTCCAGAAGACCGCAGATATTTATCGTCGTGAATATTTCGCAAAGATGTTAATCAGCCATACGATGTATAGCTCGATAGCTGATGAAGAAACGCCTCGACATCGTGAATTCCCTCGGCTATGTAACTCCACAACCTGTCTGGAGAATCGTCGATCCGCGTAGATTTGCCTACCTGCGGCAACTTAGTCATGGGTTTGTGGATCCAGGAGTGAAGAGAGTCAAGCTGATCTTATGTGTACGTCGTGCGACCGCGACAGAACTAGTGTCAGAGGCTTGGGAGTCAGCGACCGGTGATAATTTACAGTGGAGCCTCGAAGCATCAGTAACGAGTATAGAAGCTTCAGCACAGGCCTCAGATTCTCTTTGGGCAGGCCGAGCTACTAGAGGACCGCAAATAAACTCGGTGACGCATCCACTCCCGCCTACCGTCACCGCAGCCGTGAACATACCTCTCGATGGCAAACAAGACATCAAACAATTGAGCTGGTCGACGTGACGAAGATTCTCGACTAAAGGATGAACCTGGAATCCGGTTCGAGTGAACGGTACGTGTACGATAAAACAGTAGAACACGATCGTGCGAACCAGTCGAGAAACGCGAGCGTGCGGGCTTTGTCGATATTAGAGGCTGGTGAGATTGTCGTGCAGTCACCGAGTTAACTTGGAAAGGGAGGAGAGAAAGGATTCCAGATTCGAACGAGCGCGCCCCGTACTCGCCAATTCCTCCAAGAGCCAGAGACCGGCAAAGCATGTGGAACGCTCTGTGTGAACTCGACGGTCTCTCGTCGACATTGCCAAAGTCTCGGTTCATGAACGCAACTCTCTCTTGTAACCCCTTCTCCCCCTTCTCTGCCTCTCACTCTCCACCGACTCGCCGTTGCCTGGACGACTGCTTCTGGCTCTTCTCGATCCCAAGGAGACAACAACTTCATTAGGCGTCGAACCTACTCCGCCCGATTCGACTCTCCATACCCACGAATTCATGAATATTTATGATGACGGTAAGACAAGTCCGCTCGCGAGTCACCGCACCATATCGCGTACTTGGACAAAGTGAAGCGCGTATACCGGAAGATATTCGATGTACAAGTTCCAAGACGGTATTGGCTTTCAGGTTTAGTTTGGGATGAAAACCAGAGGTGGAAGTCAGTTGAATTGTTTGTTCATCGTTGTCGATGCATCAGACTCTGGAGAATTGAGATTAGATGGGAATACTGGGGGGGGGGGGGGGGGGGCAGTGCAGTGAGAATGGTTTCTAGATTGAAGGATTCAATGGAATATCGTATTTTCCGCAGCCACTCGAAATCTCGGATATTTCTCATTTTCGAGTTCATCCGATTCGACGACGATTCTCTGGAAGACGCTCCAGATTCCAGCAGGGACTTTGCGAAAGAAATCTCGAGTGCACGGCTAATCCTACTACAAGATCCATTTGTTCAGATTCGGAATTCCGCTGGCTATACGATATTCCGCTCTGCTCGCCCACAGAATCGCGTGCCAAGAGACAAAGTCGCTTTAGCAGAAATTCTGGGTAGAAAATCTAATGCCCAGGTAAGACGGTTCACAAGCAGCGGGTTCTGGCCTATATTCCTTCGGGGTCAATGTACTTCGTCCTTAATTTAGCGTCAAATTTACCAAACTGAACGTCACCACTCCCATTACTAACAATCTCAAGAACCAATTATCGATTCTCAGAAGTGCAGCAGCACCACCACCGACGTCGCCGGGTGCTTTCGAGAGCCTTTCCTCAGGGCAGTTGCAAGTGGTACCCTTTCCAATACCTTAAACTGGAATTTAGTTGCTCGAATGCATTGTATAGAATTAATTTCCCAACAAGTAGTTCAGCGACGGAATGCGAATATATGAAATAAAAAATATACCTGAAAACTTTTTATCCTTAGCCCATGCTTTACATTATGTTTTTCCACTGCTACTACCAGCAATGCGTTCATTCTAAATCATCATTCTAAACACTTTAAGTACGTAAAGATTGTTTCCATGTTACAACTTTACATGACGTTTTGTAAATTATTTTATAACTTTTTCCATAAGGGTATTTGAAGAAAAAATATATGACGTTAAAAATCAATTAATAAAAACGAGGTGTTGAAAGGGATGAAGAAAACAGCAGTTATAGGATCGTCGAAGCATCTTAATACGAGGAAAACATGAACGACGGTTTGCCGTAATGTAGTATAACGCCCTCGTATTTATACGTAATCCGTACGCTCACATAGGCTATACCATTGTATAGCATCGCGGATTTGTACGGATGATCGTAAAGTTCCTTGTCATCGTCGGCGTCGCGGAAAGCGCACACGGTGCAACCGAGCTTTTCCCCGGGTATGGAGTACGGACCCGCGGTTTCCCTCCGCTCTCACCCGAACCCCTCGATTAGCTATAGCGACACCAGAAAAGCCAGGGGTTATGTATTTCTATGAATGGCGAGAGTGCTCTCGCGCGCTATCTTCCATTGTATCGTCCTCGGTAGATACGACTGCCACTGAACTAGTATACGAAGTTACGCTAGGCGACGAAGCCATCGCTTCGCTTCGTGTTTCCTGTGTTTCATCCTACTATACGAGTTTGCACTTCATCCACTGGCGAGATTCCACGAGAGAATAGATTGAAGCTGGCTGTACTCGAAAACTATTCTTGTGATTGAGTTGTCACCTGTGTAACTCTTTATTTTCAACTTGGCTATAACGGAGCAAATAGCGATATCTGAAATATATGCAGTGAAATCTTATTTGTGGTAATTTTGTAATTATTGAAAAATATATCTATGAAGAATATAAAAATTTAATAATGTATATGTATAATTAAATATTCGAGTTTCGAATTCCAATTATCGATTAAATTTATCCATTAATAATCAATTTACTGCATATTTGATTTTTAATTAAACATGTGACTCAGAAATGAAAAATATGAAATGTGCATGGAATTATATTTAACAGAATATTATTTTACATTTTAATTATTATTTGTGCGAAAGGTCACTTTTTGCATAGTGTATAAATTTTCATATTGAAATATGTAGTACACATATTTTTGTAAAACAATAAATAATACTCTTGATGATTGGGAGGCTCAGGTTCGAATCTAGAACTACTCAGGACTACTCGAGTACTTGGATAAATATTGTTGATTCATAAATACAACGGTAAATGGGATTTTTGTGGTACTCATCAATACTTATAAATACCGTAAGCTAACAAGTTGTATTTATGTAATTACTATTGTAATGATACAATTCGTCCCTATCCTCGGCCCGCGAAATAACTACACGGAAAAAAATGCTTGGTTAGAACAACCAAGCTCTTGGTTATATATACGCTAGTCAATCAATTGGTTAGACCAACCAAGTTATTGGTCAGCGCCACCAAGCGGCATTGTAATATAACCAATAACTTGGTTGGCATAACCAAAAATCTGATTGCTCTAACCAAGAAATTGGCTGGCGCGTATTTAACCAAGCACTTGGTTGTTTTAACCAAGCCTTTTTTTCCGTGTAGAGCGCCCCACTCTGCCCTCGCGATATTTCGGCATATTTCGATCATGTCCCGAAATTGCCCGAATATCGAGCGAGATCCTCAAGACACACCTCTCAAGCGCTCTCTCTTCTTCGATCCGTGACCGGAGACACATCGATAATACGAGGCCCCCTGTGGTGTCCAGCAACTTGTATCTTTTTGATATCTCAGCATCGTGGACGCACGAGCTCCGAGATTATTGGCCAACCCTCGAATTGTTTGCCATTTGATTTGACGTGAGGATTCTGGTGCCAATTATTCAATGTATAAAAGATAAGTAATTTTGAATTGTTATTTGGTTGCACACCATTGTTATAATATTTGTCTGTATGAACAACTTTATGAGAATTTGCGAATATTTGTTGTCGGTCGGAGTTGAGAAATTTTATCTGTGTATTATTATTATAAAAGGTTTAAATAAGAGAGCTTTATACGTATTTGACATTGTATATTATGTATATTATTAACGATGCTAACGATTAAAATATCCAATTTAATCTGTTTGATAGCAGTGATTTTGTGTGTTATTTATTTTAGACAATGTCGAGAGACATTGTCTAAACTGGCCAACCCTCTAATTGTTTGCCATTTGATTTGACGTGAGGATTCTGGTGCCAATTATTAAATGTATAAAAGATAAGTAATTTTGAATTGTTATTTGGTTGCACACCATTGTTATAATATTTGTCTGTATGAACAACTTTATGAGAATTTGCGAATATTTGTTGTCGGTCGGAGTTGAGAAATTTTATCTGTGTATTATTATTATAAAAGGTTTAAATAAGAGAGCTTTATACGTATTTGACATTGTATATTATGTATATTATTAACGATGCTAACGATTAAAATATCCAATTTAATCTGTTTGATAGCAGTGATTTTGTGTGTTATTTATTTTAGTCAATGTCTCTCATTCCGTGCAATAATTTTCATTAAGTCGTGTGAATTTTGTCAGTGAAGTTTGTTTAAAATGAAAGAAAAAGAAAATTAAAATATTACATAGAAAACTAAAATATTACACTATATTCTAACAAATTCTTGTAAATCAGGATATTGAGGTTTGGAATAGCGAATTTGCGATGCTTCTCACATTTTACATTGACGTGGGGCACGATCGTTCGTTTCTAACTGGACTTTAAATAGACTGTGCAAACGAGGAGTAGATTAGAAACTTCGTAAATCGAGATTCTTAATCTAAGAGAGAGAGAGAAGACTAAACATTATCTGCTGATGGCAAAACGATGAATCAAATGGAACGAGGACGTACTAGAGACTAGAAGAAAAAAGACCGAAAATGGGCTTGTCCGAAAACTACTCGACTGCTGCTGCTGCTGATTGTCGAGTGGAATTGACTCGAATGGAACCAATTCGATTAATTTAATATTATACTAAGGGCCTTGGAAAAAGGCTGAAGGATCTTATAAACGAATGTAGAGCAGAGAAATAAGGCGTTAAAATAAAGAGAAAGAGAAGGTAATAGGAGGAGGATCGAATCACGATTAAATAATCGAATAATTCAAGTCTCTAGTTTGGTTTTTAACTCGATAATCACCGCTCTCAAGACGAAAGTGTCCTCGAAATCTCTTGGTGGAAGTAACGCCCAAATTTAACGAATCACTCCCTTGGCGCAGTGGCAGGAAAAACGACAACGATGTCGTCAGTGGAAGCGGTGAAGGCAACTTCCGAGTGCGAGCTGCGAGCATCATTAAAAGGCAATCCCGTTTTATGCGCGTCTCCGTGAAATTATTGAAGCTCTGTGCAACCATGGCCGCGAGTCTGCAAAATTCTCGTTAATCGACACCGTAAATGCGATATCCGCGCGCTAAACGAATACTCGTGCGTCTGACGACCGGAAGTTGTCGCCGCGATGGCTTTTCACCGGTCAGAAATAGATGCTGCTCCGCTGGCTTTGGAGCGTGCCAGACGCCACATATACTGGCAGCCCAGCTGGAAATTATCATCATGAACGCCGCAGCAAATCCTCTTCAATTACGTTATATTTATTTACAGTAAAGATGTAAGAAGTTTTTTTTTTATTTTTTATGAATGAAAACATATTCAATGTTTATTGCCAATTGTAGAGAAAATATCACCATGATTTTCTTTGAAAAATCTGGGAATATATTTAAGGGGAGGGAGTCAGATAAAAAAAATTGATTTTGGAAATTCAATATCGTCCAAATCCTATTGCATATAAAAATGCCCAACACACTATATTGTTGGTACTCGATGAAAGGATTTTTTACTGTCGTTTGACTTGCATATGCTTTTCAATATTATCTTAAGCAAAGTTCTTAGATTTTCCATTCTGCGCATGATTCAGATCAAACTACTAGGCAGATTGGAATGGTTAACGTCTCATTTTCTTCTTCATGAAAAGATACAGCGGCTAAATGGAGCAAATGTTAATAAAAGGTAATATTTTTTAAGTGACATAATTATTAATAAATAAATTTTATGCTAATTTCTAAATCAGTGATTAACTTTGCTTTCAGAATGAAAAAAAATAGTTTGCTCCATTTAGTCGGTGTATCTTTTCATGAAGAAGAAAATGAGACGTCAACCATTCCAATCTGCCTAGCAGTTTGATCTGAATCATGCGCACAATGGAAAACCTAAGAACTTTGCTTAAGATAATATTGAAAAGCATATGCAAGTCAGACGACAGTAAAAAATCCTTTCATCGAGCACCAACAATATAGTGCATTGGGCATTTTTATATGCAATAGGATTTGGATGATATTGAATTTACAGAATCAATCTTTTTTACCTGACTCCCTCCCCTTAATGCACTAGAAAATAAATAGACGATCAAATTTTTTTATTTGTTAGCATAATTTTTCTTGAATGTTTTTTTCGATATTTATTTCAAAGCATTAAAATTAAAGCTCAGAACTCTGATTTATATTAAGAAAGGAGGTTTATAATAAACTTCTAAAACCTCTTTTCGTTATTTTAGGATTTATTACAATAGAAAAAGAGTAATGAATGCTTAAATAATTTCTTATATTAATATCTGATTAATTCCGCTGGACTAAGCTCAAATGTCAACACATGAACTTGGAGTGATGCTGTTACTTGTTAGCTTTATAATAGTTCAAGCACGAATATTAGGATTGGAAACTTCAAGGCTTGTATACAATCCTCGGCGTCGAGAGCTAATCGTTAAAGATGAAAGGCCTTTCAAAAGGGCCAGTTTAATCAATCTCGCTTCAATAAAAAATGGTAATCGCGTACGGTTCTTATCGTAGGGTTCTCGTCGGGCTCGTGGCTACGGGTGGTTGAAATTTGCATTAGGGTGCTGGACCCTTAGACCAGAAACCAGACACCCAGGAGGATCAAACTGGTGCTTGGTTCTCCAAGAGGGTTTCGCCGTTCGTTACTGCCCAAACTTTGTTGAAACCCTTTAATGATGCTCGATGCCTCGATATCCAGCACAACACCAGTATATATCAACGTAAATTAAAAAAAAAAAAGCATAAACCAGCGAGAGTGGTGAAAAAGTTATTTTTTGCAAATTGCAAAGTGATGTCTTAAATTCGTTGGGCTTTAGCATCGACGTTCCTAAAGTAGTGAAAGCGACGTAGGAGAGGGGCGCGTGAAACTTTTAATAAAGTTGGCTATATCTCAGGTACTTTAGAGAGAGAGAAAGAGAGTAGCAGAAGAGTCAGTGGCCCGACTTCCTGGTACGAGTTTAAGCCTGAGATGAACCCTTTTAAAATTTTGTCGAGGAAACAGATTTCGTCGTCGGATTGCATCCTATCATTTCTTCGGGTTCGTGTTTATTTTTATTTTTATTTTTTTCTCTCTCATTTTTATATTTTTTCTTATTTTTCATTCTCCGTCCCTCTCGCTAGCGTCTCGTCTAGATTTCCCAATCTCTTCTCCTCCTTTTTCAGTGCAGTGCAGGAAACAAACTGGCGAGGGGAAAGTCGGAAACTCTGGGGCAGACCACCACTACTACCACTATTACCACGTTCTATCTACGAGTGCACCGTGCGCACTCTCCGAAGAGCATTCTGAGGAGTCTGCGTTACCGAAGCTTCACGCCCCGTTTGTATACATATAGCACCGAGCAGTGGCACTTTGGGTACAAGAGCACGTCGCTCGCAGTTTAAGAAACCAATTAAATTATATTTACGCGAGACTGGCCGTGTCCAGAGGTGTGTTTCCTCGGCTCTCTCACCTTGCGACGTGGCTCGAGAGACTCTAGAGAGAAAGAGAGAGAGAGGGAGAGAGCTGCTCGAGTTTACACGGGAAAGTAGTCTATAAAATTATCGTACGACGTGAGAATTTACTTGTGCGTCGAGCCGTCCTCCTTCCCGCGCTCGACTCGTTCAAATATACTTCCACTCCAACACAGAGACAATTAGCGTCGTAAAGAAAAAAAAATTCGTTCCCGTGCTTGACAACAACATTCTACAAGTATTTTGTATACAAGTAGAAGAGATTCGACAACCTGGGGACACTTTTTTTCTAACTCGTTTATTTTTATTTTTCCGATACATTTCCCTATAATTGATCTGAATAACTTACGTTATTATATTAACCGGCGAAAAACCGTATGCGATTAATGAAAAAATCAATTCCACAGAAAATCTGCAACTTGCACTTTTTCGTATAGCAAAAATAGGTTATCAATTTTTAATGTTTCATTTATGTCTGCGAAATTTTTTTCTTTCAATAGCGCAATGCTATTGTTTTCACTGAAGTTTAATAAAAAAAACAAGGATGCAAAGCAGAAACTTGCTCATTGCTTCCTCATTATATTTCGATTTTTACAAAGCAACCTCTAAGAGGAAGTATGGGAATTGATTTTGGCTTCCTCATAGAGGAAACTTTGTAAAAAGCGAAATATAATGAGGAAGCAATGTGCAAGGTTCTGCTTTGCATCCTTGTTTTAAATAAATATAAATAAGCGCACACTCTCGCTTTGTGAAAATATAATAAGGACAAACGGTCCAAAAACTCCCTCGAATACTCTATCTTCTCTGTTTTTTTTTTTTTGTAGAACACGATAGAAATCGGCGGTTTCCGCAATTTCATTGGGAAGCAAGGATATGGCTAGTTTATACGACATAAATCGCTACTTTTCGCAATATAGACTGTCAACATCGCTATGAAAATATGTTATCGTTCAACATTTTTGGGCTATATCTGACGTATTTTTCTGTTAATCATGAATTTGGCACTCATTTGACTCCCAGTTCGATATTTGATACCGAAATTCGCATCGCAGAAAAAAAATTTAAAAATTCAAAAAATCAAAATCTCATAAAATTTGAACGTTTCAACCGATCTTAACCAAATTTAATAGGGATCACTGGTGTATGACAGCTCACGTACATACCAATTTTGAGCTTAATATCTCGAAAATTAAAAGAGTTATCGCGTTAACATACATTTTTGAAAAAATTCAAAACCGCGTAAAAATTTAATGATTATGGGGATTTTTACAAAAATTGGTATGAACGATGAGGATTGACCCCTCTATCTATGGTGTAAATTTCAGCTCTATATCTCGAGGCTTTTCCGAGTTATAAACGTTTACATTTTTTGAGCGTGTAACACACACACACACATACACACATACAGACATTTTTTCTAAATCACTTTTCTCGACCTTTTGGACTATTCTGAGTGTACTGACATGAAAATCTCGAAAAAAAAAAATTTCACGAAAACAATTATTTCTGCCCATACACGGAAAGAAAAGCTTTGTTGAAACAACCAAATGCTATGGTTATATATGCGGTATGCATTCCTAACGCCGAAATTCACATGGCCGAAAATCATAATCACGAAAAAACAAAACATGGCACAGTTCGTTTGCACTTAAGTGCGAATTTAAGATCGATCTTGAGATCACACTTAACATCAATCTTGAAATCACACTTAACATCAATCTTAAGATCGAACTTGAGTTCTATCTCAACTTCGGTCTTAAGTTCGAGCAGCAATTTCTTACATTCTAAAACGTATTTATACAAATGGATGTAAAGATACGAATAATATTAAATATGTTTTCTTTGCTACATTTCACATTACACTCAAGACGAATTCTGCGGGTAATTGTTCAAGTATATCGTGACTTTATAAGAAAAAAATTAAAAAACCATTAACTGCGGTTAAAACTTCAGAGTTTTCAAATCTGATTCCCTTCTTGTGTGTATGAACTCCAATTTAACCGAAAGTTCGAACTTAAGTTCAGACTTAAGTTTAAACTTAAGATTGAGCTTAAGAACCCAATCAGATTCGGAACAAAGTTCAATCTTAAGATTGCTCTCAAGATCAATCTTTAGTATTGTATTAAGCTACATCTTAAGTTCCAACTCAAGTCAAAACAGCTTACGCCTTTTTTTTCGGGCTTGCAAATTTCGGAAATATGAATGCATACCAAATATGCCCCAGACAATTAATTGGTTAGATCGACCAATTTCTTGGTTAGGCTACCAATGTCTTGGTTAGATCAACCAAGTGACTTGGTTAGACCAACCAAGAAATTGGTCACCTAACAAATTACTTGGTTGGTCTAACCAATTAATTGTCTGGCGCATATATAACTATAGCACTTGGTAGTTCCAACCAAGCTTTTTTTCCGTGTAGAGCTCCACTACGATAAATTTCTTGTAAGAATGCGACCGAAGTTTGCAGAATAAAAAACGTCAACGCAGGAATTGGCAATGATCTTTGCTCTCGACTAATAGAATCGTTAAAAAAAATAAAATATTGAGGTTATCAAATATTAGCACAGCTGTTGGCGACAGTGGTGGTTATTGAGCTCCCGTAGTTGTTGCACTCAGTGCACAGAGTCGGTTTCTGACTTTCGAGCAGGCACAAAACGCTTAATTAATACCAACTTCACGGCTACTTAAAGCCCAAATTTATTTCATCGCAGTCGTTCGAGGCAGCTGCTAATTATGCGTTTGCCGTCCGGGTGGAAACTCTCTTGCAGTACCCGAGACTCGAGTTCTCCTGCAACGTCGTACACTTTCCCAAGTTACATATCCTTGTATGTAGGCGACGTTCCAACACCAGACTTTTCTCTCTCTCCCTCTTTTATTCTGTATATACGAAACACAATCAGACTACACACGACGAGTGTGAAAACTTGGTGCTTGCACGGCATTCGCAATTTCCGTTGTTCCTTTCGTCTGGTTTCGAGGCAGCCGCGCTCAGCGAACAGTTATAAAACATGGCGTAAATGATGACCACGCTAATTGCGCGATTCTTTAATTCCTTTCAAAATGGTCTATCATTAAATAACAATGAAAAGACAATTATCCTCAATTTTATCGATCTCTGCATTGTTTCTGATTATACATAGAAAAGATTGTTAAATGTAGAAAGTTAATTAACGAAAAATCTTTTACATTATTACGAAATAAATCTGACAACCGGTTTGTTCTGCAATTATTGTACAAATCTGTATGCATTGTGATGCATTGTAATAAGTTTGATCCAGTAATGAAATTGTATAATAATGAGAAGCAGCATTTTTTAATTAAAATGTAAAGAAGATAAAAGAAAATTCTTTCAGCTGAATCAATTACAGCACAATTATATATTTCTCATTTTTGTAACGATTGTTCTTGTGTTACGCCATAATAATGTAACCGAAATGTAACCGAAACCGAAAAAATTCGCTCAAATGCGCTAATAAGCAATATAGTTATTTCATATATATAGCCAACGGGCTATCTCGGCTTTCTCTCTAATTCCTCTTTCTCGTGCTCCCGATTATCCACTCGAACGGGAAACGATCGTGAGAATCATTTCGCCGTTCTGCAGCCGGCAGACCAAGTTATATATCCACCAAACTCCTCATTTCGTATATCTAGCTATGCTGTGCTATATAATAGCAGATCTGTGTGTGTATTATATAGGTGTATTGCACATCCTTCCTTTTCCATTTTCTCTATCGCACTCACTAACCAACTCGCTCGCACCCGTTCAACCACACCGAGAAGCGTGAAACGAGATAAAGTATTAAACCCCCACAGCGGGATAGATACTTGATTCTCGTTCGGGTCACCCGCGTATCGAGTTGGATTAGCTCCACGAGCACTAGCTTCGCGGCTCAGATGATTTTCCTCCAATTTTCCGGCGCCCTTTACGTACAAGAAATGCAGAAAAAAATCTGATTTAATCGGTGACTTTTCCAAGCAGCTTCAATAAAAATGGCATATTATGCAATTGGTACACGAACTCGAATCATAATAATGAAGAAAACCATTAAGGGCAACAAATTTCTCTATTTTGTGACAGGAGAATTTATATTGACAACTTTCCTCGACGTCGCACGACAGATTTGCACCTCGAGGGCTAACCGCGAAATAGAATTAGAATTGGATAGCGCATATTATATAAGAACCTATGATTCTGCGATTATTGTTAATAGTAACTGGAATAATTGTCAAACATTATAACACTTTGAATCGTCCATGTCTCGGTTGAAATGAGCGAAACATCGACACACAATCTCATTCAACGGAGACAATAGAAGGGAACAGCGCTCGCGTCAACTTATTAATTTTCCTACGAGCCGGCCGAAGAGACGTATCGAGCGAGATCCACGACACTTCACGTTTCGTCACGAGAGCGGAAGGAAGTCAGCGCTCGAGGTTAAAGGACATAATTCCTAGGCTTATTGTAGCACCTCTCAGTAAAACTCCACTTTGACGAAATAGTCTAAGCAGTGTTATAATAAACAAATAGACAAAAGTATTGGTGGTAATTGTTCACTAAAGATAAAAAGGATTGAGGAAATTTGACAAGAGACAAGGAGACGAAATTGTTGTCAAGAAATGCAGAAAAAAATCTGATTTAATCGGTGACTTTTCCAAGCAGCTTCAATAAAAATGGCACATTATGCAATTGGTACACGAACTCGAATCATAATAATGAAGAAAACCATTAAGGGCAACAAATTTCTCTATTTTGTGACAGGAGAATTTATATTGACAACTTTCCTCGACGTCACACGACAGATTTGCACCTCGAGGGCTAACCGCGAAATAGAATTAGAATTGGATAGCGCATATTATATAAGAATCTATGATTCTGCGATTATTGTTAATAGTAACTGGAATAATTGTCAAATATTATAACACTTTGAATCGTCCATGTCTCGGTTCAAATGAGCGAAACATCGACACACAATCTCATTCAACGGAGACAATAGAAGGGAACAGCGCACGCGTCAACTTATTAATTTTCCTACGAACCGGCCGAAGGGACGTATCGAGCGAGATCCACGACACTTCACGTTTCGTCACGAGAGCGGAAGGAAGTCAGCGCTCGAGGTTAAAGGACATAATTCCTAGGCTTATTGTAGCACCTCTCAGTAAAACTCCACTTTGACGAAATAGTCTAAGCAGTGTTATAATAGACAAATAGACAAAAGTATTGGTGGTAATTGTTCACTAAAGATAAAAAGGATTGAGGAAATTTGACAAGGGACAAGGAGACGAAATTGTTGTCAAGAAATGCAGAAAAAAATCTGATTTAATCGGTGACTTTTCCAAGCAGCTTCAATAAAAATGGCATATTATGCAATTGGTAAACGAACTCGAATCATAATAATGAAGAAAACCATTAAGGGCAAAAAATTTCTCTATTTATTGTATAAATTATTTGGTATTTACTATTTTTGCTTTCTCATAGAGGAAGTTTTGTTTTCATGAAAAAAAAAAAAATTTCGAGATTTTTATGTCAGGACACTTAGAATTGTCCAAAACGTCCAGAAAAGTGATCTAAAAAAATGTCCGTATGTATGTATGTGTGTGTGTGTGTGTGTGTGTTTGTGTGTGTGTATACAACTCCGAAAATTCGAACGCCGATAACTCAAGAACGGTTTTGTATATCGCGCTCAAATTTGGCACATTAGTGTAGCAGCAGACCCTCTTCAACTGTAGCAATTTTCGACCAAATATGTGCAAAAATTTCGATTTTATGCCGTTTTGAATTTTTTAAAAAAAGGACGTGGTCTCTCTAATTTTCGTAAAATTTAGTCTATTTTGCTAACTAGTTGGTTATAAGAGTAGGTGCACTCAATGCTGTTTGGTATTGAATTTGGCTCGAATCGGTAAAGTGGTTCAGTTTTTATGGAATTTTGAATTTTTCAAAAAATTGATATTATCGCTCTATTGTAACTTTTGCAAAACTTGAAATAGCGAGCTCAAATTTTGTATATAAATGAAACAATATTCAGCCATTATATATGTATAATTTAGTGACAAACGGTATGAAATTTGTGATTTTATGGAATGTTGAATTATTTTAAATAATATACGTTATCACATTTACTTTCGAAAACGCTCTAATAATAACGAAATAACGGAATAACGAAATAGAAAAAGCGAATTCACAATATGTTTATTTATCTAATTTAAAAAAGGATGCAAAGTAGAACCTTGCACAATGCTTCCTCATTATTTTTCGGTTTTTGCAAAGCTTCCTCTATGAGGAAGCCAAAATTGAATAACATACTGCTTCCTCATAGAGGGAGCTTTGTAAAAAGCGAAAAATAATGAGGAAGCAATGTGCAAGGTTCTATTTTTTTTAAATTTATATGCTTATAGGTACGAAATTGTAGGAACATGTAATCATAATGAAAAAAGCAAAATTAACGGGGAATGGAACGAATAACTGCACGTTAGTTTGTCTAGTTTTATTATAAAATCTATTAAACAGCGAATGGGCTAAATCCTCGTCAACAAAAATTACAATGTTGGCATACAACTACAGATCCTATTTGCAGAACAAAAGAAAATATGATAGCACTATTAATTATTTAAAAATGAAAATGAAAAACAAACAAACGCAATCACCGATATATCAACAACGATATTAAAACATTTTTAATTACCTGCACCTCTATTAATGACTTCATGTAAAAATAAATAAATTCCATCAACATTGCCACGATTTCCATAACTGCAATATCGCAATTATTGACATGAATCTTTTATCGATTCTTTTAATAGCTTAAATGCAGTTTTATTAAATGAGCCAAAATTCTATCGGTTACAAATGCAATAACGTATGTCCGTAAGACGCTTATACGATACAGTAGAACGGCGGAAGTTCGTGGAGTCTCGCGAAGGCATGCATGCATAATTCCTGCGGGATAGCGAACGGAGATGGTAGCGGATGCAGCAGCGAGGGGTGAGAGCGAAGAAGGCAAAGGGAGTGCAATGTGTATATACTATAGATCAGAGCCTTCGACATTCGCGCCAATATTCCGGTGCCTCGTAGGTACCGCAACAGCAGCAGCAGCAGCAGGAGCAGCAGGAGCAGCAAGAGCAGCATCCACAAGCCAGTTTGGCTGGTAGACTGGCTTGCACCGACATCGTTGAGCCTCCAAAACCCAAACGCGTGAGTCGAGAGAAGTTTCCGGAGTGCGAGTGAAGCAAACGATCGAACCGAGCGGCTGAGGCCCAGAGTGCAGCTGCAATCCCCGATGGCTTTAGCAACGTCGCGCCTGAGGCTACACGAAGCAGTATTACGAGACTAATCACTTTGTAACATGCCCCAGACTATGGGCAAGAGAGAACTGCCAAGTGGGTGAGAGAGAGAGAGAGAGAAAGAGATATAGCCAAGGTGTAGAGTGGCTGTGGAGCACGCGAAACTGAAATACACCTACGTAGCGTAGGGCACCTACATAAATGTATATACCTATATAGGGTGTCCGTGCGGTGGTCTTGCTGTGGTTCAGGTCGGAAAGGTTCGCTGGTACTACTGCTCCTACAGTGAAACAGGGGACGACGACGTGTAACTTATATGAGACTGATGGAAGACAGAGGGGGAGGGAAAACGTCGTTTATTTCATGCCTTGGGCCAAGCGCGCCCTCCCGAGTAGAAATTCAGCTACGGGGAATATCAGGCCCTAGCGTGGTAGCCGGATGTAAATCTAATGCCCCTGCTTGGCAACCTTATACGGGCCTGGCAGGTAAGTAACGCAGCGCATGAGCAGGGCGCGATTAAGTTTTCCAGATAAGGGCCGGATAGAGGCTGCCCTACTAAGCCCCTACTTATAAAAACAGCAAATAAATTACGAAATAATTATCTGCGCTCATCGAATGCGATTTATTTTGCACTTTCGATTGGGTATTCGAGATTATTTAGTTTTCAGTACATATTAATTGATGAAAAAACACATGAAAATTTATTTGTCGTTGGTGGGAATCGAACCTTGATCCTCTGCCCGAGTAGAAATTCACCTACGGGGAATATCAGGCCCTAGCGTGGTAGCCGGATGTAAATCTAATGCCCCTGCTTGGCAACCTTATACGGGCCTGGCAAGGTAAGTAACGCAGCGCATGAGCAGGGCGCGATTAAGTTTTCCAGATAAGGGCCGGATAGAGGCTGCCCTACTAAGCCCCTACTTATAAAAACGGCAAATAAATTACAAAATAATTATCTGCGCTCATCGAATTCGATTTATTTTGCACTTTCTATTGGGTATTCGAACTTATTTAGTTTTCAGTACATATTAATTGATGAAAAAACACATGTAAATTTATTTGTCGTTGGTGGGAATCGAACCTTGATCCTCTGGGTGACAGTTCTGCGCCTTAGCCCACTCGGCCATTGACATCTTAGAAAGTTTATATATTTATTGTCTATTTTAAGTATACTTAAAATGAAAGCACGTCAAGACTGTACAGCCATTTATTGCGACTGCGACCGAAATATTCAAAATTCAAACATGATGGGTCGATCACCCATCCAGGTACCGGCGTTTGACGGTCAGTACCTGGATAGATTTCAAAGTAATTCTAGCGGTACAGCCCCGTAAAACGTGAGTTTTAGCGAAAATTTCGAATACTTCTCGATGGGATAAAGATGTGAAAAAGATTGATTTTGCATAACAATAATTTTTTAATGTTTTTAACGAATGCCGTATCTAGCCCTTACACGAACCTGATAATGTAAATTTACGGCATATTTAAAAAAAACTATGCCGTACGAAGACAGTATGCGGATCTGACCAGGGAAAGTAAAGGCAAATTGGACAAAATCTTGGTCCGAATGCCACAGAAAGACCTTATGCAAAACGGATAAGGTCGATGAATGGCATATCTATATGAGTTTACCGTATGTGAAGCCTGATATGGGCCTGATCCGGTGGAAAGACGGCATTATTAAGTACGAATGCCACACCGAGAGAAAAGATTTCATTGACGCCAAAGAAATGGGTGGATTGATTTTTTTTTCATTGATTTCAACGAAATATTTCTTTGATTTCAATGAAATAATGCATTTGAATTTCAAAGAAAACATTTCATTGCCTGTAAATAAAGATTAACTTAGTGAGCATATAATAAAGAAACAGTTTCATTGTTTTAAAGAGACGTTTTCATTGGTTCAAGGAAACGTTTTCATTGATCTCTCTCTCGCACCTAACCTCACTTTTTTGTTTTCCGGTTCTCCCGAACGAACGGCTTTGAGTTTCGAGGAGTCAGAAGCTTAGCCTATTTCTGCCGTACTTCCTTACATACTCACAAAATTTGAGCTTTATCTGCCGCGTACATCAGGAAAAAATAGGTTTCGAAATTTTGAGCTGGTAAGAAGAAGGTTTCGTTGAATCATAGACGATATCTTTGAAATCAATGAAAAAGGTTCATTGTTTTAAATAAATGTTTCTTCGAATCAATGTCACTATTTTTCATTGAGTTTGAGATCATTCAAAGAAAAGATAGTATTGAAATTCAAGTATTTCATTTCATTGGCAAAGATTTCCGTGAATCAATGAAACTTTTTCTCTCGGTGCATATCTCAGCCTTATATGGACCTGAGCAGGTGAATTTACGGCGGTCCCAAATAAGGGTACCGTATCTAAAACTGATCTAGACCTCGTGTGACAGCAGGCATGCCTGATGAAATTTAGGTTAAAGTTTAGGTTTAGGAAAGCATAAATATTATACAAAAAAATCAGTCGTCGACTTTAATTTAAGAGAATACAGAATAAAAAATAAAAATGTATAAATAAATTAAATTTGCATCATACAAGAATAGTAGCAAAGCATAAATTACAAAGATACAAAATTAGTAGAGAAACAATGAAAAATATGGAAGACTTTGTGCTGCACTTAACATAAAGAAGCGAGGGAGAGAGAAAGTGTAAAGCTGTGCACAACTCTCAGCGGACTTGACGAAAACGGTGCCAAGTGCCAACTTCACTTGTTAGAAAACAATTAAGGAATGCACCGCGGCAATTGCAGAGAGCAATGGCGACCTGTTTCTGTTGGAGGAACACGTACTCACTGCCATTCAACCAGAGCATCATCTCCAGGGTCAGAAATAGTACGTATAATAACTATGCGATATACCGTGTATTATATGTATAAAACTTGAGTTCATGAAGCATCGCGTAGGTTTCTTGCACGTAAACAAAGCTAGTTTAAATTCAAGTACGTGCGCAGAAATATATCACGGAAAATCCATGGTAAAGAGTTGCACGAAATAAAGATTAGAAAGTGTAACTGTCTTGGCTGTGATTTTTTGAGGCAACAAACTTGATCCTCGATTTGGTCGCGAGCTACGAACGAAAAATAAACTGTAAAGTAGTGAATAAATTACGAAAAATAATGAGGAAACAATTGCAAGGTTCTACTTTGCATCCATTTTTTGTTGTTTAAAATCATTGTAAAATGATTGTAAACGGTACTTTCCGAGATACAATATGCACCCAGAGAAATCGTAGTAGTACAGTCAACTATAAAGTGACAACTATTAAGTTTTAGTCCATCCAACTATTTTCATAATTACGATAGCTGTGAAAATAGTTATAGCAACTATTTGGTAGTTATAGCAACTATTTGATAGTTGTGTGGCAACTATTAAAAAATTGCTTGTATGAACTAAAAATGAATAGTTGTCACTTTATAGTTACAAATACCACCATTTTCTCTCAGTGTTCGACTTGAAAACGATAGTGAAGACTAAAATTCGATATCTTGGAAAAAAAAATTTACATTGGATTTTGGGACCGAAAATCGGATCTGTAAATTCTGAAATCAGAAATGGAAACAAAGAGACTTTTTTTAGATCATCGTAAAAAGGCTTATAACCGGTATTTTCTGGGGTACAATATGTGACTTGTAAATAGATAAGACTTTCGCAATTCCTTTCAGTGCATTCTATCTATACCTTTATTACCGAGAGGGTAAACGTTATTGATGCGCGTCTACCCAACAAACCAACAAAATGGTAGTCCAGGTGTGAAGTGCTTAACAGCAGATCCCTTAAAAATTTGTACGGGAACTGCAGTTCAGTGCACTTTCACCATGCGGTAACTCGATTAGCTAATTTTTTGCGATAATATTTCGTGTTATATGCTGGATCACGTTACATTATTCTTTAAGGTTAAAAGTGCTGCAGCAGGAAATTTAGCAGTTCCTGTCTTCTCAGCGGCTTCTTGGCTTTGCAAGGACGAGACGTGCTGGTTCTAGCTGATACAAGGGTATGGCAAGTACAAAGTGTATATATATATGCACTTCGTATCGGATTTGATGGGGCCATGCGGTCGTGTTACTCCGGTACAGGCCGTTAAAAGGGGACGATCCCGGGATACCACCGTAGACCATTACAAAGCATTAACCAATCCGCCGCTCGACTGTTACCCCCAGCTCGGGCTAACGGCTAAAACTTGTTTTTTTTTTTCTGCCAGATTTCCTGTAAAGCATCCTTTGCCTTTGCCTCCCTTACCAAAGCCATTCTGTAGTTTCCAGGGATTGAAGTACCTCTTGCTCCATCACAACGATGGAAACAAAAATAAAAGAGACCTCTGTATATCTGGAGCATCTGTAAAATTCAAAAGCTGGATAAACCTTGTACTGAAGTTCCTCAGATTCGTAATGGCTTCACTAATACTAACAATATTATGCCAGAGCATGGTAATATTACACAGAATTCAAAATTTAATGACTATGGGCTTTATAAGCCGTGTCTATCGAATGTATGTACAATATCTGCGAATTCTTGTACAATAAATGCGCCAGATATGTACACTGAGAGAAAATTATGGTATTAGTAACTATAAAGTGACAACTATTCATTTTTAGTTCGTGCGACCAATTTTTTAATAGTTGCCATAACTATCAAATACACGGAAAAAGTGCCTTGGTTATATATGCGCCAGACAATTAATTGGTTAGACCAACCAAGTTATTTGTTAGACTACCAATTTCTTGGTTGGACTAACCAAGTCACTTGGTAAGCTAACCAAGTCACTTGGTAAGCTAATCAAGTCACTTGGTAAGCTAACCAAGTGACTTGGTTAGACCAACCAAGAAATTGGTAGCCTAACAAATAACTTGGTTGGTCTAACCAATTAATTGCCTGGCGCATATATAACCAAGTCACTTGGTAAGCTAATCAAGTCACTTGGTAAGCTAACCAAGTCACTTGGTAAGCTAACCAAGTCACTTGGTAAGCTAACTAAGTGACTTGGTAAGCTAAACAAATAACTTGGTTGGTCTAACCAATTAATTGTCTGGCGCATATATAACCAAGTCACTTGGTAAGCTAACCAAGTCACTTGGTAAGCTAACCAAATCACTTGGTAAGCTAACCAAGTCACTTGGTAAGCTAACCAAATCACTTGGTAAGCTAACCAAGTCACTTGGTAAGCTAACTAAGTGACTTGGTAAGCTAACCAAGTGACTTGGTTAGACCAACCAAGAAATTGGTAGCCTAACAAATAACTTGGTTGGTCTAACCAATTAATTGTCTGGCGCATATATAACCAAGGCACTTGGTTGTTCCAACCAAGCCTTTTTTTCCGTGTAGTTCCTACAACTACCAAATAGTTACCATAAATATTTTCATAATTAGCGTAACTATGAAAATAGTTGCATGATCTAAAAATTAATAGTTGTCACTTTATAGTTGACTGTACAACTACGATTTCTCTGAGTGTATTTTGACTCCAAAAATCCAATGGCTTTGGAAAATTTGACAACTATGCAATTGTAATAAAGCGAGAGATTCCATGTTATTGAAAAATTTTACCACCCATCGAAACAATAACACAAAGAAAAAACAAATTGCACACTAATTATATAGTAATTACACAGCATCGTACTAATATTCTCATAATGGTTGCTCGACCCTATACAAAAATATTTATTATTTAAACGATCGTTAAAACATTAGTTAACATTTATTAATTGTTTAAACCTTTTTTTGTTGTTTTCTTTTGGTGTTAAACTACCCAAACCGTTTTCTCATGTACAAAGTGTTATCCAAATCACATATCTGATTGTGAAGTGAACGGACAAGCGTCTCCCACGTTGAGTTCGTTCACCCTTTCTATCCAAATATTATACAGATCGTCTTCTTTGAAATGGACTGATGAAAGATTCGAATGTTTACACAGGCCACGAACGACTGAGTTCAACGCGAGTAACTCTGTTTAACACAGACTAGAAAATGTTGGTCGTTAAATTGTGCTGGTCGTAGTAGTGCCAATACGATCTTACATATCAATTTGTTCGGTCGATAGTCAAACCTCCCAACGCGAGGGTTCTGCGGTTTACCTGTCATTTTTTTCTCTTTCTTTTCTCTCGATATCGCTATTTTAGATAAAACCAGATTCAATTTCCTACCCCAACTCCACCTCTTTCACCCCTATAGATACAACGCTCGACGAGGGTGTGCTCGATGACGAGAAAAAAAAAGTAATAATAAATGTCGGAGGGTTCCTGTGACTAGAAGATATCGAACCGTTTGGTGGCAGGAGAACGAGGAAACACGATAAGAGAGAGCCCGTGAAGAGGGAAGAGAAAGTTGCCAGCGTAATGTCTTCGCGGTGCGAAAATGGCCGTGGGCTGGCGTAGAGCTACTCGCACTCGCTCAGGGGTTGATACTTCTCGTTCTTTCACTCGTGGAAACAGAGCTTAGGGCTCGTGCAATGATACTCAAAATCAGTGTGGAAAATTTTCCGACTGCTGGCCGTTTCACACACCCGGAATAAAAAAAACTGTTGACATTTTTCGATTATTAACAAAACGTTTTTGCGCTTAAATGTCCACAGAAACTTTTTGGTAATTTTACAGGAAATTTTTGGTGGAATCCTAGTATTAGGAAAATAATATTGGAAATTAGAAATTGATGAATATTGTTAAAATAAAATTGATAAAAAGTTTCAGTGAGCGTTTTTCAGAAAAATCATTTGTTAAAACCTTAAATATTGGTTTTTACTATGCATTTTTGGTTTAACGAGCTAAAGTTATTGAAAGAAATAAACTTCAACCAACATAATTTAGCATAAATCGACAATTAGTAGTTGTCACTTATGGTTGAAAGGACTAACTCTCTGCACTATATCATTTGCTGGTACACGGTCAATGTCTGGTACGCTTGTATTAGCAGACGATCAGCAGAGCCGCAGAAGCGTAGCACATCGTGCCAGAGAGAGATTGTTTAATCGTGGTTCGTCGTGGAGGTAACATCGAGCGAGCTGTGCACATGGCCTCTCAGTACGTATAAACACAAGCGAGAGAGTGAGTCACGAAACGAGGAATACGGATAACCACGAGAACGTCGGATTAATTTCGAGTTTACTCTACAAATGAAAGGTACACGAATAACATAAGAGCAGCGTCTCGATCTCCTTCTGTTGTGTATTCGCGAGAGGTAGATTAGGCATACAATATCAGCGAAACCCGAGTGTACCCAAAGACCATAACTATTACGTTTCAGCTGTGGGCAAAAAGGATTCTAATACATACACTGAGAGAAAAAAAACGAAAAAAATGATACCAGTAACTAAATTTTTTGTTTAAAAGTGTTATCTGTACTAATTATTCATACACGGAAAGAAAGGCTTGGTTGAAACAACCAAGTGCTATGGTTATATATGCGCCAGACAATTAATTGGTTAGACCAACCAATTTCTTGGTTAGGCTACCAATTTCTTGGTTAGACTAACCAAGTGACTTGGTAAGCTAACCAAGTGGCTTGGTCAGACTAACCAAGTGACTTGGTAAGCTAACCAAGTGACTTGGTAACCTAACCAAGTGGCTTGGTTAGACCAAGCTAACCAAGTGGTAAGCTAACCAAGTGACTTGGTTAGACCAAGCTAACCAAGTGGTAAGCTAACCAAATGACTTGGTTAGACCATGCAAGTGACTTGGTTAGACCAAGCTAGCCAAGTGGTAAGCTAACCAAGTGACTTGGTTAGACGAAGCTACCCAAGTGGTAAGCTAACCAAGTTACTTGGTTAGACCAACCAAGTTACTCGGTTAGACCAACCAAGTGACTTGGTTAGACCAACCAAGTTACTTGGTAAACTAACCAAGTGACTTGGTTAGACCAACCAAGTGACTTGGTAAACTAACCAAGTGACTTCGTTAGACCAACTAAGTGACTTGGTAAGTTAACCAGGTGACTTAGTTAGACCAACCAAGAAATTGGTAGCCTAAAAAATTACTTGGTTGGTCTAACCAATTAATTGTCTGGCGCATATGTAACCATAGCACTTGGTAATTCCAACCAAGCCTTTTTTTCCGTGTAGTTAATTCAATAGTTCATAACAGTTATCGTAACAAAAAGAAAACATCATCACAAGCATAGTATTCTTTGAAAAATTATTCAACAAGTTCGAAGTCTAACTATAAGAAAATAGCTAATAGGTTGTATATTTAAGTCAACTATAGAATTAGTTACTGTAACTAAAACGTAGTTAATTTAACCATTTAATCAGTTAAAATACCTATTCAAATTGTTGCAAGTTATTGAACTAAAAAATCTACAGTTATGGCTTAATAGTTGCCTGAAATACCACAAATTTCTGTCAGTGCGGTACAGAATCGACATTGGATGCTGACGGATCTCATCATATTTGGATCAGTGTACACGTCTGACAAAATTATATTCTCGTTATCGGTTCTTCTCCATCCATCCGTCTTTCACCGACGATGTACCTTTTTTTTCTTTCTTTCTTTTTTAACACTCTCGGCATAGTCTCTCCATAACCGTTTCTTCGTGGCCTATGGGCTCTTCGCTCGAACTCTCGACACCGCCGTTGCCTCGCGTTTTACATTCCGGGTCTACAAAGTGTTTTGCCAGGGATAAACGCGACGGGGGTTGCGCGCAAAGGGATGAGAAAGCAAGGCAGCGAAGCAGCGACACGGAGATAGGATAAGAAACGAGAGGTTCTTCTCTCAGGGGTGACGCAAGAACGCGGTGTATATCCCGTCAGAATATATCCGCCGTTCGCTCTCCTTCCCGAGTTGCCTTCCCGTTTTACCTCGAACTTTCCACCTTCCATCCCTCCTGCCCGAGCATTTTTATTTATTTTTCCTTTTCTTTTTATTTTATCACTTTACCTACGCGAGAATACGGCTGCATCGTCGAGACCTCGACCTCTGCACTTTCCGTCGTACCAACCGTCCCAGGGTATAAGGGTTCAAGGATCAGCGAGAGCGAAGCGAAGACGGATTCCAGGTCCCCGGAGAAAATGCTACTATATCCGCCTCTCTGACCGTGAAAAGTCTCGACTTTGCTGGCTGGATTTGGGAAAGAGCTTCGTGAATAAGTGAAAGTCTCGACGGTGACGTCTCGCAATCGTTTAATTCCCATCTCTCAATTGTAACTCGATTTGTCTCATCTACTTCTCACTTTTTATTTTACTTTTTTCATCTATAGACTCTAGAACATTTTGCAAATTATGTTGGATGAACTATTTTTATCTCGAATTTACAAAACTTTATTCTTAATTCTCAAGTTAACATTTCACGACGTAATTCAAATTAATTACTTGATCGTCGTCATTCTGACGGTTTAATTCAATTAACTCGGACAATTCAGTTTTTAAAGAGATTAATTTTCCATCTGTAACTGTAAACAAAATCTTTGTGCCCCCAAACATCGACAAAACCATGTAAGCAAATGTCCAATATTTATTTTAAAAACCTTGTGTTCATTTTAGCAAAAAAAAAAAAGTACAAAATTAATGGCAGTATAATTTAATGTTTTAAATAAATTGTCATTCTTGTTTTACAATATATACTATTTACAATAAACATTTGTACATTTTACACATTTTGTCATCGTTAATTCTTCAAATTTACAAAAAGTGCCGTAAAATAAATGGTACAATTAACAAAACACTCAATTTAACATTTCACGACGTAATTCCAATTAATTACTTGATCGCAGTCATTCTGACGGTTTAATTTAATTAACTCGGACAATTCAGTTTTTAAGGAGATTAACTTTCCATCCTTAACTGTAATCAAAATGTTTTTACCCCCAAACATCGACAAAACCATGTAAGCAAATGTCCAATATTTATTTTAAAAATCTTGTGTTAATTTTAGCAATAAAAAAGTACAAAAATAATGGTAGTATAATTTAATGTTTTAAATAAATTGTCATTCTTGTTTTACAATATATACTATTTACAATAAACATTTGTACATTTTACACATTTTGTCATCGTTAATTCTTCAAATTTACAAAAAGTGCCGTAAAATAAATGGTACAATTAACAAAACACTTTTATTACGAACGAAAACTAGCGCTCCGAACTGAATTATCTTTTTTCTATAGAGATATCAACCAGCAGCGTTCAACTGGTACGTTGGAGTCGAATATCTAAACAACTATCGTTGTGTTATGTCTTCGGTGAATCCTCTTGGCGGTGGTTTAATCTTTCATTATATCATACACTGCAGATAAAGAAGTAAAACGAACTGCGCTCGATCTGTCGGTAATGCATACACATAACTAGTGATGCCCTCAAGAAAGTCGAGACAAGTCGAGGCGCATGAAGTCAGTAAACCTCGTATTGAACAATTGAACTTCAATCTATCTCGATATGTGTGAATGCAATCACGAAATACGAGATATTTAGATTGCATCGTAAAATGTGTCGAGATCTTGGGTGACATCACGAGAATTTGACAGTATCGATACGATACAAGATTATTTGAGAAATTCGATAATGAAGGGAAACAAGAAATACACAGACGGCACTCAAAAGCGAAAAAAAAGTAAAATTATGATTTTTATTTGAATCAAAACTCGGAAAAAAACTGTTTGCAAAATGTGCTTCGAAGAATCGAAGGCTCAAAAAATAATCGAAATGAAGAACAGCAACACGACTGCAGTGAGAGATCATGTGCAAAAAGCACATCCTCAACATTTTGAAGAACTCAGTGCGACAAACGCGAGCAAGTCCTTTCAGAAACCTCAATTTCAAATAAAAATAAACTTTGATTCTTTGAAAGCTTGTTTATATATTGTATACATCAGCAATATAATAGACACGCAATACAATCGACTATGAGACGAACCTCGAGTCAATTCTCGAGACGAGGTAAGGTGATTTTAACAAAAGGTAAACGCAATATATACGATTCAAAAAAGTATCTTGATTGAGCTCTGTCAAACGAGGAAGCGAGAATTTTAACCTCGTGCGGTATTACTACACATAACTAGCTTGACGCGCACCAACGGGGGGATTTTGATCATAGGGGAAAATTGCGACGAATACGACGAGAAACAACGTCTTGCGGAGTCGAAAACTTGGCGGAAAGTTCGTCGCGTAAGAAGTATAAGTAACGGAAATGGTATTGCCAACGTGAAGCGAACAGTGGACGAGAAAAGAATGAAGAAAAACGAGAGCGGAGACGGAGAGAAGTGGACGTCGTCGTGAGCCGAGAGCACGCGAGAGAATAGCGAGAGTAAGACATTAACCAGCTGCGTCGAGTGTCGAGCAAGTATTATAGCTGTGGCACGCTCGCTTCAGGGTAATGCAAGAGGCGAGTGAATCAAACGAATTCGAAGCGACTCGAGAGGCAGCCATAGAAACTATTCTGCTATATATAACTCTACACTTTTTCACTCGCCACGCGGAAAGCTTTACTCGTCTTGTTATGGTCGGAAACTGTGCGAAAGCTTCGAATTCACGAATAGCATGGCCATCCATTACGACGACGTGAAAAGAACGGACAGAAGCGAAGCTCTATCTAAATTTGGAGAGAGTTCAGGCTTGAAGTAAGGCAAAATGCTAACATTTACGACTGTCACTGAGACAGCTACAATGTCCCCTGGTAATTTTGTTTCAAACTCGTACATATATTCGGGAAAAGACCAAAGAGCAACGTATAAATTCTCACAGATTGCGATACAGACAAATCCAAATTGTAAATGTCACCATTTTTTTTAACTTTAAGGCCGGGCACTATTTTAACATGAAAAATATCTTCATCTCGCACGCCGTTTCTATACGATTTAAAAAAAATGGAATTGAACGAATGACTAATTGTTTTTGTGATGATTTTGATTTTTTTTTATGTTGTTCAATTTAACGCTTTCATAATTTCATAAAAGTTCAGTTCAATCACAAGTTGTTCAAGGGCATTTCGAGATGTCATTTATTTTCTAGGACATACTAATAACTGGTGAGAAAAAAACAAAAGATGGAAAAAGCTTTTTTTTCTTTTTCCAATTAACGACATAATCAATCAACGACTGAGGTATATTCTCGGCACGTGACCTCGCAATCCACAAAATGTAAGTTCTACTGGATCCAATATCACCGTTCATTACCGCGTAATATTGAGCTTTGCTGAGAAAAGAATTTTGAAGAGAAATGAAATCGAACTTCGGAACGACTGCAGAAGCTTATGGTCCCGAAACTCTTGAGAAATCCAAACGAAGGGACAAGTGGAAAAGCGAGGGGATTGACGAGCACAAGGGACGACTCTGTCTACCGTTTTTTTTCTCAACTTGATCGCGTTTCAAATCCTATAACTTTGAAGAAATATACAAAATGTGAATCTACAATTTCTGATAGCTTTAATCATTTTCTTGCATAGACGCAATTCATCGTATCAATAATTTCACAATCAACCATTAAATGGTTCACCTCAAACAATTTTAAAGATTCATAATATGTCAACAATAACATCAGATAAAATTAAAAAAAAAAAATAGAAAAACTTATATTTCCTTGTCAGACCAAAGAAATAATCAATCAATAACTAATGCATGTTTCTCACATGTGGCCTCGGAAAAGTCGATCGACGAGTTCGAAGTCAATGCCACCGTTCATTGTCGCATGTTATTGAGCGTTACCGAGAAAAAGTAAAGACAGCGGGCTCCGCAATGTCTACTTAAGCTTATAGTCTCAAAAACCTTGAGGACTTCACGGAAAAAAAGATTAGTTGCCATAACCAAGAAATGAGTTGACACAACCAATCGATTATTCTATTTCCCTATAACTCAAATGGTAATACTGACGATTCGAATGATAATACCGACGATTCGAATCCCAAGAACACGGAAAAAAAGGCTTGGTTGAAACAACCAAGTGCTATGGTTATATATGTGCCAGACAATTAATTGGTTAGACCGACCGATTTCTTGGTTAGGCTACCAATTTCTTGGTCAGACTAACCAAGTGACTTGGTAAGCTAACCAAGTGACTTGGTCAGACTAACCAAGTGACTTGGTAAGCTAACCAAGTGACTTGGTTAAACCAACCAAGAAATTGGTAGGGCCAATTTGGTTAGTCCAACAAATTTCTTGGTTGGACTAACTAAGTCACTTGGTAAGTTAACCAAGTGACTTGGTTAAACCAACCAAGAAATTGGTAGCCTAACAAATAACTTGGTTGGTCTAACCAATTAATTGTCTGGCGCATATATAACCAAGGCACTTGGTTGTTCCAACCAAGTCTTTTTTTCCGTGTGGTAGTCCCAACGATTGGATTAGTTAACCTAACTAATCCAATCGAGAACTAATCGTGAATAGTTGAGGTTACTATTCGATATGGTTGAGGCAACTAATTTTTTAGACATTGCGTACAGCAAATCGAAAACATAGTTGCCACAACCAAACTTTTTTTTCCGTGTTGAACACAGTCGTGCGCAAACGTCAGTCTCGATTTTCCTCAGCTTTGTCGTGATTTAATTTCTATAACTTGATTGAAAGTATGACTAAAATGTAATATTTTTATAAAGTCGATTAGTTTATTAACCCTCTAACTGCTGAGCATCTTTCGTGATAAACATTGGAAATTTGCATTGTTTTTTTCTTTGAGGTTGAACATGTTTCCGAATGAAAAGAATAAGGCAAACTCTTGGCACGTGACGTCGCAAAAATCGATTGACGAGGTTCGAGTTATAACGTTTTACCAATGTCACCCTTCATCATCGAGTGTTATTGAGCGCTGCCGGAAAAAATAAAAGCGAGCAGAGCTCCGCAAGGACTACCAAAGCGTATAGTCTTGAAAACCTTGAGGAATACAAACAAAATGGTTTGGTTGTAATAAAACAAAAGGTGCTCCAATCAACGGGCTTAATGCTCTCACAGCCAGATGATTAATTGATTGGATTGAAATTGCTTGATTTAGTTGGTTGTACCATCTCACTTGTTGCACTACAAATGTAATTGGTTACCAATAAAATTCGTAGAGAATCCAAGATATTACATTAACAGATACACTAACTAACTAATACTATTTTAATAATCATAGTAGCTACCCAACACTAAATCAATAGTGAGATCAACTAAACAATACGATTTTAATACTTAAACTAGCTAACTACTACTATTTCAATAGTTAAACTAACTCTCTAATACTATTTTTATAGTTCAACTAACTCATTGAACCTGACAATTTTGTTGTGTGTACTATTCACCTCAAGTAATTAATAATACTAGACCAAAACGACTGTCAGGTTATTACACTGACCAACCAGATCAGATTTACGGCAATAAATGAATAGGAAACTAATAAATAGTTTGTTTCACCAGCTAATCCTATTTTTCCATGAAGGGACAAGGCGAAAAAGAGAGATCACCGAGGACTAGGGTCAGAGACTGTTTCCCTCGGCTTTTACAAAATTGGTCTTTCTCCCTTTCCCCCCACTGGGCATATCGTCGTTTTCACGTGCAAAAGTATATAGATATATATATATATATATATATATCCCAACTGCAGATCTCCGGAGAGTCTGGCTGTCTCTGACTTTCTTTTTCCTTTTCTTTTCTTTTTTTTTTTTTTAATGAGCGTGCGCGGGCGCGCTTTACACCGCTTACTCTTATATCCACTCGAAAACTCTCCGTCTTCGTATTCTTCTTCTTCTCTCGCTATACAAACATCATTCGTGGATTCCTTTGGTGAAGTAGAAGATGCCGCGCGATGTCGGGGGTTGCTGCTGTTGCTAGACTCGTCGCCGTGCGAGAGACGACCATCTTATTCTCGAGAGTTTACTATACCGATTCGGGGGATTTACATAGGGTAATTCTTTACGGTTGGATCGAGCTACTTCAGCTATACAGACAGTGCTGAGCCGCGTAAGAGAAAAACTTTTTAATTCGACCCCTTCTCGCTGACCTTTTTTTTTCCCTTCAAACTTATTCTTTTTTCTCCCCAAACTAACCCTAACTCTTGGCTCTCTCTACGGTTTTTCTTTTTCTTTTTTTTTTCGTAAGCAAAGCCTCAGAACTTTGATTCAGAGTCTTTCCTTACCCGATAGAAATACAACGCACGGAAATCCCGGACGAAAGCTATAAAAACCAGGAATAATGATCAGCTTCAGTAAATCACACAGTGCACGACAAATCACATCCCTAGAAACTTATGTAAGTGCGTCCCGAGTTCGAATAACTTTTAAATTGACGCTGCGGAGCAAACGCATAATCTGCGATTATTTCCTAGCGCATAATATGTTTGTATGTACTACACTGCTTGTAATATTCAGTGTTATATTCAGTGTAATATTCAATTTATTTCAAAAATACTTATCTCTCTATATTATAAAAAGATCTCGCCGCCGCAGCCGCCGTCGCCGCCGCCGCCGTGTCAAGAATCGAGGAACTTAGAATAATTCGGGCTCAGGGCTTGGCGGAAGGGGGTGGAGCTAAAGGCTTGGGGCTAGCCCCACCCCTTTCCGCCAAGCCCCGAGCCCGAATTATTCTAAGTCCTTTTCCAAAAACATAGGTCCCCCAAGGCTGCGGGCACCTGTGGGGGGGGGGGGAAGCACCCTTCGGGGGGGCACCCTTCGGAGGGGCACCCTACGGGGGAGGTACCCTTCGGGGGGTCACCCTTCGAGGGGGGGGATTGCGATCGCGCGCAGCGCGCGAGCCACATTAACATCCTAGTAAATTTAGCAGGTAAATTAAAGCCAATTTTAGTTATAATAGATTATATTCATACACGTATATATATATATATATTCATTTAGCATTTAATTTGACAATAATAATAGCCTCCAAAATCAAGAATTCACGTAGATATATTATAAATAAACACAAAAATATTAAGCTAATAATTGTAGACACTTTAATTAAAAACATAATGTGTGTACCAATATACAAAATCCAGGTATAATGTCTTGTACTGCAATCGCGAACAATATTTCATTTATTACACTTCGTTCAAAATCAATTTTCATAAGACTCTATTCTTACATATATATATTGGTAAATAATAAACAATCTCGCACTCTCTGTCACTATTCACAACAAATTTATATTACAATTCTTTTATACTTATCTCGCTGTAAATTAACGATGACCGGCCGGTAAATGCGAGTCACACGCAAGTCGATGAACAATTTTACTCCAATTTATAAGTTGTCGTCAAATTGATAGAGAACCAGTCACGTCTGCCCGGTACTACGGTTGAGAGGCGAGAGAGCGATCCTATTGCACGCGACGAGGATTGTGATCTGCAAATTCGTGCTTATTCGGCAAAATTCCGTAAAAGCACGAATTCGCGATCGATCCTCGTGCGGCAATCGATAGATATTCGGCGCGTTAATTTGATTTAAGTATGTATCATTACATGCTGTCCAGTGGAGTTTATTTCCAGTTCATTCGTTTTAATGTTTATTAACACAGAGCTATTGGTGTAATTAGTACACATTGGATTTCAATAAGTGGTACATATATCTTTTTTATTGACAACGATTTCGCCATTATTTTTCATTTGAAAAAATAATAGTCTTTATTTTTATTTCTTTTCCGGACATCGAAAAATATCCAATTTCATTTAACGCAAATAAGACTCAGCAAATGATTTTCTGCGACAAAAAAAATGATTCATAAATTTTTCTTGTTTCCGGAAAACACGAATATCCGGAAAACGAGAATCTACAAAGTTTTAACGTGGTTGCCTACATTTATATGGTATTTAATTCCGTTTCATTCGTTGCGATGTACAGAGCTATTGATGTAATCAGCGCAAAGCGGATTTTTATAAGCCCTACCGGTTTTATTTTTATTATCGAAAATAATGTTAACATACATTTTTATTCCAAAAAATAATGTTCACCTGTAATTCAGTTTCGGTCATCGAAAAATATCCAATTACATGCAGTGCGACAAGACATATCAAACAAATCTACCCAAAAACAATCGTAAATTTCGCCAGTTTTCGATAAAACGAAAATATTTATGAAACAAGTATCGACAACATTTTTACAGCGATGCCACCAACATTTTAAGCTTCGACCGGTTGAAAATATCTGTTTTATTGGCCGGCACTAGTGGATCTCGATTATTTACGAATATACTGCTGATTTTTTACATAAAGAATTATGTAAATGCACTCCGAGCTCAAATAAAATTGGCAACATTATTGCTGGAAAAACGTGATGCGTAATCTTCGATTATTCCCTAGTACGAGGCATTTTCCGCATTACACTTTTTTCACGCTTTCGCACCCTTTTTACTTTGGTTTTAATTTAAGGGGAGGGAGTCAGGTAAAAAAAATTAATTTTTGAAATTCAATATCATCCAAATCCTATTGCATATAAAAATGCCCAATGCACTATATTGTTGGTACTCGATGAAAGGATTTTTTACTGTCGTCTGACTTGCATATGCTTTTCAATATTATCTTAAGCAAAGTTCTTAGGTTTTCCATTCGGCGCATGATTCAGATCAAACTACTAGGCAGATTGGAATGGTTGACGTCTCATTTTCTTCTTCATGAAAAGATACACCGGGTAAATGGAGCAAATGTTAATAAAAGGTAATATTTTTTAAGTAACATAATTATTAATAAATAAATTTTATGCTATTTTCTAAATCAGTGATTAACTTTGCTTTCGGAATGAAAAAAAAATAGTTTGCTCTATTTAGCCGGTGAATATTTTCATGAAGAAAAAAAAGGAGACGTCAACCATTCCAATCTGCCTAGTAGTTTGATCTGAAGCATGCGCAGAATGGAAAACCTAAGAACTTTGCTTAAGATAATATTGAAAAGCATCTGCAAGTCAGACGACAGTATAAAATCCTTTCATCGAGTACCAACAATATAGCGCATTGGGAATTTTTATATGCAATTGGATTTGGATAATATTGAAATTCCAAAATCAATTTTTTTGACCTGATCTCCCTCCCCTTAATATAACCTCCAGTGAAGATATGCACAGAACCGACGGAAAAATTGTGAGAGTGGGCAAAAAATATACATAAATAATAATACATAAAGAATTATGTAAATGCACTCCGAGCTCAAATAAAATTGGGAACATTATTGCTGGAAAAACGTGATGCGTAATCTTCGATTATTCCTTAGTACGAGGCATTTTCCGCATTACACTTTTTTCACGCTTTCGCACCCTTTTTACTTTGGTTTTAATTTAAGGGGAGGGAGTCAGGTAAAAAAAATTAATTTTTGAAATTCAATATCATCCAAATCTTATTGCATATAAAAATGCCCAATGCACTATATTGTTGGTACTCGATGAAAGAATTTTTAACTGTCGTCTGACTTGCATATGCTTTTTAATATTATCTTAAGCAAAGTTCTTAGGTTTTCCATTCGGCGCATGATTCAGATCAAACTACTAGGCAGATTGGAATGGTTGACGTCTCATTTTCTTCTTCATGAAAAGATACACCGGCTAAATGGAGCAAATGTTAATAAAAGGTAATATTTTTTAAGTAACATAATTATTAATAAATAAATTTTATGCTATTTTCTAAATCAGTGATTAACTTTGCTTTCAGAATGAAAAAAAAATAGTTTGCTCCATTTAGCCGGTGAATATTTTCATGAAGAAGAAAATGAGACGTCAACCATTCCAATCTGCCTAGTAGTTTGATCTGAATCATGCGCAGAATGGAAAACCTAAGAACTTTGCTTAAGGTAATATTGAAAAGCATTTGCAAGTCAGACGACAGTATAAAATCCTTTCATCGAGTACCAACAATATAGCGCATTGGGAATTTTTATATGCAATAGGATTTGGATAATATTGAAATTCCAAAATCAATTTTTTTGACCTGATCTCCCTCCCCTTAATATAACCTCCAGTGAAGATATGCGCAGAACCGACGGAAAAATTGTGAGAGTGGGCAAAAAATATACATAAATAATAATACATAAAGAATTATGTAAATGCACTCCGAGCTCAAATAAAATTGGCAACATTATTGCTGGAAAAACGTGATGCGTAATCTTCGATTATTCCCTAGTACGAGGCATTTTCCGCATTACACTTTTTTCACGCTTTCGCACCCTTTTTACTTTGGTTTTAATTTAATATAACCTCCAGTGAAGATATGCACAAAACTTACGGAAAAATTGTGAGAGTGGGGAAAAAAATATTTGGAGGGATAAAAAAAAGTTTTTCAACAATTTGTAATTAATGGAGAAACTGATGAAAAATGTCTCATAATGTATCGTACCATTGTCTAATAAACAATGCTTACTTCTATTTCATTCGTTGTACAGAGCTATTGATGTAATCAGTGCAAAGCGGATATTACGAAAGTGAATGATAAGCTTGCGAGCTCATTCTGCCCACGCGGAGTGCACAGAGCCACGATAGGATACTGCGGTAACAACGCGCTTGGTAGCTTGGACAGCCGTGGAAAACGTCGAGTGATCTGAACTCGTGCAATTCAATTCCGGGATGCGCGAACGCAGGAAGTTGACACAGTGCGTAATTGCGGTTTGAGGTTTTTCACATCAAACGTAATCAATTATTTATCCCGAATCAAACTAAGCCAAGTATTTAAAAAAAAAAATTAATATAGCCTCCGCACGACAATTTCTCTCTTCTCTCTATCTTGTCTTGACTGAGCGCTACGCTACTGCGATTCTTAATATTCCGCACGTCGCCGGTCTTACCGGACACTTTGAAATAGTAACTCGAATTATCTCTGAACACATCGCGAACAAAAAATGCACCGTTAGAAATTTCTGTATGAAAATTAATATAAAGTATTGGAAGTTTTTTGGCGGATAGGCGTATATTAAATTTAATATACAAATAAATATAATTAATATACAAAAAAAAGGATGCAAAGTAGAACCTTGCACATTGTTTCCTCATTATTTTTTGCTTTTTACAAAGCTCCCTCTATGAGGAAGCAGTATGATATTCAATTTTGGCTTCCTCATAGAGGAAGCTTTATAAAAAGCGAAAAATAATGAGTAAGCAATGTGCAAGGTTTTACTTTGCATCCTTTTTAAATTAGATAAATAAACATGTTGTGAATTTGCTTTTTCTATTTCGTTATTCCGTTATTTCGTTATTATTAGAGCGTTTTCGAAAGTAAATGTGATAACGTATATTATTAAAAATAATTCAACATTCCATAAAATCACAAATTTCATACCGTTTGTCACTAAATTATACATATATAATGGCTGAATATTGTTTCATTTATATACAAAACTTGAGCTCGCTATTTCAAGTTTTGCAAAAGTTACAATAGAGCGATAATGTCAATTTTTTGAAAAATTCAAAATTCCATAAAATCTGAACCACTTTACCGATTCGAACCAAATTCAATACCAAACAGCGTGAGTGCACCTACTCTTATAACCAACTATTTAGCAAAATAGACTAAATTTTACGAAAGTTAGAGCGACCACGTCCTTTTTTAAAAACATTCAAAACGGCATAAAATCGAAATTTTCGCACAGATTTTGTCGAAAATTGGTACAGTTGAAGAGGGTCTGCTGCTACACTAGTGTGCCAAATTTGAGCGCGATATACAAAACCGTTCTTGAGTTATTGGCGTTCGAATTTTCGGAGTTGTATACATACACACACACACACACACGTACAAACATACGGACATTTTTTCTAAATCACTTTTCTGGACGTTTTGGACAATTCTAAGTGTCCTGACATAAAAATCTCGAAATTTTTTGTTTTCATGAAAACAAAGCTTTTTCTATGAGGAAGCAAAATTGTTATAAAATTAATATACAGTATACTAAACACTTCATAAAGGTTGTATAAACTTAATAAAAATTAAATGAAATTTAATATGCCGTATTTGGAAAAGAACTTCCAATACATATATTAATTTCTCAAAATATTTTTAACAGTGTGTAGCAGGTTGAATTTTTGTTTTGTTCTTGTTCAAATGAGACCTGTCTGAAGAAAATCGGTTCCTCTAATTCCGTTATCAGGCATCGTCGTAATTATGGCAGAATAAATATTTCCCACACAACTTTACATGTCCTCTTATAACATATCATCTTAACGCTGCTCCGCGTTTGATGCGTTTAGCTGCGTTCAATTCTCATGATATACCTACGTGTAACGTGGAACTATGGCAACGAAAGTGCTTCGATTAGCACATGAGTACGCATCACGATCCCGTGTACCAAGAATCCGTTGTAATTTCCTGTAATTGGACACGCGTATCAGTCTGCGGGTTTGGAGTAGGCCCTGAGAGCACACAGAGAGATAATATGGCGAGGTGCTCGTGCAATTTCGATTAACGGATCGGCTCGAGAAGCTAACGTCGGAATTAATATCCGTTTGCGCGGTTAGTTACCAGAAATTCGATAGAGAGTGAGTTTAGGAGGTACAGCGAGGAGGATAGGGAAGCTTGGTGGTACCTACTCCTACCGCTCGCCGTTTCGGTGATCGTTGTGCACTCTGGTAGCAAACGGTTCATGATCCTATCGCGAGCGACTCTCTGCGGGTGGAGAGAACAGCAGGCGCTCAGAGCGTAGGCCTCTCTGTGTACATATATACGTTATGCCAGATTCAACGGCTGTGCGGCTAATAACATCATATATCGGTAAGGCTCGAGCATACCTCGTGTATCTCTAGCTCTCAGCGTGTTGAGTGTGCTGTGTAACGAACCGATAAGGAGAACGCGAGCTTTGAAACACACATAAAGGACTAGAGCTTTGAGTCAGAATGGAATTAATCGGGTATGAAGACTACAGAAGATTCTTTACCTCTTTTCCCAGCTTTTTCGTGTGTAAAAATAATTACATTAATATGATAATTCTTCGTATAATAAAGTTTTATTAATCAAATATATTGTTCTTGAATTGGAGTTAATATCTTTCCAATTCATAACATTTTATCGAAATAAGTTAATAGTTATTGATTTTCTATAATTACGTATTATCATTTTTTGATGATTTTTAAGAAATAAGAAATGCAAAAATTAATGGACGTTTTTTTAAAAATAGGGCTCATATATTTACGACTTTATAAAAGTGGCTTTTATTCCCAGTATTTTTGCTTCCTCATAGAGGAAGCTTTGTTTTCATGAAAAAAATTTTTTCGAGATTTTTATGTCAGGACACTTAGAATTGTCCAAAATGTCCAGAAAAGTGATCTAGAAAAAATGTCCGTATGTATGTGAATGCCGATAACTCAAGAACGGTTTTGTATATCGCGCTCAAATTTGGCACATTAGTGTAGCAGCAGACCCTCTTCAACTGTAGCAACTTTCGACACAATCTGTGCAAAAATTTCGATTTTATGCCGTTTTAAATTTTTTGAAAAAAGGACGTGGTCGCTCTAACTTTCGTAAAATTTAGTCTATTTTGCTAAATAGTTGGTTATAAGAGTAGGTGCACTCAATGCTGTTTGGTATTGAATTTGGCTCGAATCGGTAAAGTGGTTCAGATTTTATGGAATTTTGAATTTTTCAAAAAATTGACATTATCGCTCTATTGTAACTTTTGCAAAACTTGAAATAGCGAGCTCAAATTTTGTATATAAATGAAATAATATTCAGCCATTACATATGTATAATTTAGTGACAAACGGCGTAAAATTTGTGATTTTATGGAATGTTGAATTATTTTTAATAATATACGTTATCACATTTACTTTCAAAAACTCTCTAATAATAACGAAATAACGAAATAGAAAAAGCGAATTCACAACATGTTTATTTATCTAAATTAAAAAGGATGCAAAGTAGAACCTTGCACATTGCTTCCTCATTATTTTTCGCTTTTTACTCATTATTTTTCGCTTTTGTAAAAAGCGAAATATAAAATAATGAGGAAGCAATGTGCAAGGTTCTACTTTGCATCCTTTTTATGATTTTTAAGAAATAAGAAATGCAAAAATTAATGGCCGTTTTTTTTAAAAATAGGGCTCATATATTTACGACTTTATAAAAGTGGCTTTTATTTCCAGTATTTTTTGCAATTACTTTTATAAATAAGTGGTGATTATTTTGCATGATACAATTGCCCTCCCAATTTCTGCCCTGTTCCAGTTTTATTCATCTATATTTATATCAAAACCAACAATCTAGAGTAGTTTAAATATCCGTTCCAAGTACGTGCGTGACGTTGATCCGGAAGATCCTATTTTGTACAAAAATTCTGAGAGATTACGGCAGAACAGGCAAACTCGCTGTGAACGAGAGTTAACGAGAGTGTGATTGACGTTTCGAGGTTCCTGTTGCCAGGGTGAGCAAAGCAAAGCGGTGTAGCAAGTTTGAGCCACACATAAAGGACTTTAGCTTTGACTCAGAATGGAATTAATAGGGTATGGAGACTACAAAAGATTCTTTACGTCTACTATTGCTAACTTTTTCGTGTGTACAAATAATTAATCAATTTACAGTGAATTCTTGAAATAAATTTTTATTAATTAAATACATGATTCTTCAATGAGAATTAATATCTTTCAATAGTCAATAGTTATTATTTTTCTATAACGATCTGTAGATTTTGTAAATGGATGGTACAATTTTTAAATAATTGTTAAGAAATAAAAAATTCAAAGCTTAATGGAAATTTTTTTAAAAAATGAATTCATATTGAAAATGGATTCATATGAAAAACAAATGGGTACAGCAATACATTTTCGCACACCAAAAAAAAATTCCATTACATTCAAAGCCAAAAAAGAGTTATCAAATATTTTCCAGGAAACAAAAATCTACAATTCCATCAGTTTCCGGGAAAACCTCCAAAGCCGGAAAAAGGTCGATAAAATATTGAAGTGGGCGCTTATATTAATCTGAAGCACTTGTTATCTACGCCCTGTATTCCTAGTATTTTTTACCACGTACTGTTATAAACAGAGTTGTAAATGTCTAATACTTATAGAAATAATAATGATGATACGATCAGCTCTATAATTATGATTTTTTAATAATAACATGTAGCGATTGTAATACGATGATTAAACTTTGGAATGGCTGCAAAAATTATTATTTTTCAATAAAAATTCACGGTAATCCTTTGGAAAAAATGGAAAAAAATAAGTAATGCATTACTTATTTCTTCCATTTTTTCCAGTATTTCTTGCAATATTAAAGCGAAAATTAGTATTTTTTTCAGCTACTCAAATGTTTACCCTCTATTTTATAATCACTTCATATTATTATTATGAAATCAAAATTACAAAATAAATTGTACTGTAAACTATATCTCATGAATTAATGGGGATTTACAACTCTGGTTATAAATAATCTGCTCATAATAAATTTCTTCAAATTAAAAAAGCGATTCCCCGAGTCTTTTCCGTTCTATTCCAATTTCATTTATCAGTGTTTACATCGAACGCAAAAGAAACTACAGTAGTTAAGAGTTCCAAGCATGTACGTGACGTTGATCCCCGGAAGATCATGTTTCATATTAAAATTCTGATAGCCAACTGCGGAAGAGGCAACAAACTCGCTGTGAACGAGAGTTAACGAGAGTGCGATTGACGTTTCGAAGATCCTGTTGCCGGAGTGAGCAAAACGGGTGTAGCAAGTTTGTGAAAGCATGCCCCGAGTGCACGAGACCGCGGAGTGTCACGACTCCTCGAGAGGTCCTCGGTGCGTTCTCGTATCGTCTATGCGCGTAGTAGTGTACACGAAGAGTACAAACATACACGTAGAGGAAAATGGGGCAAAGTGAAACAGTAATTTGTGGCAAAAAATGTGCGCCAAAGTGAAACACTCCGACATTTTAATAAAAATACGTTTCAACAATACAATTCAGCCGTATTATTCAAAATACAATGTTTTTAAAACGCATACACTCAATCGCAATCAAATATATTCATGTTTCGTATCCCACATGAGCACTCGATGCAAATATTTCGGAGACTGTCCTATTTTGCTCCTGTACTGTGGTTCTCGCGATTTTGCTTCCTCATAGAGGAAGCTTTGTTTTCATGAAATTTTTTTTTTTCGAGATTTTCATGTCAGTATGCTTAGAATCACCTAAAACGTCGAGAAAAGTGGTTTAGAAAAAATGTCCGTATGTATGTATGTGTGTGTGTGTGTGTGTGTGTGTGTGCTGGGCTTCGAAAATTCAATCTCCTCTCACTCGGTAACCGTTCGAGCGATCCGGCTCAAATTTGGCACGCAAGTAGAATAGCTGCCCCTCTTTGAATGTTGTGATTTTTGCCAAAATATGTGAAGTCATTAAGATTTTATGTTGATTTTAATTTGTTGAAAAAAGGGCGTGGTCGCTCTAACTTTCGTAAAAGTTCGCCGATTTGGCTAAATAGTTCTTCATAACTGAAGATACGTTCAATGTTGTATGGTATTGAATTTCGACGAAATCGGTAAAGCGGTTCGGATTTTATAGAATTTTGAATTTTTCGAAAAAAATTGATTTTGATCTAAATTACGCCGCATTTCAACAAATGAACAGAAATTTTGTACAGACGAAAAATAACATTCAGAAATGCCATGTACCAAATTTGGTGATGATCGGTAAAGTCGTTCGGATTTTACACCATTTTTCATTTAAAAAAAATGTAGATTTTCGCTATAACTTCCGGAAAAGTTGAGAAAGTACGACAAAAATTTGTATCTAATCAAAATTAGATGTAACGGTGTTTGCAGAGGTGATTTATAGCTGTATAAAACACCTCTGCAAAAGAGACACAAGGTATAAAAAAAAAAGATGCAAAGTAGAACCTTGCACATTGCTTCCTCATTATTTTTCGCTTTTTACAAAGCTTCCTCTATGAGAAAGCCAAAATTGAATAACATACTGCTTCCTCACAGAGGGAGCTTTGTAAAAAGCGAAAAATAATGAGGAAGCAATGTGCAAGGTTCTACTTTGCATTTTATATTTTATTAATTCTACAGGAGTCGTAAGTTCCTGTGCGCTATGTTGCGACGAAAATTCAGCAGTACGTGTTGTAGTTAAACATTTAATTGACGACAACTGATTTCGTATGACTGATTGAAATAAATAGTCAGTATTAGGGAAAACGATAACTTGAACTATATTTTAAAAACTTCACGGTAAATATTACAAGTGTGTGTCAAACGTGTATAAGTTAAACGCTTGATGTTGACTCGGCAACAAGTCGCTGAAGACTGATTCGAAATTGATGCAGAAAAATGCACGTTTTGAGTTTTTCCTCCCTCCTTCCGATATGGAAGGAGATATTTCTTCAACGAAATGTCAAAATTAATCGAAAACACAATTAAAATATTAAAATCGACGCTGATGACGTTCAGTGGCGCCAAGTTTAAAAAATCATACATTTCCGAATTTGGGGAAGTTTTCCACTATACCGGACCAAACTTTTGTTTGGCCGACGCTCAAAATCGATTATTGCAATCGACTTTTTGAGTGAAACGCAGTAAAAATACACTTTCAGTTTCGTGATAAAACTATTTTTTGCTTATGCGTTTCACTTTGCCCCACCTTTGCCCTACCTATATAATAATACTAAACCGCCGGCGCACACACGGATTTTCGAGTACTCGCTTGACGCATTCAACGCCGACCTACAACACGCACAAACGACGCATTCGTACGTACATAGGTTGTGGCACACACAACGTAAATGTACATAGAACGCACTATGCTATGCGTATAGCGACGAGGTATACAGCCTGCATACAGCCAAGCAGTCATCCGCGCGACTCTTGTAGTATATATGGCGGCGGCGGCGGCAGCGGTCGAGTGAACCAGCAAGCGGCGAGTGGCGGACCAACCATTCCACATTCCATTGGAGCGTCTCTCCCTCTCAGCCGCACGCATGTAATGAAGTCAGCCCAGCGTTCTAAGCCCTCTGGTAATATCGGCCGCCAGCAGGACTCAGGCACCGAGATAATATTGGTAATGTATGCTAACGGGCTTTCGGCCACAGCAGACGTATCTACACATTTTTGCGTCCCTTACGCACGTCTACACACAAATGATTTACCGGACAACGACGAGAGGTACCGAGTAGCAGAACGAGTACCGATGGCCAGCGAGAACTACCCAAAATGAACATTTCCAGTCCCCTTTTTTCTACTCACGGTTTACTTGCACGAACGTACTCTACGTCATACACTGAGAAAAAAATATAATTGAATGGACTCATTTAGCGTACACCCTCGTTCAAATGAATTTTTCGTTAGGACAACCAAAATGCTTAGTTTCTTCAGTAACACTGTAAAAAATGTTCGCATTTTTCCTATACAAACGTGTATGAATTTTGTAAAACTTGGTATAGGAAATCGGAATTAATATGTTTGCATAGTAAATTTAATACAGATATATGAATTTTGATAATCCGGTGATTGGAAATTACAACACGTGATTATTAAATCTTCATTTACTAATTTAGTATATGAAAATCAATTTAAAATTTAATATACATTGTTCCATTAAATGTAAGATCAAAGTTACTCAAATTACAGTTACTAGTATTGAAAAGTACCAAGTAAAGTATTTGCAATTTCGTCTATATGGATATATTACTTTATGAAAAATGTTTACGTTTTTGCTACACAAAAGTGTGAGAAATTTACAAAACTCGCTATAGGAAATAAACATTAATATAGTTGCATAGTAAATTTAGTACGCGTATATGGATTTTACCAAACCGGTGATATAAAATTACAACACATGGTTACTAAATCGATCATTACTAAATTAGTACATGAAAATCAACATCAACACACAAATGATTTACCGGACAACGACGAGAGGTACCGAGTAGCAGAACGAGTACCGATGGCCAGCGAGAACTACCCAAAATGAACATTTCCAGTCCCCTTTTTTCTACTCACGGTTTACTTGCACGAACGTACTCTACGTCATACACTGAGAAAAAAATATAATTGAATGGACTCATTTAGCGTACACGCTCGGTCAAATTTTTCGTTCGGGCAACCAAAATGCTTAGTTTCTTCAGTAACACTGTAAAAAATGTTCGCATTTTTCCTATACAAACGTGTATGAATTTTGTAAAACTTGGTATAGGAAATCGGAATTAATATGTTTGCATAGTAAATTTAATACAGATATATGAATTTTGATAATCCGGTGATTGGAAATTACAACACGTGATTATTAAATAATCATTTACTAAATTAGTATATGAAAATCAATATGCATTTTCGGAATTTTCGTACTCGATTTAAAATTTAATATACATTGTTCCATTAAATGTAAGATCAAAGTTACTCAAATTACAGTTACTAGTATTGAAAAGTACCAAGTAAAGTATTTGCAATTTCGTCTATATGGATATATTACTTTATGAAAAATGTTTACGTTTTTGCTACACAAAAGTGTGAGAAATTTACAAAACTCGCTATAGGAAATAAACGTTAATATAGTTGCATAGTAAATTTAGTATGCGTATATGGATTTTACCAAACCGGTGATATAAAATTACAACACATGGTTACTAAATCGATCATTACTAAATTAGTACATGAAAATCAACATCAACACACAAATGATTTACCGGACAACGACGAGAGGTACCGAGTAGCAGAACGAGTACCGATGGCCAGCGAGAACTACCCAAAATGAACATTTCCAGTCCCCTTTTTTCTACTCACGGTTTACTTGCACGAACGTACTCTACGTCATACACTGAGAAAAAAAAATAATTGAATGGACTCATTTAGCGTACACCCTCGTTCAAATGAATTTTTCGTTAGGACAACCAAAATGCTTAGTTTCTTCAGTAACACTGTAAAAAATGTTCGCATTTTTCCTATACAAACGTGTATGAATTTTGTAAAACTTGGTATAGGAAATCGGAATTAATATGTTTGCATAGTATATTTAATACAGATATATGAATTTTGATAATCCGGTGATTGGAAATTACAACACGTGATTATTAAATCATCATTTACTAAATTAGTATATGAAAATCAATTTAAAATTTAATATACATTGTTCCATTAAATGTAAGATCAAAGTTACTCAAATTACAGTTACTAGTATTGAAAAGTACCAAGTAAAGTATTTGCAATTTCGTCTATATGGATATATTACTTTATGAAAAATGTTTACGTTTTTGCTACACAAAAGTGTGAGAAATTTACAAAACTCGCTATAGGAAATAAACGTTAATATAGTTGCATAGTAAATTTAGTACGCGTATATGGATTTTACCAAACCGGTGATATAAAATTACAACACATGGTTACTAAATCGATCATTACTAAATTAGTACATGAAAATCAACATGAATTTTTTGAATTCTAGTGATTGATCGCTAACACTTACCACTTAGCATCGACTTCTGATAAGTTACTCCAGATTTTCAAAAAGATTCCGTTCATCCAAAAATTATGTTCACTTGAAAATATTTCAAACTCACTTTACGCTCTGATTGCAATCAATTGAATATTCTGTTATGTCAATTATGAGTATGCTTGAGAGAATAATAGTTGTACAACTCTTATGTCATTTAGATATCCAAAATTACTAAGCCGTTGATAGCGTAGTCGGTAGCGTGCGTGCGTTGTTAGATTCTTAGGTAGGTAGGTCGTAGGTTCAAACCCCAGTGTAAGCGAAACATTTTCTGTGGTAAAAACCAATTCCCAACAATTTCTGATGACATAATTTGTGTAAAAAAAAAATGCCCGACTAATAATTATATTTTTTTAAATTGTTTTTATGTCCATTTTAAATTTCCAACACATATTTGAATTTTCAGATACCGCTCATATGAAAATTCAACATAAATGTTTATGAAATTTAATACACAAGGTCATTAAATATCAAAAGTAATGTCTATGAATTTTCAAATATATTCATCGAAAAATATCTTGCAGCGATGCAAAAACCAGAAACAATTGTGCCATATTGTTATCGAAAGCTACATTTTTTCCAATACCGTTCATATGAAAATTCAATATAAATGTTTATGAAATTTATTGCACAGTTTATGCATATGGTACTTCCAATACAAGTATATTGATATATTATATCAATATATAATTTTATATTGTATAATATAAATTTGTAAATTTATATTATACAATTTAATAATATAAATAATGTAAATTTATATTATATCAGTATATTAATTTTAAGAAAGATTTTTTTTACAGTGAATCGTTAGATTCAGTTTTCCAAAATTTATTTCCGGTAACGAAAATATTTGTTATACGAACAAAAAATTAATTTCAACGAGGGTGTACGCTAAATTAGTCCATTCAACTATATTTTTTTCTCAGTGTACGTAAACGAAAACATTTACCGCCTGAACTTTGCCGTAAAAACAAACGAGAGTGAAAAAAATATATATATCGGAGTCTCACAAGCAGACGGCATGTGGGTATACTACGATATGATTAAGTTGTACGTACGTATGTCGGGCTGTAACGAACCGTGAAGAAAGTTCCGATTACATCGGAGTGAAAAAAAAAAGTTCTACTTTTTTTTTATGCTGTTGTAATGAATGCTGGGCATACCGGGATATTTTTTGTAGGTCTTTCAGATACATCGAGGGAATACTATTAATTGTTGGTTCAGTTGGATAATTTTGAAATTCAAATGTATATTTGCTGTATTTTTCATTAAGAATATTCACAACGAGGTGATATAAATATCGATAAAATTGAAAATTCAAATCCAGGGGAGAAATTATATTTGCAATTTTATAGACAGTTGTATTATATTTACCTGAGGTATTTTTTTAAAAATCGTCCGTATACCTGCCTAATTTCCGTGAATGAAAATTGATTCTAGAGTTATTTGGAAATTACTAATTATGACATTTATAAAGTGCTATATAAATCGGAGTTGTCAATGCCTAATACTTATAGAAACAATGATAATGATACGATCAGCTCTATAATTATGATTTTATAATAAATAATATGTAGCGATTGTAATACGATGATTAAACTTTGGAATGGCTGCAAAAATTATTATTTTTCAATAAAAATTCACGGTAATCCTTTTGAAAAAATGAAAAAAAATAAGTAATGCATTACTTATTTCTTCCATTTTTTACACTATTTCTTGCAATATTAAAGCAAAAATTAGTATTTTTCTCAGCTATTTAAATGTTTACACTCTATTTTATAATCACTACATATTATTATTATGAAATCATAAGTACAAAACAAATTGTACTGTTAACTATATCTCATGAATTAATTGGGATTTAGTACTCTGATATAAATATTAGTTGAGTAATTTATTTCATTTTATAAATTCATAAATCTGTGATTTAAGTACTTTTTTGTAAGTAATGTGTGATGCTTAATTTGGTGGAAATTCTTAGCACAACAGCTTAACAATTATTGTGACTATGAAAATGGTTGCATGAACTAATAATCGGTAGTTCTGACTTAACAATATTCAACCACGAATACTTGCGTGTAGTCCAAAAATATTCTATACGTGGATTACAGCTATTTTATTTCAAAATATTTTCGTACAACAAAATAACATAAATCCTGTTCTATGACAGATACTGATAGATTTAGTTTGATGTATGTAAAAATAAGTCAATTAAAACAAAATTTAACTTAACATTACGTTAAGTTTTAGCGTTAAAATTTTTTTTAAAGATGAACCATATTCAATAATCATTTTGTATATGAATATAATGAAATTGTATATGAAGAGTTCCGAACGTCGGTACATTGAATAATGTTTGCTCGCGGCTAAAACAATCATCGCACTATAGAAAAGTTCTCTCTCGGGTTGGTGAGCGCTTGCACCGAAGGCGTGTCTCAAAATGTGCATACCGAGTTGACAGGTCGATCAGGCGTGATCGAGACGACGGGGCGCGTCGGAGACGTTCAGAAGCACGTGTGCCGGAAGTGGGATATCAACCGAGAACGACAGGCAATTCGTATACACGCCTCACACCCCTAAACTCGAGTTATTTTCTCTTCTCGAGAGCGAAACAAAGCAAACATATATCCTAATCACTATAAATCGCTTCGCGGTGAATATTTAAAATGAAGGCAACATTAATTCCTTTTTTAAGTTGCGTCGAGACGCTACCGCGAATCTTGATATATTTCAAAGAAAAAGGAAGAGGTAAAAGGTCATAATTAGTGATGCCCTCAAGAAAGTCGAGACAAGTCGAGGCGCATGAAGTCAATAAACCTCGTATTGAACAATTGAACTTCAATCTATCTCGATATGTGTGAATGCAATCACGAAATACGAGATATTCAGATTGCATCGTAAAATGTGTCGAGATCTTGGGTGACATCACGAGAATTTGACAGTATCGATACGATACAAGATTATTTGAGAAATTCGATAATGAAGGGAAACAAGAAACACATAGACGGCACTCAAAAGCGAAAAAAAAAGTAAAATTATGATTTTTATTTGAATCAAAACTCGGAAAAAAACTGTTTGCAAAATGTGCTTCGAAGAATCGAAGGCTCAAAAAATAATCGAAATGAAGAACAGCAACACGACTGCAGTGAGAGATCATGTGCAAAAAGCACATCCTCAACATTTTGAAGAACTCAGTGCGACAAACGCGAGCAAGTCCTTTCAGAAACCTCAATTTCAAATAAAAATAAACTTTGATTCTTTGAAAGCTTGTTTATATATTGTATACATCAGCAATATAATAGACACGCAATACAATCGACTATGAGACGAACCTCGAGTCAATTATCGAGACGAGGCAAGGCGATTTTAACAAAAGGTAAACGCAATATATACGATTCAAGAAAGTATCTTGATTGAGCTCTGTCAAACGAGGAAGCGAGAATTTTAACCTCCTGCGGTATCACTAGTCATAATCGTGGTAAAAAACGAACCTTTGTGATGCCTCAAATGCGAGTGTCCGCAGCAAGGTTGTTCGAAGTAAGTCAATTTCAAATAAAAATAAACTTTGATTCTTTGAAAGCTTGTTTATATATTGTATACATCAGCAATATAATAGACACGCAATACAATCGACTATGAGACGAACCTCGAGTCAATTATCGAGACGAGGCAAGGCGATTTTAACAAAAGGTAAACGCAATATATACGATTCAAGAAAGTATCTTGATTGAGCTCTGTCAAACGAGGAAGCGAGAATTTTAACCTCGTGCGGTATCACTAGTCATAATCGTGGTAAAAAACGAACCTTTGTGATGCCTCAAATGCGAGTGTCCGCAGCAAGGTTGTTCGAAGTAAGTCAATTTCAAATAAAAATAAACTTTGATTCTTTGAAAGCTTGTTTATATATTGTATACATCAGCAATATAATAGACACGCAATACAATCGACTATGAGACGAACCTCGAGTCAATTATCGAGACGAGGCAAGGCGATTTTAACAAAAGGTAAACGCAATATATACGATTCAAGAAAGTATCTTGATTGAGCTCTGTCAAACGAGGAAGCGAGAATTTTAACCTCGTGCGGTATCACTAGTAGGGATGGGCGATGTTTCTCGATTAATCGAAAGAACCGATACTTTTATTCGATTAATCGACTAGATTCATCCGATTTTTTTGTTGGTCGATTAATCGATGTCCGATTTTTATTAGGCGACATCGAAGTAGCAAGTTAAGATATTAAATTCGAAGAATCTTAATTATGAGCTTTCTTTTATGCAAACCTTGTAATAATTTTAACCTAAAAATCTTATAGCCTTAATAGTAATACATTTTTTTCAGTTACACATCTTTGGAGTAAATGGGATAGCAAATGTTGAGAATAAGCATGTACTTATAAAAAAGTGTTCAATGAGAAAATAAACCTATTTTTTAATAATTATTTTAATGTTTATTATGTACCAGATATTTTTATTCGATTAATCGGTTCATCGATTATTTATAGAGAAAAATCGATACTTTGTATCGATAGTTTTTTCGCCAATCGATTTTTCTGTAATCGATTTTTTTTTGGACATCGCCCATCACTAATCACTAGTCATAATCGTGGTAAAAAACGAACCTTTGTGATGCCTCAAATGCGAGTGTCCGCAGCAAGGTTGTTCGAAGTAAGCGTGGCCGGGATGTGTACCGGGAGGCCTGTTAGCAGCGAGCGGCCCGAGAAGCTGGCACAATGCAGCTGCCAGGACAGCTGCTCTAGCGAGAGCCATGCCGTCAGGAAGCAAGAACCGTCGTTGTTGCTGCATCCTCGCTCAGTATATATAATACCGTATAAATCCACACACACCGATAAACTCCACAAAAATAATCAAAAACAAAACCTCAAAACACACACACCAATATTTCACTGGGTGTTGCTGAAAAAATAATATAGAGCACTCATATAAGGTGCTAAAGTCACAGCGCGGTCACAGACTCATAGCGATTTCTGGCGATTCTTGCGAATGTCTCGCTAAATTCTTGGAGTTATGGGCTGTGTTATTATTACACAGAACGTTCCGAGCGCGGCGAAAGCGTACCAACGGCGTGGACAGTGTTGTACAACGTGCCCTTGAAATGAAACCGGCCGCGTGGTACTTGGTTATTGCCCTCCCGTAGCCTGCTACGATGGCTGCTCTTGCCGCTTGTCTCGCACGAACGAACATTCACCGCGCACGATGGAAGTGCGTTACTACCACCACGACACAGCTCGGCAGTTGTGGCCCAGGTAAAACTAGTCGAGCACGCTGTGATTTTGAAGCAAGCAACAGCAACAGCAAGTCAGAATACTCGACCGCGTGACTCCCCTCCGCTACGCATTCGTCCCGGCGGCTTCTTCCTCTCGCAGTATTTCTCTCTCCTTCCCTTTGGCCACGAGGACAAAGGAATTCCTCCACCACCTCAAGCACACGGCCACGGTACGTTGCAGGTACCACGATTGAGAACCCGACTCTCGCCTCCAGCCCTTTTCGGGCAGGTGAGACGTTAAATATATTTCCTACGTGATTTTTGTCTCCTTTTTTATTATTATTATTCGGAAACTATCGTGGTTCCACTTTCATCACTGAGAGCATCAGTGGATATCACTGATCTTATCGCTCGTCGATGTTTAACTTCATTATCAATACCAGCGAGATATCACTACTTCACGTATAAGATCCTTCTAGGCGATGAAAAGTGTGCGTTTTTCTTGATCGTGTTCGAACGTTTAGTCACTATGTAAACACAGGCAGACACGCTGAGCCAGACAGAAATTTTGAGCCACGAGGCTTTTCTTTACTCTTTTGCCGGTTTTTTTTTTTTTTTGGCAAAGGAGTAACTGAGGATGTGTTATTTTCTTTCAGGTAATATGAACATCAACTAAACACATAAAAAAACAACCGAGGAAGAGTCTCTGACGTTAGACGTCACATCTGCTTCTTGTGACTTTCACAGAGGAGTTGGGTAAAGGGTAGAGGCGCGGAACGTTGTATAAACCAAACGGAAGCTGCTACCCTTTCTACATTGTATTCGGGGCCGGTTGTTTGGTTTTAATTTTTCTCCTCCCTTCGCTCGTGTGCCACTCTCTTTTTCGCTGTGTTTATTTTTGTTTGTTATTGTTAAATTTTCGTCGGTAGTTCGTAGACGGAAGTGCGAAGGAAACTTTGAGTGCAATTGGGCGGCTTTTGACAAGCCGAAAATTTTTGGTTTGTCTCTGGGTGACGGAATATTGTAATACACGTTTTTGTAACGTGATGTCGTGATACTGTTGGGGGAAGTACGCGCGGCGTGCGAACCTCTCTCGTCAAAAGCCGCGGCACTACTGTTACCCTCGTTGGTAGCTTGCCGCGTCGTGGCAAGCTCGGCTCTACTCGGCTAAACTCGGACTCGCTCGACACGAACGACGAGGACCGCCGCGGCGAGAACGTTGGTTCCGGACACGCAGCCTATCCAATCCCACCAGGAAAACTCAACCGGCAAGCACCACCCTCGCACCTCGTCTCTCGTTCACCTGCTTCTTTTGCTCGCTCCTGCTGCTGGCTTACCACCTCACACGGCTCTTATGAGCCCTCTATCGCTTCAAGGCCGAACCCGTAAAATACCTTTAAGCATACCATCGTCTATGTGGATAAAATTCTATAGTTATGAAAGTAGATTTTTACGAAGAAATTTCGATTGAAATATTTATCACACGATCTTTGAGGAATTATATTTGTGTCTGGTGATTATTTTTATATGATTTGGCACAAATATATAACTATTTTTTTTACCTTAGTACACGAAAAAAAAGGCTTGGTTGGAACAACCAAGTGCCTTGGTTATATATGCGCCAGACAATTAATTGGTTAGACCAACCAAGTTATTTGTTAGGCTACCAATTTCTTGGTTGGTCTAACCAAGTCACTTGGTTAACTTACCAAGTGACTTAGTTAGTCCAAACAAGAAATTGGTTGGACTAACCAAATTGGTCCTACCAATTTCGTGGTTGGTTTAACCAAGTCACTTGGTTAGCTTACCAAGTGACTTAGTTAGTCCAACCAAGAAATTGGTTGGACTAACCAAATTGGTCCTACCAATTTCTTGGTTGGTCTAACCAAATCACTTGGTTAGCTTACCACGTGACTTAGTTAGTCCAACCAAAAAATTGGTTGGACTAACCAAATTGGTCCTACCAATTTCTTGGTTGGTCTAACCAAGTCACTTGGTTAGCTTACCAAGTGACTTAGTTAGCCCAACCAAGAAATTGGTTGGACTAACCAAATTGGTCCTACCAATTTCTTGGTTGGTCAAACCAAGTCATTTGGTTAGCTTACCAAGTGACTTAGTTAGTCCAACCAAGAAAATGGTTGGACTAACCAAATTGATCCTACCAATTTCTTGGTTGGTCTGACCAAGTCACTTGGTTAGCTTACCAAGTGACTTAGTCCAACCAAGAAATTGGTTGGACTAACCAAATTGGTCCTACCAATTTCTTGGTTGGTCAAACCAAGTCATTTGGTTAGCTTACCAAGTGACTTAGTTAGTCCAACCAAGAAAATGGTTGGACTAACCAAATTGATCCTACCAATTTCTTGGTTGGTCTAACCAAGTCACTTGGTTAGCTTACCAAGTGACTTAGTTACTCCAACCAAGAAATTGGTTGGACTAACCAAATTGGTCCTACCAATTTCTTGGTTGGTTTAACCAAGTCACTTGATTAGCTTACCAAGTGACTTAGTTAGTCCAACCGAGAAATTGGTAGCCTAACAAATAACTTGGTTGGTCTAACCAATTAATTCTCCAGCGCATATATAACCAACACACTTGGTTGTTCCAACCAAGCCTTTTTTTCCGTATACTATGTTGTAGCTCCCATTAAGGAGGTTGAAGCGCTTCGAAGTAGTTAAATCAATGGTAGACTTACAAAAAGTGTTTTTGATATATATAAATATATATGTAGCCAAATAGAAACACGATTCCTATATAGTGATATTTTTTATCCAAGTACTTTAAGGGAATAAATCATAATAGTAGTCTCATCGATTTAACGACCGGATTTTTAATGTATATGATTTCATAAACTATTGTACTTTATAATAGTTGTTGAAAAGTTTGAATCATTTGTTTTCATAATGCGCAAAAAAATGTTGATACGCTAAAATGTCAAAACGGATAAAAATATTTCTACCCTTTTTGGGACTTCTTACAAACTACTCTTGTCGATTCTTTATTATTAAATCTCAAGTCACCATTAACATTGACCCGAATTGATAGTTTTTCAAATTCATAATACGCCCTTAATTCCACTACATTAATTTTTGTGGCCATAACAGAACTTTGAAAAACATAAAATAAAATTCAAAAAGCTGTTGCAAACATGTGAAAATAATCAATTAATCAACTTTAAAATGAAAAAAATAGAGAAATATTAATCAATCGAGTTGATGAACAATATAAAAAATACAACCCTGTTAGTAAGAATTCTTTTTGAAAATCTCCAATGTTTATATTATTTTTATTTTCCCCTCCTTCCGTGAATTCTTCAAAAGTCTTTGGCCTCATCTTCTAGACTATTGTCTCATTATCCCGTATTCTATTTTTTTTTTCGTCCAGCCCACTCAAAAATCTATGCAAACTCGGGAATCCGGAAGGCACGAGGATCCGCAAGGTTGGTTGGATGTTCTACGATGACGACGCCATCAAAGAGCTAGTCACGGATAGAAGTACTGCGGAAGTATGTCGTTCACGTTTCAGAGCGGATGCGGCCAAAGAGGAGAAGAAAAGGCGATACGATACGTCTCGAGAACGAGGAAGAGCGTTGTACGCGAAGCGAACGACGTTGAGAGGGAAAACAGAGCGAAAGAGAGAGAGAGAGAGACAGAGAGATAATCGAAGTATATGAATAAGTCGATATGCTAATGTGAAAACCCCTCGAAGTAAGCTGAGCGGTACGTAAGAAGAAAGTTGCGAGGAGCCGCGAATATAACCAAAGGACGTTACAAAGTGCACGGAAACATCGAAGACGATTTTGTACGTACGCGAATAGTCGGCTAGCGCGGCGTATTACTGCACCGCGAGGATATCACTGCACGGCTGCTTCACCGCCACTAAGACGCGACAGCGCAGATATTGTACGTATAGAAGAAGAGGGATAAGAAGAAGAAAAAGAGAAGAGGAGAAGAAGAAGAAAAAAGGAAGAAGACTACCAAGGGTAAAAGAAAAAAAGTACTGGCACTACCACTTTTCTTCCATAGACAGAGCCACTTCCTTTGTTGTCCTCGGGCGTGTGTACAGCTCTAGAGAGAGACAAGAAAAGTCGTAAGAATTTTAGAACAAAAGGACGCGCGACGTAAAGCACGAATACAGGTCTTCGTTGTCGTAGTCGTCGTCGCCATCCTCTTCTTCTTCTTCTTCTTCTTCGTGGTTTTCTCGATGGCCACCACGAATCCCATTTCATTGAAATAGTTTAGAATTTCATGAACCTACCGACTCGAGGATACCGAAGGCGAGAGAATCTGCGACGTTCCTTCGTTCTTGTGTACCCGCGCGCTTTTCTACCGCATCAAAGGACATTAAACATTTTTCGGGATGCTCGAGCTCGCGTAAAGACTACAGAAGTGCAAACTCGCTGAGAAAAGATTATACTATAGGGTTATTCGGTGATGCGAACGATGAACCGACTCCACAATTGCACCTCTCGTTAATGCGAAAAGGCGAGACAACTTTTATATAAAAACGCAATCTATGCACTCTTTAAACTTGTTTTCTTTTCTCGGAACAACTATCGGGCTTTCGGATAAACGATTCTTCTATTTTTCATCGACGTGTGCTGAGCGAAATCCGAGAGATGGCAAAGTTGTTCCGAGTATCGAGCCAAAGAAAGGCTAAAGAAAGAAAAACGGAAAAGAATGTGTGCGCTCTATTGTCGCGTCGCTGGGTCTGTAAAACATGTGGAGCGCTCGCGCGGCGGAAAGCATCGAAAGCTGACTGAGCTCGGGAGTTTGCGTGACACGGAGACACGCGATAGGGTCGCTTTCACTCGTCTGCGAATACGAGTTTTAGCAATTTTGCACGTATATTTTGTGGTCAAACGGTTCAGCTATTGGCCGTTTAGGGAACAGCAATTCTCTATCTTCTGTCGTACACAGTAAAAATTTAACTAAAATACATATAATTTCAACAAATAATTATTAAACGCAGTCTTTTTATTTTACAAAAATAAAATTGTAATTATTATTCACGAATTTTTCATTTTTCTTTTAGCAAATATTATTTAACTTTTTTTTACATATAACAGTTTATTTCCATTTAAAATGTGACTTTATTGATTAAAAGAAAAAAATTAACAATTTTTTGTTTATGTAAATTCGACACATTTTCAAAACATTAAAAAAAAAAATCTTAAATTTGATTAATCCTTTTAGTCACTTTTAATTTTGTAATTTTCTTTTTTTTTCGTTATTCCACAAAAATGCAACAAAACTTTTGCTTAGAATTTAACTTTAATACTCTTCGGCAAATTTGACGAAAAACGTTTTTACATATAACAATTTATTTTCATTTAAAATGTGCTTTATTGATTAAAAAAAAAATTAACAATTTTTTGTTTATGTAAATTCGACACATTTTCAAAACATATTTGTATCTTACAATTTAGCAACAATAAAAAAAATCTTAAATTTGATTAATCCTTTTAGTCAATTTTAATTTTGTAAATTTCTTTTTTTTTCGATATTCCACAAAAATGCAACAAAACTTTTTCTTAGAATGTAACAATACTCTTCTGCAATTTTGACGAAAAACGTTTTTACATATAACAATTTATTTTCATTTAAAATGTGCTTTATTGATTAAAAGAAAAGAATTAACAATTTTTTGTTTATGTAAATTCGACAAATTTTCAAAACATATTTGTATCTTACAATTTAGCAACAATAAAAAAAAATCTTAAATTTGATTAATCCTTTTAGTCTATTTTAATTTTGTAATTTTCGTTTTTTTTCGATATTCCACAAAAATGCAACAAAACTTTTGCTTAGAATTTAACAATACTCTTCTGCAAATTTGACGAAAAACGTTTTTACATATAACAATTTATTTCCGTTTAAAATGTGCTTATTGATTAAAAGAAAAAAATTAACAATTTTTTGTTTATGTAAATTCGACACATTTTCAAAACATATTTGTATCTTACAATTTAGCAACAATAAAAAAAATCTTAAATTCGATTAATCCTTTTAGTCACTTTTAATTTTGTAATTTTCGTTTTTTTCGATATTCCACAAAAATGCAACAAAACTTTTGCTTAGAATTTAACTTTAATACTCTTCGGCAAATTTGACGACAAACGTTTTTACATATAACAATTTATTTTCATTTAAAATGTGCTTTATTGATTAAAAGAAAAAAATTAACAATTCTTTGTTTATGTAAATTCGACACATTTTCAAAACATATTTGTATCTTACAATTTAGCAACAATAAAAAAAAATCTTAAATTTGATTAATCCTTTTAGTCACTTTTAATTTTGTAATTTTCTTTTTTTTTTCGATATTCCACAAAAATGCGACAAAACTTTTGCTTAGAATTTAACAATACTTTATTGATTAAAAGAAAAAGAATTAACAATTTTTTGTTTATGTAAATTCGACACATTTTCAAAACATATTTGTATCTTACAATTTAGCAACAATAAAAAAAAATCTTAAATTTGATTAATCCTTTTAGTCACTTTTAATTTTGTAATTTTCGTTTTTTTCGATATTCCACAAAAATGCAACAAAACTTTTTCTTAGAATGTAACAATACTCTTCTGCAATTTTGACGAAAAACGTTTTTACATATAACAATTTATTTCCATTTAAAATGTGCTTCATTGATTAAAAGAAAAAAATTAACAATTTTTTGTTTATGTAAATTCGACACATTTTCAAAACATATTTGTATCTTACAATTTAGCAACAATAAAAAAAATCTTAAATTTGATTAATCCTTTTAGTCACTTTTAATTTTGTAACTTTCGTTTTTTTTTCGATATTCCACAAAAATACAACAAAACTTTTGCTTAGAATTTAACAATACTTTATTGATTAAAATAAAAAGAATTAACAATTTTTTGTTTATGTAAATTCGACAAATTTTCAAAACATATTTGTATCTTACAATGTAGCAACAATAAAAAAAAAATCTTAAATTTGATTAATCCTTTTAGTCACTTTTAATTTTGTAATTTTCTTTTTTTTTTCGTTATTCCACAAAAATGCAACAAAACTTTTGCTTAGAATTTAACTTTAATACTCTTCGGCAAATTTGACGACAAACGATTTTACATATAACAATTTATTTTCATTTAAAATGTGCTTTATAGATTAAAAAAAAAATTAACAATTTTTTGTTTATGTAAATTCGACACACTTTCAAAACATATTTGTATCTTACAATTTAGCAATAATAAAAAAAAATCTTAAATTTGATTAATTTTCGTTTTTTTTCGTTATTCCACAAAAATGCAACAAAACTTTTGCTTAGAATTTAACTTTAATACTCTTCTGCAAATTTGACGAAAAACGTTTTGGTTACTTAAAATTTTTTTAAATGTTGTTTTTGGTCTGTGTATTGCTGTGATATGACGGTGAATATGTTTTACAGGAGTATCAGCGGATGTCGTCTAGCAACTGTCACAATTTACACAACGTGGTACATGGAGGTCGATACACGAACTCGATCCCTTGTATAATTTCCATACAACTTCTGGTCGTCGTTGAGCAGAATCTTGGGGAGTTTTGTCTCGAGTGCTAAAAGAACCTACGACTCTCAAGTATATACGAAGAAGAAGAAGAAGAAGAAGAGGAAGAAGAGGAAGAAGAAAAAGAAGAAGCAATCGGCGATGCTGACAAAATATGGTGACGACTGGAAGCATAAAAAGAAGGAGTTGAAGAAGGAGCTGAAGTAGCGATGCACCGGTGGAGGAAAAAGATTTTGATATTGCGAGATGGCATTAAATTTTCATCCTCTTCAAATGGAGTTCGCGTTATTCTACATTGACACAACTTTGCGGAAGCGAACACGAATCACGAAATCGTTCTGCACCGACGTTTCCACTTGAGTATTTGCGAAAATTTCGAACGTTAATGGACGCGCGTTCGTGAAGAAGAACGTATTGCTATAAGATTCGAAAGAATTCACCTTTCATTGAATATATTATTAAACCAAAGTATAAGGGCAAACTGTTAACATTTGAATTACTAAAGCTCTTATAGTTCAACGCCTCCAACGTCGATCACGCGTAAATTCCTCGTGAAAATGTGAATTTAATGAAGACTTCGAGATTATCTTCGCGGAAACTTGAAGAAAAATGATAAGGCATGCGCAACACTGGCAAAAGATAAAAATTCTTTCATTGAATATTAAACAATGTAGTTCGTTGATCATTTTTATATAAAATAGGATATGAGTGATATTAAATTTTTACATTTAATTATTTAAACCTGACACATAAGTATATATAACAAATGTTGAAATTAAATTCTTGACAAGTTATAATTATTTTCAAAAAAATTCTTTATTTGACTATTGAAATATTCCTTGGCAACACATAAGAGTATCAATTTACAATTATTATCTATTTAACCGATATAAAATACTCCAAATTCATCAGTTCATAATACAGTTTTAATATTCTCAAAGTACTATTTTCATATTTCGATTTTTGCTTGATAAAAATCATCAAAATAACTTGCTGGCATCCATGAGTCTAAAATAAATGGTCGACGTTATATTGATACAGTTATAACGTAGCAATTATGATGTCCATATCCCAAAAGACGTTGGTAACAATATAATGCTAATTCGAAGGTTTCAGTGCTCGAGAAAGCGAGAAAAACGGTAAAGAATAAGCAGGTGGTGTTAGCGGTCAGAAGAAGATGAAGGGTTTTCAAGACTCGAAGTGGATCTTCCTCGACTGCCACGGTTACTAATGCTAATGTCTTGTTCGCGCGGACCCTCGAATTCGGGTGCCCGAACCGTCGGTCCGCTAATAAATTATACTTAATATTTGCGTGTGGTAACCGTGCGGTCCACACGGTAACACATGTTCCCTCACACTCGCGCCTTCTCCACTATAACCTTCGTAAAAGAATTGTATATAGTCCTACATATGGAATTGGTAATATGGTGTAAAACACGTCAAGGCGGCCACACGAATTTTTCATTTCAATAAAAAGTTTTCATATTTCTTGAGGATTTTGGTCTGGCTGAAAACAAAAATTGCAAATTTTTTCAGATTTTTTTATTGCATATTTCAGCCGTTACAAATAACTGAAAATAATAATCGTTAATTTTTTAACGCCAAAACTACGACGCTCGCAAAAAAATCATGTTAACAAAAAATTTAAGGTATCTACGCGGTCCACACGGTAACACATGTTCCCTCACACTCGCGCCTTCTCCACTATAACCTTCGTAAAAGAATTGTATATAGTCCTACATATGGAATTGGTAATATGGAGTAAAACACGTCAAGGCGGCCACACGAATTTTTCATTTCAATAAAAAGTTTTCATATTTCTTGAGGATGTTGGTCTGGCTGAAAACAAAAATTGCAAATTTTTTCAGATTTTTTTATTGCATATTTCAGCCGTTACAAATAACTGAAAATAATAATCGTTAATTTTTTAACGCCAAAACTACGACTCTCGCAAAAAAATCATGTTAACAAAAAATTTAAGGTATCTAACGTTCTTTTCAACAAATTTTTTTGCAAATTTTTCTACTCCGCTTTATGCTATTTTTCAATTAAATAATATTTCAATATTTTTTTTCTCCGAAACTGTGTTCTCGATTCAAGATGAGATTTTTACATTTTGTTTCTTAATATATTAAGAATCTGAAAAAAAATTGGCGAGATGGGCGGCCACTTCGTTCCACAGTTACAGCTCTTCGAATGATCGAACATAACGGTAATCTAATGTGTAATTGCTCTCTGTGTTCAACAGGGTTGAGACTGTCGATAGAAAAAATCTAAAGCCCGCATCACTTGTTTATTTTTTATTATTAGGTTAATTGGCAAATTCCCCCGTACCTGTCGTCCACACTTTGTGTTCACAACGCAGAACGATGGTCGGGTAACATTGAGCACGTGAATATTGAACTCAAGAGACATTCATTCACCACGTTTTGCCAATTTTCGATTGATCAGAAAAGAGCACGATGATGAATTACGTTGTCATCAGGAAAAAAGTTTCCATTCCATCAGTCGATAAAATAAATGTATTAAAAAACCCAAAAATTGAAGAGGGAAAAATATCCGATGCAAAAAATGCAGTGCGGGCTTTAGAATTATTATGTAGACAGTCTGTGGAACGTACAGAGCAATTACACATTAGATTGCCCTGGTATTCGATCGTTTGAAGAGCTGTAAAAGTGGAATGAAATCGCCGCCCATCTCGCCAATTTTTTCTCAGATTCTAGACATATTAAAGAACAAAATGTAAAAATTTCAGCCGAATCGGGAACGCAGTTTTGGAGAAAAAAAATATTATAATTTTATTCCATTGAAAAATAGCATAAAATAGAGTAGGAAGATTTTGTAAAAAATTTATTGAAAAGAACGTTAAATACCTTACATTTTTTGTTCACGTGATTTTTTTGCAAGATCTGTAGTTTTCGCGTTAAAAAATTAACGATTATTATTTTCAGTTTTTTGCAACGGCTGAAATATGCGATAAAAAAATTGGAAAAAAATTGTAATTTTTGTTTTGAACCAGACCAACATCCTCAACAAATTTGAAAACTTTTTATTGACATGAAAAATTCGTGTGGCCGACTTGACGTGTTTTACCCCATATATAAGTCTGTATAAACTCTATATAAAATTTATATATAAGATCACCAGTGAAGTAGGGTTTATGTATAAATTGTATATAGATAACATATAGAGCATATGTGGACGGATTATACATGTCCAATTCTATGTTTGAAACTGTACGTATTTTTAATATAGTCTATATATGATTTATTTTCTTGCAAAGTCGGCCAAGTTAAAAAATTATAAATAGTACGATATATTGAATTGAACATAAGCAGTACAATCTATATGCAATTTATATATAAGTTCACCAGTGACGTTGGGTTTACGTATAAATTGTATATAAATTACATATAGAGCATATGTGGACTATATATGGGGCATTCCACCCCGTTTCGACCTGGATTTAACCTCGACGTTTCCGATTTGGCTCATTATTTTTTACAGGCTTAGTTGAACCCTCAACTACACAATTTTTTTTTTAAATCCATTTTTTTTAAATATATTTTTAAAGTGACATAGAAAACCCCATAATTTAAAAATCTGATAAAATTCTGAAAAATACTTTGTTCAATAACAAAATTATGTAGCTTATAGTTAAAGTGGGGAAGATTTTCCTTGTTACAGTTTTTAAGCTTTTTTTATTTAAAAAAATTATTTTAATTATTTAAAAAATAGAAAAAATAATTAATCTACTACAGGCAATTGGTCAAATGTGTATTTATGTAAAACCGAATTTTTCAGAATTTTTTCTGATTTTTAGTACATTGTTCAGATTTTTCCGAACTGCGCAAATTTTTTTAAAATATTTTTTTAAAGTGACATATAAAACCCCATAATTTAAAAATCTGAAAAAATTCTGAAAAACACTTTTTTCAATAACAAAATTATCTAGCTTATAGTCAAAGTGGGTAAGATTTTTCTTCTAATAGTTTTTAAACTATAAGAAGAAAAATCTTCCCCACTTTGACTATAAGCTAGATGATTTTGTTATTGAATAAAGTATTTTTCAGAATTATATCAGATTTTTAAAATATGGGGATTTTATGTCACATTAAAAAAATATTCACAAATAATATGCATGGTCCGGAAATATCTGAACAATTTCCTAAAAATCTGAAAAAATTCTGAAAATTTCGGTTTTACATAAATAAACATTTGACCAATCGCCTGTAGTAGATTACTTATTTTTTCTATTTTTTAATAATTTTCTAAATAAAAAAATCTTAAAAACTGTAAGAAGGAAAATCTTTCCCACTTTGTCTATAAGCTAGATAATTTTTTTATTGAACAAAGTATTTTTCAGAATTTTATCAGATTTTTAAATTATGGGCTTTTCTATGTCACTTTAAAAATATATTTAAAAAAAATGGATTTAAACAAAAAATTGTGTAGTTGAGGGTCCAACTAAGCCTGTAAAAAATAATGAGCCAAATCATAGAGGTCGAGGATCAAATCCAGGTCGAAACGGGGTGGAATGCCCCATATGCTCAATTTTATGTTTAAAACTATACATATGTTTAATATATTCCATGTATAATTTTTTAACTTGGGAAGGCGCAAGCGCTTGGTTCGCCGGGATATGAAAAAGGTCATGGAAGATGTAGGTGCCTCGAGCGCTGCTATTGGTCAAAGCCGAAGACTTCGTTCACTCGCCTTTTACATTTCACTTTGATAGATTCTGACAGTAAAAGGTGGGGTCGTTCTGGATGCTCCTTTGTTTCACAAAATCCGCTTAAACAACTCGCCACACCCTCTAACCAAAGTGGCCTCCTATTGGCTGTGTCAACTGCGTCAAGACGTCGGAGAACTTATCCGAATTTATAAAGGAATATTTAGGCTAATTCCGGTTCAGATGGTCGTCGCCATTAGACGTTTTAACGCTGCCTAATGGCACCAGCTTGTCATGGCATTAAAGTTTGTCCGCGAATTGCAAAGTTGAAGAGAGTGGAAAAACGATATACGTAAAAGTACAAAACTTAAGTTTTTTTTTTTAGAGTTTCGAAAGTAAAATCTTCCATAACAAAGCTTAAGGAGCATTTATAAGAGTAATCTATGAACGTGCGCACTATTAAAAAATCTGCTTGACATTTAAAGTATGGGTTTAATGGATGAGAAGTTTTTATGCACAGGCTAATATGTTTTTAATTTAATATAGTAGGGTAGTGTAAATTTAATATACGGTAAACTAAGAACGTTTAAAAAAAGTTATTATATAGTATATAACAGTACTTTCATTTTACAACATACTTGTATATACAATTTAATATACCGACATATTTATATAAACGTTGAGTACCAGCGCACAACATTCAGAATATTTTTCAAAGTGGAAATAAAGTTTCTATGATAAAGTTATAACAGATCGTATATCTTACATGGAAATAAAGTGTATATAATTATATTTTCAAGACATAGAACTTTTTGCCGCATTATATGGTTGTCATATCTATTATATATAACTTCAATTATTTATATATAGCGAAATATACCTGAGATATATCTCAGATATAAAACTTTTTAGCAATATATATTAGGGTGGTCCATTTTTGCTGTTCTCTATTACGAAAAATAATTCCTGGTAAATCATCGATGTGATAAAAAAATATGTAGAGGTCGCGACGGAATTTTAAAATTTCCTTGTTTTAAACATTTTTTTCAGTGGAAATTCCCATGTATATCTTTCCATTTTTTGCATTACATGAGTGTAGAGATACTGGATATCACTCCGACAGTTCGTTATTGTTTTATGGTAGCTTTAGAGTACGAAATAATTGCAACTGCGAAAAATGTGTGCTGTGAAAGAGAAAATTAGAGGATGAGCGGATATTTTCAAAAAATTCAAAATGTGATAAAATTTTTATCGCTAAGCCGATTAACGCCGAATTAAATCCCAAATCCTGCCTGATAATAGTATACTTGTGTACCAAATTTCAGCTAGATATCTGCAAAATTGTGGAAGTCGGAACGAAAACAAACTTAAAAAAAAATTACAAACTTCGCTACCGGCGTGATGTGATATATTTATCACAGAATAACTGTGCTATATCAATACTAAAAAATTCTCGTAAAAACAGTGAATGATAATGATAAACATTTGGCCACAGGATTAACAAATTACATTCTGGATATGCCGGAAACAATTAAGTATATTATGAGACACTTTATAACAACAATAATTGTCCGAAAGCTTCAAATGTTTACGATTATCATTCGCTCTTTTTACGAGAATTTTGTAGTTTTTATATAATAGGTTTTTTGGGATAAATACATAATATTATACAGATAGAGATTTACTGAGATAATTTTATAATTTTACAATTATAATTTTATCATTTTTTTTTAAGTTCGTTTTTGTTCAAAGGTCCATAATTATTTAGATATCTAACTTCAATTTGGTTTACAGGTAGAATATTGTCAGACAAAGGTTGGGATTTAATTTGGCATTAATTCTCTTAGGGATTGAAATTTTATGGCATTTAATTTTTTTTTTAATTTGCTCACCCTCTATTTTTCACTTTCACAGCACATATCTTTCGCAGTTGCAATTATTTCGTACTCCGAAAACTACCATAAAACAATAACGGACTGTCGCAGTGATATCCAAAATCTCTACACCCATGTAATGCAAAAAATGTGAACATATACATGAGAATTTTCACTGAAAAAAATTATTAAAACAAGCAAATTTAAAAATTCCGTCGCGACCTTTACATATTTTTTATCGCATCTATGATTTATAAGAATTTTTTTTTGTAAATTTATAAGAATTTTTTTTTTGTAAATTTATAAGAATTTTTTTTTGTAAATTGTGCCAAAATGAGCCACCCTAATATAGGTATATGAATTATATATAGGAATATATATCTAAAGTAAATTTTATGTCCATGGGAGATCACTTGAGTCTATAGAAAGTAGGCCATCGTTGATCAGCTCAAACTTTGTATTGACTTGAAAACTGACATTAAAAGTTTCACTATAAAACTCCCCAAAGTCTACTACAAGTCTATGATCGAAGCCAGTGTATATCTATCTATAAAAATAGCATAAAGATATAAAAAATATAAACAATGAAAAATGGAATACGATAATAAAGACATAAAGTAAGTATGTTACTTTCGGTTATCCTTCTCTAAAAAGTATGTACCCCATATAATGATGGGACTTTACATTTTTTTCTAAAGACTGGAAATGCTCCAGACCTCGCAAATTTGAAGTTATCAAGCTAAATACTAATTTATAATTGAAAGAATGTTAAAGGACAATTGGCAATCAATTTGAGTCAAATCTATAAAGAGTTTCCGATTCGATAAGATTTGGAATTATTGGAGAAATTTGTTAGATCTCTTAATTTTTTGGGAATTTTGATTATATATATTACTAGGATTTTATTGTGGCTTGCGCGCTGCGCGCGCTCGCAATCACCCCCCACCCAAGGGTGCCCCCTCCGAAGGGTGCCCCCCCCCCCCCCCCCCCCCGAAGGGTGTCCCCGCTGAAGGTGCCCGCAGCCTTGGGGGACCTATGTTTTTCGAAAAGGACTTAGAATAATTCGGGCTCGAGGCTTGGCGGAAAGGGGTGGGACTAGCCCCAAGCCTTTAGCCCCACCCCCTTCCGCCAAGCCCTGAGCCCGAATTATTCTAAGTCCCTCGATTTTTGACACGGCGGCGGCGAGATCTTTTTATAATATAGAGAGATCCCACATAGCACATAATATTGTCTAAATATTGCAGGAATATTTCGAATATTTCATTACACAGGAATATTTCCATAAGCTTCTAATCGAATATTCACAAATATTTAATTGCAATATTGACAACTTAAAGTTCAGAAATATTGTTGAAGGTAAAACAATTGCCAATCATTTTAAATATTTCTGAATATTACCTGTAAAGCAAACCATCCCATTTCTTCAACAATATTTCACAAAGTTTCGAATAAAAGGTTCCAGATTAGATTTTGCAAACATTACAATGAAACTTTTTTGCAACATTACAATATATTTCAAATGGAAATTTCTTAATTAGTTTAAAAAAGTTGAATTTGAAATGATTTGTATTTCGTGATAAAAAGAAATTCACCTCGTTCTCTTGAGTATCATTCGATTTGAAAAAACTGAAATTCAATCGGGAGGTCGCCACACTGAGAAAAATAAATGCGACAACTTGCTGAATATAGTAAGTTCTACTATAAAAATAATGAAATGTGCCATAATTTAGTTGCTACATACATTATTTATTGTTACAGCAACCATAAAAACATTATTGTCGTCTCAGGGAAACATGTGTATAGTTGAACTCACCATCACATTTTTTGGGTGCATATGATTATTTGGAAATGAGGAAAAATTCTGACAGAAATCGGAAGCCTCATTAGAATTTACTGGAAAACGCGGCATGGTATGAATCAATTTTTTTTACAAGATTATCATGCACCAGAAATCTTCTGAAAGGTTGCTCTATCTTTATTTTTTAATTCATCAGTCTTTGTCGACAAATCACATGGGCGATAAAAGTATAACGTTTGTATAAGTAGTCGACTCTAATATTGTTATATATTTTTTAAGCTGGATCGCTTTTTAATAAAAAATTACTCATCGTTAATTCGACGTGGATATGCTACGTAGATGAGGTTGTGAATTCGAATCCTGGACGGGATTTTTTTTTCCTATAAATAAGATTTCTATCGAGGACATCCAAAGGTGCTGCTTAAAAACTCGCAATCAAAAAATTATATTAAAAACGGTAGAATTTCTTACGAATTAGCCTTGGGCGGAAAATGTAATATTAACACAATATTGCTTTGTAATATTATTGAAATATTACATTTGCAACGTTTTGAGCGGACATTGCAAGATTCCTACAATATTTTAGAAATCTTTTAAACATCTTTCACAATATTTTCGCAATATTGCATTATTGCAAAAAAATGTTTTGAGAATGTTTCAGAAATATTTCCGTGCTATGTGGGATATGTATTAAATAAGATCGCTGCGCCGACACACGCACCCTACTCGCGCACGCAGCGCGCGGAATTTTTCTAGTCTTCTTAAAAAATATCACTGATCCCCACGAACGAATTAGGGGTAGTTAAAGTTTTGCTTATCTATGTTGTATCATGCCCAACAATTAATATACAAGGAGGAGCATCGCCATAATGCACTTACAGAGTAATATCCTAAACGTTAGCGTTGATACAAATAGAACAATACACAGAAATGTAGGTACATATAGAGTCCACCGTAGAAACGGTATACGTGAATAATCCGTCGTTGCTATTAGAAGGTACAGAGACAGGGTGACAAAGGAACGGGAATGGCCCTTACAACCGTGAATCTGCGCCACTTTGATGCACAATCGCTGAGATTTCGGGCGATAACACAGCAGTTCGCTTGCGACGATAATTCCGCTTGTGCTGAGCAAAGCTATTGCCACAGCGGGTAGGCCAATTGCCGTGTACGTCTCTCCCGTTGATGCTGGATACTGGATGAGGATAGGGGTGGAATTGTGGCTTGTTGTACGATCTACGTACGAGAACAAGGCAAGTCTAGCCGGACAATGTATATGTAGAGGTACAACGACGTCGTAGTTGTCGTCGTCGTCGTCGTCGTAGTCGTCGTCGTCGTCATCCACCACGTCGATGTCGTTGCTGCTACATGCTGTGGCATTTGTGAACGTGCCCTGTTGGTGGTGCACACAGAACTCGTGGTCTAAACAGGTGCAGCTCTCTCGAGTCGGCTTAGACGCGACAAGTGGAGCGGCGGGCCTTGAGTAAGGGGTGAAACGCGAAGCTCTGGAAGGGGCGGCTACGGTGTGCGAGAGTGCCCGAGTAAAGGGCCGTAATCATCAAAGTGACCCATACCCCGCTTAACGGCTCACGCAGCTCGATCGCACACACAGCTCGGCTCGGTTCTGTACGAACAGTGGTGAAGGTTAGGTGCTGCTGTCGCGCCGAGTGATACCAACCCCAGACCCCCGGGGGTGTCACGCTGGATTTAATTAATGCAATTTAGCATCCATCCATCATCTCTCACGTTTTTGCTCTAACGAGGGCGGCCCCGGCGTATACACTACCATCCTGTAGACGTCTACTTCGTCTACGGCAATGGCCACCCGGATGCTGGTGAAGGTGTGACGGTATATATATATGTATATGGATATATATATTGTATATTGTATATGTATATATGAGGCCAGGCCGATATCGTAGCGGCGCGATAATCGTCCACGTCCGAGGACACTTTGATGACGAGACACTCTCGATTATATCGACACCTGGCCCGGAATTCATCCGTTATACACACCACCCCTTTTGCCATTATCTTTCTTTCACATCCCTCGGACCATTCAACCGTACCGATTAATCGCGCGTCATGGACGATGCTTTATACTATATTCGCATCGTTGTTCGTTGCCCTGAGATAATAACGCAGAAGAACAATATATGAGGATTCTAGTCCTATGCACTTTGTTCGGACAGTAATCATCACGCTCCAATAATAATTTAGTCTTCAATATGTGACGAGGATACAATTGATCTGATGTGTGATATAGTTTTGAATGCTTCTGGTATGGATGTATCGCGGAATGAGAATTGTATGTGTTTCTTTCAACGTTGTTCGTTGCTCTGAGATAATAACGTAGAAAGCGGTACTTTTAGAGGTACTATATATATATATATGGTATTTGAGAAAGATAGTGCAAGCCAAAATTCGATATCTTGAAGGGAAAAATTTAGTTTCAATTTTCCGACCGGAAGTCGGATTTGTGAATTCTCGAATTTGTAACTGAAAAAAGTCACTTTTTTTAAAATCATCATAAAAAGGCTTGTAACCGGTACTTTCCGAGGTAGAATACACCACTTGAGAACGATAGTGAAAGCCAAATTCGATATCTTGAAGAAAACAAAAATTCCCGTGAAGAAATCTTATCGGGGTTCTTCCAAGGCCCAGATTAATATTCCCAAATTCTCTTAGGGGCCTTATGTGGAAGCCTCATAGGGTTTCGCAAATGATGGTCACGCTTTTTTCTTCGGGACATTTAAAGGCTAAATCACTCTAAAAACTAAGCGTGTTGCAAGTGCGTTGTTTCCTATCTTTTACATTATGACGAGTTTTTACACACTTACAGGCGTGTTCCTTTCAGATATCATTTATCATGTGAATGCTAACACATGCTTAACATGCTAAAAGTATGTAAAAACGCGTCACAATGTAAAAGATAGGAAACAACACACTTGCAACACGCTTGGTTTTTAGAGTGATGTTAGGGGCCTTTAAAGGCAAAATAATGAGGACCTTTTAAGGCTGCCCTAATGAGTCCTTACTAAAATAATAAAGAAATTTAATTAAAAAATATATATTTGTTATTATTTAGATGAGTAATGGTGCACTTTTAATTAGATATTTCGTCTTTCTCTACACGATGGTATATATTAATCGCTGAAACAACATATTACATTTTTTTTTTACATTGACGGGAATCGAACCTAGAACCCTCCGGATGGTGTAGTTGCGCTGCGCCTTAGCTCTCTTGGCCATTCAAATCATATGAGTATGCAATTTTTTTTGTCTATTTGAATGACTGTAATATGAAATATGAAATAAAATTAATGTAATATAGTCAGAACTTGATAGATTTACATGACTGCGTCTGATGTGTAAAAAATAAAAGCACATTCAGTTATTTTTTTACAGAAATTGGTTATATCGCATAGGGTACATTGTATCGTTGTTGTCATCTATAATTATTTTCCACAAAATTGCTTGTTTCATCGTTTGCGCGAATTAGTTCGTTTGTATCTAGGTGCGTAACTGTCTGACTGACCTGAGGGCCAGTATTAGAATGGGTGACCACCTCCCGTGAAGAAATCTTATCAGGGTTCTTCCAAGGCCCCGATTAATATTCCCAAATTCTCTTAGGGGCCTTATGTGGAAGCCTCATAGGGTTTCGCAAATGATGGTCACGCTTTTTTCTTCGGGACCTTTAAAGGCAAAATAATGAGGACCTTTTAAGGCTGCCTTATTAAGTCCTTACTAAAATAATAAAGAAATTTAATTAAAAAATATATATTTGTTATTATTTAGTTGAGTAATGCTGCATTTTTAATTAGACATTTCGTCTTTCTCTACACGATGGTACATATTAATGAAAAAACATGTTACATTTTTTTTTTACATTGACGGTAATCGAACTTAGAACCCTCCGGATGATGTAGTTGCGCTGCGCCTTAGCTCTCTTGGCCATTCAAATCATATGAGTATGCAATTTTTTTGTCTATTTGAATGACTGTAATATGAAATATGAAATAAAATTAATGTAATATAGTCAGAACTTGATAGATTTACATGACTGCGTCTGATGTGTAAAAATAAAAGCACATTCAGTTATTTTTTTACAGAAATTGGTTATATCGCATAGGGTACATTGTATCGTTGTTGTCATCTATAATTATATTCCACAAAATTGCTTGTTTCATCGTTTGTGCGAATTAGTTCGTTTGTATCTAGATGCGTGACTGTCTGACTGACCTGAGGGCCAGTATTAGGATGGGTGACCACCTGGCTGACTTTGACGGTTATTAGTTGGATAGGTGACCACCAATTTTGCCATGGAAACCTCAGATTGCCATATAAGATCCTCATCTGGCAAATTTATTATTGATTTGTTTACTTTATGCCATGGTTAAGCCTGACTGGGTCTTTAATTAATTAACTTATCAAGGCCTTATTAAACTTCACCATGGCCTTATGAGATCCTTATTTGGCTAAATTATGATTAATTAGTTTACTTAGTATCATGATGAAGCCTGACTGGGCCCTTAAGTAATTACCCTATCAAGCCCTTATTGAACTTCGCCATGGAAACCTAGAATTGCCTTATGAGACCCTTAGGTGGCAAAATTATTATTGATTTGTTTACTTGGTGCCAAGATCACGCCTGACTGGGCCCTTAAGTGATTACCCTATCAAGCCCTTATTAAACTCTGCCGTGGCAACCTAGAATTGCCTTATGAGGCCCTTACGTGGCGAAATTATTATTGATTTATTTACTTGGTGCCATGATTAAGCCTGACTGGGCCCTTAATTAATTGCCCTAATATAGCCTCATTAAATATCGGCATGAAACCCTACAGTTTCCTTAATAGGTCCCTAATTGGGAGTGATATGGAACTCCCTTTTATGGTGTCCACATTAAAGCCCGATAGGGCCCTAAGTTATCTTAGGACAACCCTAATATTTTTCTTCACGGGAAGGCTTGTAACCCGTACTTTCCAAGGTAGAATATACCACTTGAGAACGATAGTGAAAGCCAAAATTCGATATCTTGAAGAAAACAAAAATTAGGTTGGATTTACGTTCATGAAGTTACTCATGAATATAATTTTTTTTATTTGAAGCTCTGCGCTCGAATAATAACTTAGTCTGCAATATGTAACGAAGATACAATTGATCTTATAATATGCGATATAGGTTTTTAAGTGTCTGGTAAAGGTGTATGAGAATGAAAATGAGAATTGAAAATGTCACTCTCGGAATTGTGCCTCGACCTCGTGCTGCGATTCGACGTGTGAAAGGGAGATCACTGCGCGAACGGAACGAAGTACCCATTGGGATTATACGACAGCATACTCGCGCAATTCTCGCGCATCTCTTTCGCTCAGCTACCTGTGTGAATGAGCTTGGCGCACCACCGCGGCTCTTCCACGAGAGAACCATTTACGCTTTTCATACAGCAACACTGAACACCATATAACGGCCGGGCGCTTCTCTCACCTGGTACAGCTTTTAGGAGGATGGAAATAATAACGGCCGAAAGAACGAGCTGCGCGAACCGAGTTTAAAGTTTAAACCGCGGCAACTACCATTCGCGAGAGATAGTCGTCGCCGCGAAACTGTTATATCCCTCGTGCGTTACTTACTGGCCTTCTGTATTTATAAAATTGTAAACGTGAACTCTCGCAACACGCTCACCGCACCCCGTTTCTGTCGTAGTTAAACTTTTCATGAAGTGCCGGAAAAATTAGTCCGATGACACAGCATATAAAAGTCAGCAGAAGATTATTAATTCTCGCTTAAAGCATCATTTCAAAATATATGAAATTAGATTTTTTAGGAGTGTGTAGTGTATCAATTAGTTTAATCTGTTGTCTTGTTTTGTGATGGAAATAATTCCTAGATACATTTTTTTTGTACCTCGCTTTTGGCGAAGCTTTAGCTTTATGTGACATAAGGACTTGCAAAAATAGTTATTTCAACGTTTTCTACATTCTTAACTTGAAAAATAATAGAATCCCCTGTTCCACTTGGAACAAGAAAAATATGAAGAAAAAAAAACAAATGTTATCGTAGATGAATTCTGACACTAATTTAATTACATTCGACATGTAACAAAATCCGTGAAATTTTCCGGAGCATCGTGTTAGAGTGTTGTGTTAGAAAATGAATTGACCGGTATACACTGAGAGAAAAGCATATCGTTGATTTAAGGTAGTTCTGTCGCTTCACGCTCACTTCGCATAAGTTTCCGAAAAATGAGAGCGAATTGCAAAAACTTCTTGATGATATAAAAATCTGAAAAAAATCATGCATATTTAAGATACTTAAGACATTATTTCGACATAATAATAATTCCAAAATGTTATTAACAAATTGATGAAAAATAAAAATCATCAACAAATCTTCCGACAACCTAATTTTTTTGTTTCGATGAAAATGATTCGTTCATTTTTCTGAATACGTATGAATTTTTTCAAATTTTTTTCTTTGCTTTGAATTTTGTGATTTTTTCTATGTAAAAAATCGAAAAATTCAAAGCAAAGAAAAAAATTTGAAAAAATTCATACGTACTCCGAAAAATGAACAAATCATTTTCACCGAATCAAAAAAATTAAGTTGTCGGAAAATTTGTTAAACAATTTTATTTTTCATCAATTTGTTAATAACATTTTGGAATTATTATTATGCCGAATTAATGTCTTCAGCATCTTTAATATGCATGATTTTTTACAGATTTTTATATCATCGAGAAGTGTTTGCAATTCGCTCTCATTTTTGGGAAACTTATGCCAAGTGAGCGTGAAGCGACAGAACTACCTTAAGGGGAGGGAGTCAGGTCAAAAAAATTGATTTTGGAAATTCAATATCATCCAAATCCTATTGCATATAAAAATGCCCAACGCACTATATTGTTGGTACTTGATGAAAGGATTTTTTTACTGTCGTCTGACTTGCATATGCTTTTCAATATTATCTTAAGCAAAGTTCTTAGGTTTTCCATTCTGCGCATGATTCAGATCAAACTACCAGGCAGATTGGAATGATTGACTTCTCATTTTCTTCTTCATGAAAATATACACCGGCTAAATGGAGCAAATATTAATAAAAGGTAATATTTTTTAAGTGACATAATTATTAATAAATAAATTTTATGCTATTTTATAAATCAGTGATTAACTGTGCTTTCAGAATGAAAAAAAAATAGTTTGCTCCATTTAGCCGGTGTATCTTTTCATGAAGAAGAAAATGAGACGTCAAACATTCCAATCTGCCTAGTAGTTTGATCTGAATCATGCGCGGAATGGAAAACCTAAGAACTTTGCTTAAGATAATATTGAAAAGCATATGCAAATCTGACGACAGTAAAAAATCCTTTCATCGAGCACCAACAATATAGTGCATTCGGCATTTTTATATGAAATAGGATTTCGATGATATTGAATTTCTAAAATCAATTTTTTTGACCTGACTCCCTCCCCTTAACGATTTCACATGATAAAACGAATATAGGAAGGCTTGCAATGTTTTATGGTTGAAGCGACGATAATATGGTTCAATAACCGATACTTGCAAGGTTATTGGAAACAAACGTTTGAAACGATCAGAATAGTTTTTGAAACTATTATCATTTTGATGATTGCTACTATAATTATATTTGCTAAAACCATAAAATATAGACGTTCCTCCTGGGAATTATATTAATGGTTCATCCAACTATTTTCTTATATTTGCTATAACCATAAAATATAGACGTTCCTCCTGGGAATTATAGTTTATAGTTAAATTATCGTCGGTCTAACTATATTTTTATTTAAATTACCAGATTTTTCTCTCAGTGTACCCTCTCTTAAAAAAGACATGGCACATCGAACTCGAAAGACTGAAAGCCGCTTTTCGAGTCTTCCGATTGGTCGGCGACGGCTGTTTCAGAGCCAACTTCAGTCTGTCGAGGGTACCGCTGCAAAGGCGCCACGTATGGCGCGAATTTTGAACTGTCGCTTTCGCTGTTCTGCCATGGCCGCTGTAGAGTCACGTATCGCCAGTGACTTTGATGGCTGCCTTTTTCGTAGTTGTGATATTGAATAGAACTATCTCCATACAAACAAAAAGTAATCCATGAATAGATCATTATTTTTGCATAGAGGTTTGAAAGCTTCTCTTTTTTTATTTCTAAACAAAAGCGACGCTGATCTTGGTGATGAATAGAGTTGTAAATCCATAATTCTTTTGGAAATAGAATTTATAATACAATTGACTTTGTGATTATATTTTTGAAAATAATAAGTTGCAGCGATTATAGTATCCTCTCTTAAAAACACAGCACATCGAAAGTAATTATTTTATGGGATGAAATAGGAATGCTGCCCATTAGATATATCAGTTCTGAGGAATGTCTAATAAAACTGCCTTTTTATCGCATAGAAGTGAGCTAAGTTGACGGTGATTGGTAGAGCGGTTTTAAAGAGGATATGTAATGATTATATCAAAAGTATGTCATGAAAATAGCGTAATTCAGACTACTTGCTATTTTGGGTAGACATATATATTGATTCTTCAGGATCGTTTTAACTATAAAAAAAAGTCGCAAAGTCACCAAGTATTCTTTGCTAGTATTCTTTAATTTTTAATTATCGCGATTCAGCTGTACGGGGCGCGTTAATTCGTATAGGCGAAAATGCGTGATCATGCAAGAGTTAGGTATACTAACCAATGCGCACCTTCAGGCACTCGATGAATGTAGTTTAATTTGGAGCAGAGTTCCTGTAATTATTCGGTTGATTGTCGATGCGTATGCCCACGTCCATTATCTGCATTACGAGGGATTACAGTGACGTTCGCTCGAACGCAAGCACGCGCATAGTAGACGAGGAAATTCCAATAGATAGCCACAGAGCCAGAGCTACAGAGATGTAGCTGCAAGCGAAATGACACAGCGCACTACCGAAGTCCCGCGTGTATGTTTTCGCTCTCTCTCTCTTGCTATTTCCCTCACTCACTATCAATTTCTCCCTCTTTCCACATCTGTGTCATGCGAGGCTCTCGATTCCCAGTGATTATATATTCCGCTTCAGGGGATTCTGTGCCAGTAGTGCGACAAAATGAATTTTTACCTTGCCGTACGTCGCCGTTAATCGAGGCAATTAGCCGACGGGCTCACGTCGCAAAGCTGCGGGAGAACGCACTCGATCCATGAACTATATGAACGCATTGTGTGTCAACAGAAAAGAGCTTCAAAGGACAAAGGTAATTTTGTCCTCAACAAGCCGGTCATCTAAAGGCCAAATTTTCGATAAATCGTGTAAGGGATGATTCGCTTAAAAAAATATCAGGACGGTCCTAAGAACAAAAGAAATCAAAAAAAGGATGCAAAGTAGAACCTTGCACATTGCTTTTTTATTATTTTTCGCTTTTTACAAAGCTCCCTCTATGAGGAAGCTGTATGTTTTTCAATTTTGGCTTCCTTATAGAGGAAGTGCGAATACGTTCTTTTCATACGCTACCTATAAATATTACGGAATTTTGCTTCCTCATAGAGGAAGCTTTGTTTTCATGAAATTTTTTTTTTTCGAGATTTTCATGTCAGTATGCTTAGAATCACCTAAAACGTCGAGAAAAGTGGTTTAGAAAAAATGTCCGTATGTATGTATGTGTGTGTGTGTGTGTGTGCTGGGCTTCGAAAATTCAATCTCCTCTCACTCGGTAACCGTTCGAGCGATCCGGCTCAAATTTGGCACGCAAGTAGAGTAGCTGCCCCTCTTTGAATGTTGTGATTTTTGCCAAAATATGTGAAGTCATTAAGATTTTATGTTGATTTTAATTTGTTGAAAAAAGGGCGTGGTCGCTCTAACTTTCGTAAAAGTTCGCCGATTTGGCTAAATAGTTCTTCATAACTGAAGATACGTTCAATGTTGTATGGTATTGAATTTCGACGAAATCGGTAAAGCGGTTCGGATTTTATAGAATTTTGAATTTTTAGAAAAAAATAGATTTTGATCTAAATTACGTCGAATTTCAACAAATGAACAGAAATTTTGTACAGACGAAAAATAACATTCAGAAATGCCATGTACCAAATTTGGCGATGATCGGTAAAGTCGTTCGGATTTTACACCATTTTTCATTTTAAAAAAATGTAGATTTTCGCTATAACTTCCGGAAAAGTTGAGAAAGTACGACAAAAATTTGTATCTAATCAAAATTAGATGTAACGGTGTTTGCAGAGGTGATTTATAGCTGTATAAAACACCTCTGCAAAAGAGACACAAGGTATAAAAAAAAAGATGCAAAGTAGAACCTTGCACATTGCTTCCTCATTATTTTTCGCTTTTTACAAAGCTTCCTCTATGAGGAAGCCAAAATTGAATAACATACTGCTTCCTCACAGAGGGAGCTTTGTAAAAAGCGAAAAATAATGAGGAAGCAATGTGCAAGGTTCTACTTTGCATCTTTTTTTTTCTAAACAAATAGAATTTTCGAAATTTTTATAATATTAATATAATAATAATGACTTTTTTGTGTATTATAAAATTCTCTCTATGTGAAATTAGCGTATGAGTAATAACAGAAATTAAAGAAAAAATAAAAATAATAATAACCTATCGAGCCAGTAACCAAGTTTGTTACTGGCAAAAAAGCGAAAAATAATGAGGAAGCAATGTGCAAGGTTCTACTTTGCATCCTTTTTAAATTAGATAAATAAACATCTTGTGAATTCGCTTTTTCTATTTCGTTATTCCGTTATTTCGTTATTATTAGAGCGTTTTTGAAAGTAAATGCGATAACGTATATTATTAAAAATAATTCAACATTCCATAAAATCACAAATTTCATACCGTTTGTCACTAAATTATACATATGTAATGGCTGAATATTGTTTCAATTATATACAAAACTTGAGCTCGCTATTTCAAGTTTTGCAAAAGTTACAACAGAGCGATAATGTCAATTTTTTGAAAAATTCGAAATTCCATAAAATCTTAACCACTTTACCGATTCGAACCAAATTCAATACCAAACAGCATTGAGTGCACCTACTCTTATAACCAACTATTTAGCAAAATAGACTAAATTTTACGAAAGTTAGAGCGACCACGTCCTTTTTTCAAAAAATTCAAAATGGCATAAAATCGAAATTTTCGCACAGATTTTGTCGAAAATTGGTACAGTTGAAGAGGGTCTGCTGCTACACTAATGTGCCAAATTTAAGCGCGATATACAAAACCGTTCTTGAGTTATCGGCATTCACACACATACGGACATTTTTTCTAGATCATTTTTCTGGACGTTTTGGACAATTCTAAATGTCCTGACATAAAAATGTCGAAAATTTTTTTTTTCATGAAAACAAAGCTTCCTCTATGAGGAAGCAAAAAGGTAATGATTTTACCGCAATAACATTTACTGTGTTTTACAGAAGAAAAAAAAATGAAAGCTGACCTCCGTGATTATATTTCTGTCACTATAACAATTTCAATCATGTGGAGTATTAATTAATATTTCCATAATTAAAAAATCTGTTATTACAAAACGAATTTTGAAATAATGCAGACAAATTCTGATGTATTTTTCATTAAATTGGAATACAAACGTTTATAATGAGTATCGAAATATTTGACGTTTATTAAAACGTATTGGTTATTATTAAAAAGTTATCGATACGATACCACAAATTGCAAGAATTCTACATCACATTTAAATTTCATGAATATTATATAAATCGGATTCGCGTAACAGATTTTATATAACAAAAAAAAACAATAATTGACGCAAATAATGTGATTAATTATTCGCGAAAAATTTTACTTTTTTTTTTCTCGATGCATTTCGTTTTCTAAATTTTTACTACAGGTTTTAAAAATTTCACGGGAAAAAGAACCATGAGTTTGTAATCATGACGACGGTCGAGTGTACCATATCTGGTGTACAACCACGCCTTTCCAGTTTCGTGCGGTGAGGGGAAATTGAAACAGCTAACCGCGTTGGGGTTGACGAGGGATTCGAAGGAGCGTGCAGCAGCGGAGAGCGAGAGGAACGACAGACTGGGAAGAGACAGCGCGTCGCGCACAGAAAGGGTGAGGAAAGAGAAGAGGAGAGGAGAGGAGAGGAGAGTAGAGGAGGAGGAGGAGGCTCAGCGAAACGGGCATGCGACAGCGAACCGAGAGATTCAATCAAACGAACGCATATAAATGAGTCGTTTCAGGGTAAAACTGAATTATACGCGGTCCCTTATACATATACATACAGTGTATACATAGGGTCGCGTATGGTGCGTCTATATGAGAAGGTCCTGTGTATATGAAGAGGTTGTGTAGTCGTATACATCGAATGAAACTGTAGGGGGAGGATCAAGACCCATGGCTGTGCGAAAACCATCTAACCCGTTCCATTCATACTCTCTATTCCATTCCTCCCTTCCAGCATCCTTCGCAGTACCGAATCTTCCCTCATCTATCCAACGTACAGTGAAGCTTCGGGTTGGTTGACGATAAAGAAATTCTTGATTCCTCAAACTGCGTGCTTCCCTTCTCTTTTTGCACAATCGATTGTGCTATCCTTTCACGCTATTACGCTCTCCCAGGGGCTAACAACATACCATGAGTTAGGGGATCAACTTATTGGATGAATTTAGATGCTTTTATTCGATAGCTATTCGGTGGCTCAAAGTTTTCGTTCGATTAACGTTCTTCCAGGAGTTGTCCTTCTACAACTTGGTTACTGGCACGATAGGTTATTATTTTTATTTTTTTCTTAAATTTCTGTTATTGCTCATACACTAATTTTACATAGAGATTATTTTATAATACACAAAAAAGTCATTATTATTATATTAATATTATAAAAATTTCGAAAATTCTATTTGTTTCGAAAAATTTCGAAAATTCTATTTGTTTCGAAAAATTTCGAAAATTCTATTTGTTTCGAAAAATTTCGAAAATTCTATTTGTTTCGAAAAATTCCGTAATATTTATAGGTAGCGTATGAAAAGAACGTATTCGCATGTAATCATATGCTTTACGTCGGTTTAGTTACTTTACTTTACAATTTATAGCGCCGCTGGGGTTTCTTTCATAAAAAACTAATCTCATTGTTGCTGGGTAACTGCATCATGTAAAGCTCTGCACATTGTCAGTACGCGTGCTTCGGAGGAATTTTTTTTTTTTTTTTTTTTTCGTGGATTATATATAATCTCTCCTTAGAATTATTTTTAAAATCTGTTTTTACAACGCAGAAGAACTTTTGAAAAGTACTGAATAAATGTTAATGACCTGATGTTTATGGAAAAAATCGTTTAGTGTTTTGAAGATTAGCAGACAATTTTGTTTTGATCAGGATAATTTCTTTTACATACTTTGTTTCGTATAAGAAGCATTCTCTGTCAATTCAGCCACTTTTTTTTCGACCCTCTCCGATTTGCCCTGTAATTGATTATATGAATGTACCACTAAAAGACACTCTATGTGAATTTTTTCAGATTTTTAAAAATAATTTTTCAGAAAATGGCTTTTTTTATTCAAGTCCAAATATCTCAGAATTTTGAAGTTACTGAAAAAAAATGTCTGCACATAAAAGTTGTCGTTTATTGTTAGCTTTCGAGCGGAATATTCCGAATAATTGTCACGTTCCTGTGAGTATGATTTTTTTCCGAAAAATGGAGGAATTATTTTTTAATTAAAAAAAGGATACTTTTTTTTAACTGAAAAAATTACAGAGTATTGCTACATGACTGTTGATACCACAAAAAAATCGCCACAGTGGCACCGATCGATCTTCTGGTATTAAAAAATGCATTTGTGTGAAAGTTCCGAAAAACGGGGGCATTATTATTTTTTTGATAAAAAAAAGGTTACTTTTTTTGGCCAATAAAATTACAGAGTATTCTTGCATGACTGTATATATTGCACAAAAATCATCAGAGTGGTACGGATCGAGCTTACGGTATTAAAAAAAATTATTCGTGTGGAAGTTTCGAAAAACGGGGGAATTATTTTTTTTTATACCGGAAGCTCGATCCGTACCACTCTGATGATTTTTTTGCAATATCTGCAGTCATGCAAGAATACTCTGTAATTTTATTAGCCAAAAATGTAACCATTTTTTTATCAAAAAAATAATAATGCCCCCGTTTTTCGGAACTTTCACACAAATGCATTTTTTAATACCAGAAGATCGATCGGTGCCACTCTGGCGATTTTTTTGTGATATCAACAGTCATGTAGCAATACTCTGTAATTTTTTCAGTAAAAAAAAATATCCTTTTTTTTAATTAACAAATAATTCCTCCATTTTTCGGAAAAAAATCATACTCACAGGAACGTGACAATTATTTGGAATATTCCGCTCGAAAGCTAACAATAAACGATAACTTTTATGTGCTGACATTTTTTTTTCAGTAACTTCAAAATTCTGAGATATTTGCACTTGAATAAAAAAAGCCATTTTCTGAAAAATTATTTTAAAAAATCTGAAAAAATTCACATAGAGTGTCTTTTAATGGTACATTCATATAACCAATTACAGAGCAAATCGGAGGGGGTCGAAAAAAAAAGTGGCTGAATTGACAGAGAATGCTTCTTATACGAAACAAAGTATGTAAAAGAAATTATCCTGATCGAACCAAAATTGTCTGCTTATCTTCAAAACACTAAACGATATTTTCTATAAACATCAGCTCATTAACATTTATTCAGCACTTTTCAAATGTTCTTCTGTGTTGTAAAAACAGATTTTAAAAATAATTCCTCCATTTTTCGGAAAAAATCATACTCACAGGAACGTGACAATTATTTGGAATATTCCGCTCGAAAGCTAACAATAAACGACAACTTTTATGTGCTGACATTTTTTTTTCAGTAACTTCAAAATTCTGAGATATTTGCACTTGAATAAAAAAAGCCATTTTCTGAAAAATTATTTTAAAAAATCTGAAAAAATTCACATAGAGTGTCTTTTAGTGGTACATTCATATAATCAATTACAGGGCAAATCGGAGAGGGTCGAAAAAAAAGTGGCTGAATTGACAGAGAATGCTTCTTATACGAAACAAAGTATGTAAAAGAAATTATCCTGATCGCACCAAAATTGTCTGCTTATCTTCAAAACACTAAACGATATTTTCTATAAACATCAGCTCATTAACATTTATTCAGCACTTTTCAAATGTTCTTTTGTGTTGTAAAAACAGATTTTAAAAATAATTCCTCCATTTTTCGGAAAAAATCATACTCACAGGAACGTGACAATTATTTGGAATATTCCGCTCGAAAGCTAACAATAAACGATAACTTTTATGTGCTGACATTTTTTTTTCAGTAACTTCAAAATTCTGAGCTATTTGCACTTGAATAAAAAAAGCCATTTTCTGAAAAATTATTTTTAAAAATCTGAAAAAATTCACATAGAGTGTCTTTTAGTGGTACATTCATATAATCAATTACAGGGCAAATCGGAGAGGGTCGAAAAAAAAAATGGCTGAATTGACAGAGAATGCTACATAATGAGATAACAAAAAAAAATCAGTCCCATCATTCCTGAGACGAGTCACTCGTTTTTGTTTTGTTTCGTGCGCGGGAGTTAGTACACAATAAGCACACAAGTATAGCACATACGTATACCTGGAATCAGCAATCGTCGTGCGAGCTCGAGGGGTGGGGGGAGGGGAAGAGGTTTGTCGACTTGACGAAGTTAGTGTACGTGCCCGAAGAAAGATACGGGACGAGGGAAATTAAATAAGCAAACTTTTCGCAAAGAATCCCAGAGGGTGGCGTGCGTGAACCGTGTTCGGGTTACGTTCACCGTACTGGATCTGGTGCATGACGTTCCGGGCGCCATCGAGGGGGGGGGGGGGGGGGGGGGCAATGTGTGTAGCGACTGGAAAGAATCGAAAGAACAAACGCTCGGCAGTCAACTTATTTGCCCGCGCCAGAGAGACTACTGCAAGAAGTGCACAAGACAAACGCGACTCGGTCAGTCGCCATTTTGCACTCTCTTTGTCCTCGCCAAATCCCCGACAACTGACTTCTTGGCGTCGCTTCAGAGAATTTTCCAACTTTTCTTGCCACTGTTGTTCGCTTCAACTTCTCTATACCCTTACTTAGTCTTTCTATGGGTATAGAGTACTCTGAAAACACACACCGTCGTGCTCTTTTTTTTTTTTGCAAGCTTAACCTTAGTGATTTTACTCCGATTTCGCTTGAATAAACGACCCCATTTATAACCCCTAGGATTTAGCACACCTCCCCTGGGGTTCCATAATTTTTCTGTTTTAAAACGATAAGAAATGTAGAGGAAAAATTAAAAAAAAAAAAACAAAATTTCCAATTCCAGCCATAAATTAAATTCAAATCGTGGTACAATCAAAATTGAAAAGCGATTCAATAAAATAAACAGCTTTCTATTTAATTATGAAATCCTTCACAAATTTAATTACCAAAGCCAATTTCGTTCTCATAGATGAAGATTTGTTTCGTTGTAAGAATAAGTCGTTTTATACTAAGTTGACGAATAAAAAATTCTAAATGGTGACAATTTTTATTTTTTTAATACACGTTGATAAAATCGTGATAGAATACTTGTTTGACGAAATTCTTTATTCTTCTTGTTTCGCGAGAAAAGATAGAGAATGTGCCAGAGAATCTTTCCGCAGTTGCACGTCCTATAAAACTTTCTCGGAAGCTTCTTTCTTTCTTTTTTTAACCGACTTCCGCCTTTTTGTCCTCATGTTTTTTTTTTTTTTTTTTTTTTTTTTTTTTTTCATTTTATTTCTTCTTCGTCTTTCGCCTAGCTTCGGGTCGCGCGAGTCGTCGCGAAGTTTCTTCATTATACCAATAGGCGATGTGTCGTGTCACGTAGAGGTAGGCACAACCCAGACTACGAGCTGCGCGCTCGCGCGAGAATTCGCGATCGTTGATAAATTGCCAGAACGTAGCCTCGCTTCTCTCGACCGCGGCTTCAGCAGCGCCAGTAGCGAGGACGAAAAGTTTTACGAACAGCAGCTACTCCGGAAATGGAATGGAATCGCGCAAATCCAAGTGCCACCGGGTGGTCAATTATGCGCCAGTCACCTGCACCACTTGCTATTATTTCCCGGCTGCAAAATGCATTTTTAATTGATTTTACTCCCGCTCTTCGCTCGAAAATTTAAGCGCAAGTTTAAGAATATCTCGCTCCGAGAGATAAGTGTGCTAAGAGAAAAGCGATCCTGGCAACTACAAATTTATAACGAAATACAACATCAGCCATTTAAAAAAAAGTTATCTATACTAATTATTTATAGTCAATGCAATAATTAATAATAAATATCGTAAGAAAAAGTATATTATTTTGATTATTTTTCCCATCCAAATTTCGACCAATGGAATTGCACCATTCGACGTCACGTGGGGCAAGCTACACGGTATTATACTGATAATTTTTTGATAATTTTGCGTGTTGGTTATATATATAAAACAAAAAAATCATTTAGCCGCGTCAACCATCTGTCAAACTGACAGATTGAATTTTATTGTGGCAGTCAAAGGACTTTTATTTGATATGAGTAGGTTTGGAGTTGAATCCTTGCAAACTATTGATGAAAAAGTAGAGGGAAATGTCCCTGTTAATACGATTAAATCGAAAACCTCAGTCTGGAATCAATATACAAATGTGTATAACAATTGTGTATTTAACTGCAATCCTTTAAACATGAATTAAAAGGTTTTTGTTCTGATTATGAAATTTCCTTGTCAGAACGACAATTTTTGTCTCATGGTGCAATTCCTTTTTGTCGCAATTTGAATAGAAAAAATAATCCCCCGAATACCACTCGAGCTTCGAAATTAATCTGATATTTCCCTCCAGGTTCCCTGCAAACAAATAAACTCGACAAGTTTTCCAGAAAAATCACTCGCGCTACGCGCTCGTGATTTTTTAACCTGGAAAACTTGACTCGTTCATTTGTTTGCAACGAACCTGTCAGGAAATATCCGACAATTTCAAAGCTCTTGTGATATTACATGTGATAATTTTTTGATAATTTTGCGTGTTGGTTATATATATAAAACAAAAAATCATTTAGCCGCGTCAACCATCTGTCAAACTGATAGATTGAATTTTATTGTGGCAGTCAAAGGATTTTTATTTGATGAGTAGGTTTGGAGTTGAATCCTTGCAAACTATTGATGAAAAAGTAAAGGGAAATGTCTCTGTTAATACGATTAAATCCAAAACCTCAGTCTGGAATCAATATACAAATGTCTATAACAATTAACTGCAATATTTTAAACATGAATTAAAAGGTTTTTGTTCTAATTATGAAATTTCCTTCTCAGAATGATAATTTTTGTCTCATGGTGCAATTCCATTTGTCGCAATTTAAATAGAAAAAATAATCCCCCGAATACCACTCGAGCTTCGAAATTAATCTGATATTTCCCTCCAAGTTCCCTGCAAACAAATAAACTCGTCAAGTTTTCCAGAAAAATCACTCGCGCCACGCGCTCGTGATTTTTTACCCTGGAAAACTTGACTCGTTCATTTGTTTGCAACGAACCTGTCAGGAAATATCCGATAATTTCAAAGCTCTTGTGATATTACAAGTGATAATTTAGCAACAGATACGAGGCACTATTTATTTAAAAAAAACATCATCACAAGCATAGTATTCTTTGAAAAATTATTCAACAAGTTTGAAATGGTCATTGCAACAACAATAACAAAGTATTTAACAATATGTTTACTATTAAAGTAACTACGACCTTATGTTCCCAAGTGAAAATATTCTATGAAGATTATATATAGATATTTATATAAAAGCTATATGCGAAAATGGACATATAGAATATTGATATATTTTGTATAGTCCATATGAATTTAAAGAATTAATTTTTAAAGAACTATATAGAATCAAATATATTCTATATAGTTCTTTAAAAATTAATTACACAAGTTCTTATATACTATACAAAATATGTGAATATTCTATATGTCCATTTTCGCATATAGTTTCTATATAAATATTTATATATAATCTTCATATAATATTTTCACTTGGGTTAAGCCAACTATAAAATTAGTAGTAAATATAACGTATTTAATTAGACCATTGAATCGCTTAAAATAACTATTGAAATTGTTGTATGAGGTAAACGGCCCTGTTTGTGACCCTGCCTCGGTTTGTGACCCGCGATAGCTATTTTACACTGTCATAAATGTAATTTACGTCGAATTTTAATCTTATTATCGCCAAAGTTTTTTTCTGCACTAAACAAATTTCTTAACAAATTATTTAGAAATACATTTCACCGGTGTAAGCCGTGATATTGCGTCTCAGTGAGTTCGAACCGCCATTCCTAGACGGAGCTCACTAGCTGCATCGGTCGCGTATTTGATCGTTTCCATTCTTAAGTAAGTATAATACAATATAACAATTATATGGAAATGATCACAATAATTAGCTTTATCGACAAAAAAAAGAATACTTAAGCTAGTGATTAGTTTTTCCCGTAAACTCAAAGGGTCAATAACTCCCAACGTAATTGTGGTTATTGACGCGGTTGCTGACCCTCTCAATATTTACCATTTTTACTTGTTGCTGAAAATTAGGTTAGGATTGAATACTGTATAAATTTCAACATTTAACGTTATTATGGTTTCGTTTTCATTTAATTATCGATATTTTTTCCAAATAGGAGTTCGAAAAACCCGAATAGGTGTCAGAAACCCGGTACACGCGGGAGTCAGGACCTACGGCGTGAGTGTCACAATCCCGGTACACGCGGGGGTCATGACCTACGGCGTCAGTGTCACAAACCCGGTACACGCGAGGGTCACAAACTACGACATGACGAGTTCTGCCGGGTCAGGAACCCCGGCAGTAGACAAGCAATATTTAAATAATGTTTTTATTAATATTCTCAACATTTTGCCTTTGAAGAATAGTCTAATCTATTTCAGAAGGTTTTAATACACATATTGAAAACGTTCATTTTCAGTTTAACAATATCACGCATCTCTAAATAACAGAAAATCGACCCCGCTGCTCTAAAGGTGTCACAAACTGGGCCGTTTACCTTGGGCTAAAAAATATATCGCCAAAGTCTACAGCATCAGAAGTGGAAGTGAAGCGATGTTCACGTTGTTGTGCGGATGTTGCAACGAAGCTCAGTGGCTTCGAACACTGCTGGAGGAAGGAGCGAACCGCTGTCGTAACCCAAGAAGCGTAGGAGCATGCGCTGCACGAGAGATAGATTATGGCAGTGGACAATGAGAGAGGAAGATAGAGATAGAAGATAGCGGATAGGAGAGGAATGAGCGATGATAATATCAACCGGATGACCGGTCCCATGAAGATATTATACGACAAAATACATGCGTAGCGTACCCATGTACCTAGTGAATTAGGAAATTTAACTCTAGTTCATCGACTCGTGAAAAAAAAAGAGAGGAGAATCTATAAATAGGTATAGCACGCTCGAGTGGACACTTTCTTTAACGAACAAAGCTCTTGCAAGCTCGGTAATGCAGCACAATCTCCACTTCTGCATTATATATTATCAGCGATCGTCTGGAATCGACTGTTGAATACATTGTTCAGGCTTGAGAGATTTACCAGAAGCGCACGCTCCGTTTATTCGCAGACACCTTCAATCAGCCGGTCCAACGAGTAATACGAACGTAGAGGAAAAAGAATGAAAGATCGAATTCCTGTCTCCTCGAGCCAACCAAGATTTAATCCCATTTTACGTTGGGATGTATCCCCTGCGAATATCCGTTGACGAGCAGCACCGCAAGGCAGACGAGACGTCGAGACAAAACGTTGATATTTAAACACACGACTAAACGTACGTATGCGACAAGACAGAATGAAGGACGGAGAGGAATTTGAGGTTTTGCGATTTCGAGGGGGAGAATATATTTGACTAACGTCTCGCCGCACCCCAATGCACAATGTACCGTAACTACTGCATCACATTCATCGTCATTAATATCGAAAATTCAATGATTTTATTCATAACCTCGCCTTGTTATGCAGATTGTATTATTTAGGCGGTTCAATCACATGCGATAGATCAAACCACCGCGTTACGCTCGAATTATCGTACGGGCCTGACTAGGCTTATTTATATTGATGCATAATTCGGAATTTTATGCAAATTAAAGAAATTATTTTTTTTTTTTCAAATTCGACATATCCAACGAGTTTCAATTGATTGATATATATATATTAATCTACAATTACGAATATTTTGCAGATAAAGGTAATTATTATTTTTTAATTAATATTTATTATTTCTTATATTTATATTATTTATTTATTATTTATTACATTATTATTTTTTAATTGGATTCGTCGAACGGGACTGACTAAATCATTTAAACAAATGTATAATCGGGAATATCAAGCAAATTAAAGAAATTATTTTTTTTTTTTCGAATATTCTGCAGATAAAAGTAATTATTATTATTTTTAATTACACTTATCCAACGGACTTGAGTAAATTTATTTATATAAATGAATAAGTTTAAAAAAATCAACATTTTAAAAATCGCGTAGATGCTAATCCTGAATTGAACCTGAAGTCTAAACTTTCTCAACAAAGTGTCGAGGCTTTTCTGGCTCATGCGCCAGTGCTTCACCGACGACGTGAAATCAGGATAATGAGCGGAGGACAGCGCGCTGAATTATAAATTCGTCTTAAAGTGGCTGGCCACCCGACGCCTCGCGGTCTACTTTTCTTTCTGCCTTCTTACCTTTAGACACTGAGACGAGTCCACGCCTCTGCAACTACCACTCTAAAAACTGTTATAACCCATTTTCTTTTTATCCTCCTTCCGTATCAGCACGGAAAAATCTTGAAGAGGAAAAAAAAGCCCGCTTGATTATGCAGCTCTTTTAATGAATTTTTAAAAATAATTCACTGACCTTCGTGTAATTTTTCCAGAGTACCAATCGCCATCGCTCCTGTTACCATTAGAATCAACAGAACTGCGGAATGTGGAGTCCATCTTCTTCGACCACTTGCGGTATCCATCGCGTGCACTCGCACCTTCTGTAAGAAACAAAAGAAAAATGGTAAATTTTAGTATTACTTAATCATCGTGAACACACTTGAAAAACAAAATGTCATTTTCTGTAATTTGAACAAATTTTTTTTGCTCACCATATATATTATGCGATATAGGCTAAATGTTCATAATTGCAACACGCGTGATATATGAATTTTATTGTCAATGTTCGCGTCGTTTCTATTTATATGGTGAATTTGAATCTTGGGCTTTGGCGCGTTCGTCGTCGCGCTATGGGTTGAGGGTTGAGATGCGCGCCGTCGAGCGCTCCTGTAGGCGCCCGCGGTCTGTAGGCCCGCGCGCGCGTCGGGCCCGCGCAAACGGTCACGTGAGCCTTTGTTCCCTCGACGAACGAAGAGAAAGGCGCGCTGACGAGTCAGTCGATCGACAGCTACCAACGAGTCAACTTCTCTCCCAGGAGTCTCTCGAACGTTTTAGCGACGAAGTGACGATAATCATTTAATCTTGCGTGTATATTCATTATTCCGGCTTGCGCAAAAATTGTGTTTACGAGTATTTAACAGTCTGTGTGTGAGAGAGTGTGTGCCTCGAGGTGAATATAGGGAATTGTTTGGGGAACGGTGTCCACGCGTGGTACGTGACCCGTTCCAGGGTGAGCGCAGCAAGCGAACCCCAATGCGTCACAGTTTCCGATGTATCTTGCTAATTTTCAGGTTTTCCGGCGGTTCCGATTCTCACTCCATTCACCAGTTGACCTTTTACACCCGTTTCATCTCACTGAGACTATGTCGTGTTTTTTTTATTTGTATGCCCTGCCGGCCTCATTACCTACAGAGTTTTTTTCTATAAGTTTTTTTTTTCTAAATGGGGAAAAAAGAAAATAAAGTTTGGGAAAGAATTAATTTTTCAATAGATAGAAAGTTTGTAAATAAGCAATTGTTCGCACGACCTCGATCCGATCAATCTATATTAATTTTCTTTTTTATTGTGTTAACGATATTTGTACACCCAAAAAAATGTATCGTCGACTCTAAAATACACATATATGTTTCCCTGTGTTTGCGTCGTTTCTATTGATATGGTGAATTCGAATCTTGGGCTTTGGCGCGTTCGTCGTCGCGATATGGGTTGAGGGTTGAGATGCGCGCCGTCGAGCGCCCCTGTAGGAGCCCGCGGTCTGTAGGCCCGCGCGCGCGTCGGGCCCGCGCAAACGGTCACGTGAGCCTTTGTTCCCTCGACGAACGAAGAGAAAGGCGCGCTGACGAGTCAGTCGATCGACAGCTACCAACGAGTCAACTTCTCTCCCAGGAGTCTCTCGAACGTTTCAGCGACGAAGTGACGATAATCATTTAATCTTGCGTGTATATTCATTATTCCGGCTTGCGCAAAAATTGTGTTTACGAGTATTTAACAGTCTGTGTGTGAGAGAGTGTGTGCCTCGAGGTGAAAATAGGGAATTGTTTGGGGAACGGTGTCCACGTGTGGTACGTGACCCGTTCCAGGGCGAGCGCAGCACGCGGCAACGTCTTTGTTGCCCAAGCACCATCGCGTCTGGCCCCCGAGACGTCGGGGCGCGCGTGGTGCGGGTCGAGGTTCATCCTCTGTGCTTCTCGTGACCGGCTTGACCACGAGTTCCTGGCTCAACGCCGCGTTTAGATGTCGCGCGTTTTGACACGTCCAGGTATTCGTAATTAAAGAGAGATCTCTCGTGATAGGGCCGCGGAATGATCATTCCCGTCTAATGCAATCGTTCAAGTCGCGGTATTATAGTGTAGTTCGCGTTAGAGGCATTCTATTATTATATTGTAATTGATTTATTTGCTTTATGCTAATTTGAAATTGATAGATTCATTTATGTGTTCCTTTTCATATTTATATTATCTCTTGTTGATTATTTAATAAAGAATTCGCTTGCCACGGCTTTTCCCTCTAATTCGTGAGGGTTTTTATGTCGAAGCAACTGCATTGTTGTTCCCGCGAATTTGTGTGTGTATTTATTTATTGTAAAACCTTTCACTCACTCATCCCTACCCGTTCTTCGGAATTCACCTTAAGTGAATACTTTTGCGATTAGTAAAGAGTTAATTATAATTTTAGATTCAGTTTTTGTTACGTTTTTAAATTTGAAAAGAAAAATTCATAATATACTAAATACATGTTGCCAAAGTAAAAGTGCAAGTTTCTTACTTACGAAAATTGTCGTTTCGAAATCGTAAAATTAGTTTTACTCGGCATTACTAAGTATTTTCTCATTTAATTTCCGCCAAAATAATTGAGGAAATTTTTTATGACCGGTCCAGTCATTACTAAAGCTACTTGCAACTAAAAGTAGAGCTACTTCATTTCTTGAGGACGGTAAACGACCAACCCAGAAGTTGAGAAACACATAACAGCAGTTCAGTAATGGGTATATTACTCGTAGAGATAAAATTTGTCGAAAAACTTTTTACGAAGTGACGAGCACTGTTCTGTAGCGATGGTAAATTGGTATGTTTCTGGAAATTCGGTTATTCCAGAGCCAAAATAAAGTAGCTCGCATTCTCTGATCAGCTCTTTTTCTTTTTACCGAAACAAAACACTAACGAAAGAGCGCAGAACTAATAGTGCAATTCCCGTGTTCCGAAGAAACTTTAAAGCAAAGGACAAAAAGAAATTAAAGAACTGTCGGGCCGCTGACCGAGTTTCCGCAAGCCGTGAGTCAAAAGTTTCCTAGCAGTTGAGAGGAAATGTAACGATTTCTCATGAAGCTTCCGCCACCGATTGGAAACAAAGATTCGAGTAGTGTAGCGCCGGCGATTCCACACTACTACCACGATTTACCGGAAGCTCCGGAATGTTTTTCCAATTTTATCCAAGCAATCCAATGTTCCTGGTCCATAGCAATGATTGCATTTATTCGTATGTCATTCCAGTCAGATGTGGATATTTATTTAAAGAAATGCATACTTTAGATGAGCATATATTAATTTTCCAGGCTGACGGAACATTTTGACTATGGTAGATGAATATTTTCGCATTAAAGCTAATTTCAATATATGCATCTTTCCATTATTTGACATATACAAAAGTGTTTGCCTTCTGAGATTAAATTAACAATGTCACGCTGAATATTGCATTACTAATGTCACATTCAATAATTACTAGATATTTAAAACGGTGTCTTACAGTTTTCACTGAAGCTAATTAAAATTCATGCATCTTCCCATTAGCTGAAATAAACGAAAGCATTGCATCTTCTGAAATCGAATTAACGACATCACTGTGATTGTTGCATTTTCAATTTGGCGATTGTCATTTATACTTAGCAGATACTTGGAAATGAGAAAAATTTAATTAACGAATAAACACGTTAAAGAGTGCCACGAGGCGCGCGGGATCGGAGATAATAATAATCTCGTACGAATATGAGAGAGTCGAGTAATTGTTGAAGCAATTCGATTAAACTCCGAGCCAATTTCTTGAGTAACGAGAGCTGGAGGGGCCGAGGGGCGGCACGGGCGGGAGGAATGAGGAAGACGAAGCACAAGAGCAAGCTCGCGCGTACGAGGCACCTCTCGATTTGAATAATTACCGAGGACAAAGCACCGGTGATTGTTCATGAAAGTTAGGCTCATTCGATCGCGATGGCAGCGGTAGGATAACGAGGTACCGTCGGGGCACAAAGGTCACGTCGAGCGAGCGAGCGAGCGAGTACAAGCTCCGTGCCAAGGAGTCGGGGACCGGAGCCGACGATGGTTGCGCTCGCGCAGAGTATGAGGGTCCTCGTCGTATAGCATAGATAGTCTAGTTTCGAAACTCACGTGAGCTCTACCGAGGCGACCATCCAGTCCTAAATATATCTCAGAAGTTTGCTGCAAGGAACAGCAGCAGCAGCAGCAGCAGAGGCAACCACACTACTGCGTGTCGGACAAATTTCAAAGTGCTAACGTGGCTTGCAAAACGCGGTAGAGCGAATTTTGTTTCTTGCTAATCGCATATCTGGTGTATTTAACGTCTTCCGATCATTGAGAATTTTCCCAGCAGCAGGAGAGAGTTAGGCACAGTTTGAAACTCCTTGAAATTGCTAGTTAAATAAGCTGGGCTGGCAAAAAAAAAGATACAATTCAACTAACAAAAGGAAAAGTAAATCGGGCATAGAAAAACTGACAATAAGTCCACCCATCTTAGCCTTCTCAACCTCCATCCCCAATTCCATTCTGGACCTCATTTCAAAATGTTGCAGCGCGTAAGTCATACTATCGTCATTAAAATCCTGATTTTACAAGTCTGTGAAGTAGAAGTGGTAAGAGTGATTCCCTCTCGCTGCCTCTTGTACCTCGACCATGACAACGATAACATTTAATTAAATTTCACGAGTCATAACCAAATCTCGTCAAACGTTTTTTCCGTTACATTCGGAGATGGCATGTTAATTAAGCTGTTGGTAACTAGCGGACCTTTTGGCATTTCCAAAAGGCCAATTTAAACGATGAACTCTCGACAGGAATGACAATTAATTGGAATTTTGTCTGGACCGCACAATGGTCTTTGATATGAGTGAGTCAAGTGCGGTGACTTGACTGACTGAAGCCTCCTTTTCAAGTGGCGTTCTAGATGCTCCGGAGTCTATGCCGTGGAGCTCTCTCAGTCACAGTCTCGCTAACACTGTGAAGTTGGTAGCATCCGCGTTTCAGTTGCAGATCCCTCTTGCCGATGGTACGAGAATCACTCGACATACTAAAGTGATCTATTCAATCAGTTCGGCTTGCTCGCGGAGAATGTCATTACCGCGTTCGCTAGATACTCATCGAACTCCGAACTTCCATTTGGGTGAGGTTAAGCGCGCTCTCCTGTCCCGACGTTCAAAGGCAAGAGCACACCCAAATAATTCGCTTGTAGCTACTTTGGCTTCTCTGTTCCGCTCTACTATGTTACACCGAACTGTTGTAAATCGACAGAACCCTCCGATTCTCTCGAAAGCTGTGCATCTACGTACATCCAACACTAATTCGGCAGATCCAAAGCTAAACAGTTTCAATCATAAAGCTGCTTACGTTTCATGTCCGGTATTTCCAAATTGCTTACCTGACCAATTGTTGCGTTATGAGTCTACGACGGAATGTATATATATCGTGATTCTTGAGATACCAGCGGAAAACTTGCTACTGAAGAAACAAATTGTATAACAAACTGATTTTCCTAACGAAATTTGACTGATCAAAGATAACCGGCCAAATAAATTAACCAACGGAGTATCGGTAAGTTACCGATCAAGTATAATTGGCAGATGCATGAAATCCCTTCGAAGGGCTCGAGGCGTTCGGCCATTCTGGCCAGAAAATCCACCAGGGCATATTGCAACGTGCCGCAAGCATTAATGGATATAACATGGTTAACGAGAGCTAGATTAAACCGAATTAGCAGCGAAGGCGGCAGAATCACGCTGCTGGCTACGAAATGGCATGAGAGGGTGATAGATCGCGTTATGGAGCTGCTGCAAGTTCCTGGTGTACCTCCTAAGCCGGCGGTGATCTTCGACTAAGCCGAATCGGGTCGAGGTCGAATTAACGAGGCCTCCAACCTTATTCCACCAAATACGTACGCCTTGCTTTTCACCCTCGTTGTATATTTCGTCGGTATCTCCTGCGAACTTTACGCTTGACTGATTCTGGCCGCCTTATCTTGCGGCTGGTGAAAGTGACTCTGTACGGAAGCCAATGCCGTGGAGTCCTTCCCTCTCGTTAATTGGACCAGCCAAGCATGAATATTGGACGCGAAATATTACTTCCTCTCTATCCGCTGCACAAGACCGCAGCAAAAGCGCAGCATTAATTTTTGTGGACTTATCGAAAAGTCGACGATAAACCGAAAATACGCACGGCTTTACATTCATATATGTAGTTTAACGTTTTCGTTTTGACAAAGAAAACGGTTTTTTGTGATTAATTTCTTAGTACGCTTTGGGAAATGTGTAGCAAAAGCAAGCGGAGGATCGTCACCCTCGTCCACTTAATTTACCCGCGAGCTTCTGCGTCCTCTTCCACTTTGGAATTACAGAAGAGGACCCACGAGGACGACGTGCGAGCGAGACAGACGCATCTCGGATTTCAATTTCGACCCCAAAGAACGCCCTCAACTCGAAGAATAGAAATGCGGAACGTCGAGAAGGACCGCAGTCTCGAGTGCACTCGAGATTCAAGAACGCGAGCCTGCAGGATCAATATTTATAATCTCGATTCTAGAGACGAGAGGAAAAGGCGAGGGTCCGTTCGAACGCCCCATCGCGACTGAGCTTGACGAACCTTAACCACTCAAGGTCATTGGGCATCGCACCATTATATATTTTCAATCTGTGAAGATAAATTACTAGTTCCATCAAACGACGAGTATCAAATATTGGTTCTTATTACTTTTAACTACAGATAAAAGATTTTTGTTTTGTTGACACTGGTCGTTCTAATTTTTTTTTCCAGATCTATTGTCGCGAAATAAATGAATCTACAAATACAAAAGATTTAACAAACTTTGATGGTTATATTACCAGTAGGATGTATTAAAAAGTTTATTGCTTTAATTCTTTTGTTAAACAGACAAAAATAAAAATGCATCTTTTTACAAAAAATCCGCCGAACATTTTTTTCGAGGTATCGTTTTCTGGTTACATGTTGCGAAAACGTTATGTCAATTGAACCATCTCTGGGGAAACTTTAACCGGGCTTATCTTTTTTTACTCCCCTCACGGAAAGAAAGGCTTGGTTGAAACAACCAAGCGCTATGGTTATATATGCGCCAGACAATTAATTGGTTAGACCGACCAATTTCTTGGTTAGACTAACAAGTGACTTGGTTAGACCACCCAAGAAATTGGTAGCCTAACAAATAACTTGGTTGGTCTAACCAATTAATTGTCTGGCGCATATATAACCAAGGCACTTGGTAGTTCCAACCAAGCCTTTTTTCCGTGCTGATAAACTCAAGTGTGGATTTGTCCATTTTTGCATTGCAAACGTCGGAAGGCAACAGTTTGGTATGTACCATGGGAAACCATTAAATCACCGCGGTTTCCCAACATCGTTGGAATGCGCTTTAGAAAATCCATGCAGCAAACTGGCCGTCAGAGCGGCGAAATGGTTCTATCGCAGTTGTACCACATTGCTCACCGAAAACCGGAACTATCATTGGTCGACGCTCTCAATGTTGACGTCTGCTGTACGTTGCAGGCCAGCGGAGAGAATTCTTGCGGATGGGGAACTGCGGCGTGGTCGGCCACGAACCACGTCGAACGAACTTGGCCCTTTGTGAAGTTTGCTGTGTGCGGGCTGCCCCTTTACTTGCCGATAGCTGCCCAAGACGTCAGGGTACGCTAGCCGCATTTCGCAGGTACCTTGTTGCCCGCCACCCTGTCTGCCTCTCTGTCCGTCTGTCGCGGTTCGCCCTCTCGTTGTCGTTGGTGCAGTGGGCAAGCTACGCCACACACAGACGCTCATAATCGTAGGTGCGATGCCTGGGCTGGTTCTACTCTTTGAAATTCCTAAAAGCCAGTTTGGTTAACTGGTCCGTCTGGCATATAGACGAGAAGTAAGAGTGAGCGAAAGTTGGCGACACAGCGCGACCCTTTGCCACGGTAAATGAACAAAAATGGAAATTTATACAAGTGAAATTATATATCTTGAATTCACGTTGTTTACTTAGTACATCACATATTTATTCAGTATACTCTTGTTGCATTTAATTCGTGCACGGAAAGGAATAATTGGTTGAATGGGCTCCCAACAACAAAATTGGTTGGGACAATAAACTAGTTGGTTACGGAATCAAATCAGTTGGATGGGCCTGCAAATTAATTGGTTGGCAACTAACTATGTCTGAACTATCTAGTTTGTCGGTGCAACGAAAAAATTGGTTGACCTACACGGAAAGAAAGGCTTGGGTGAAACAACCAAGTGCTACGGTTATATATGCGCCAGACAATTAATTGGTTAGACCGACCAATTAATTGGTTAGACCGACCAATTAATTGGTTAGACCGACCAATTTCTTGGTTAGACTACCAATTTCTTGGTTAGACTAACCAAGTGACTTGGTAAGCTAACCAAGTGACTTGGTAAGCTAACCAAGTGACTTAGTAAGCTAACCAAGTGACTTGGTTAAACCAACCAAGTGACTTGATAAGTTAACCAAGTGACTTGGTTAGACCAACCAAGAAATTGGCAGCCTAACAAGTTACTTGGTTGATCTAACCAATTAATTGTCTGGCGCATATATAACTTGGTAGTTCCAACCAAGCCTTTTTTTCCGTGTAGACAACTTAGTCGCTTGGAGTGTATTTAGCTATTCCAATTGTTGAAGCAACCGATTATTTCTCTCAGTGTGCTCTGATTGGTGCGGATATTGTGAAGTTTGCTGTGTGTATTGTTCCTTTTACTCGTCGATAGCTGCTCAAGACGTCAGAGTGCGCTAGCCATATTTCGCAGGTACCTTGTTGCCCGCCACCCTTTCTGCCTCTCTGTCCGTCTGTCGCGGTTGGCTCGCTCGTTGTCGTCGGTGCAATGGATAAGCTACGCCACACACGGACGCTCATCATCGTAGGTGGGGAGCCTGGGCTGGCTCTACTCTTTGAAATTCCTAAAAGCCAGTTTGGTTTAACTGGTCCGTCTCGCATATAGACGAGAAGTAAGTGTGCGCGAAAGCTGGAGACACAGCGCGACCCAAGCACGACCCTTTGCCACGGTAAATGAACGGTGCAGGCTAGAAAATATATATCCAGCAGCTATAAAAAAAGAGGCGATGACAAAAAACGTCGCGCGTATGTACGTGCTCTCGTCGAAAAGCCTTTCGCGGTCCGTTGTTCGTGCTTTGCTAGTCTCACGTGACAAAATAAAAAATGCAAAAAAGTATCTAGCCGTTCCTTTGACGAGAATGGAATATAACGTTCGGTGAGGTTCCTTTGTAATAAAATACTCATTTATGCACGTAGCTCTCATGATTCTCTCACGAAAGAAAATGTTAACCATCTCAGGTGCACGTTCCAATTATTCAACATTATCCCAGTACTCGACAACAACAAATTTGCAATATGTCCATATTTCCCTGTCGCCTTTGAGGCATTTTCACAAACAACGCTCTTTATTACAAAAATGGAAAATGGTACGAAAGAAATGATTTGCCTTTGAATTCACGTTGTTTACTTAGCACATTACGCTCTAAAAACCGTGTTGCAAGTGTGTTGTTTCCTATCTTTTACATTGTGACGCATTTTTACACACTTTCAAGCGTGTTAGCATTCACATGATAAATGATATCTAAAAGTCACACGCTTGAAAGTGTATAAAATCTCGTCACAATGTAAAAGATAAGAAACAACGCACTTGCAACACGTTTAGTTTTTAGAGTGTAATGGCTCGCAAGTCCATCTCATGTTTACTTAGTCTTATACTCTTGTTGCGTATAATTCGTGGTCTGATCGTTGCGGATATTGGGCGTAGACGTGATGGCGTTATAGTTTAGTGTATAGTAGGAGTATGTAGAGAAGGAGGAACGTTGAGGACAACGATGTCGGAGTACGATGCTGGTAACTCCTCTGGTGTGCGCGATGCGCAAGTCGGATACACAGAGAAGGGGTATAAGTGTGCTTTCGGTTTTCCAGCCACGGTCGACGTCGTGATAATCGAGTGTGCTATGCTTTTAGCGATAATGGGCAAGTACACGTGCCAGGAGCTGAGAGTGTTCTATCGCGTGGCCGAGGCACCGTACAACTACTGCGCGTGGTAACTGAATTACGCGGAACATTGCGTTTACCGCCTCCGTGATGCGATTTTATGACGATGCAACGCGACAAGCGACGACTACGTTTACTCCGGCCCCTTGTGCCTCGACGAACACAGTACCGCCACACGACCTTCCTATTCTCCGAGCTTCCTCCTCGCCTTACTCGTTTATATGTAAATCGTTCGACAAAGGTGTTGGATTTTGATACCAAAATATCCTATACACTTCTCCAAAACTACCAACTTTTTCTCGACCCGCCCCGCTCTATTTCCATTGAGCCACCTCTGCCTTTTCATTTTATAACCCCACCGCCAGTTTCACTCTTGAAAGTCTCGTCACCGATACACAGACATCCTTCATAAAGGATTTACTATGAACAGACTAGTTTTCGATGCTCTGGAAAATTTGGTGAGTTCACTCGAGAAGTGATTCAAATTTATACTCGAACCTTGTCATTATCATAACTCTGGTCTCACAGGATTTGCAGGGTTACGAAAATATAAATTGAAATACTTTCTTGACTAGATGATTAAGGATTATTCAGCCTATTGAATATTAGAAGTAGTAGTACAAGTGCTTTATTGAGCATGGATACAGTATAATATTGTGTCGTACATTGATTTTTCTTTTTTTTTTTTTTTTGCAAAGTCGCGGGTTAAGAAACGCGAACTCGGTAATTTTTCATGAATGTCACCATTCGTCGGTTTTTTCCGAAAACTCAACGGTATCACGGTTACATAGACTGGGGAATGCAAATTCTGGGCTACAATTTACTGGTCTGCCTTTCAGCAGTTTCCAGAAGAACGCGAGGGAGACGATTCTAAAATTTGAGTAAATTTAATTATAAGTGTTAACTATAAGTGTTAATTATTCATACTATGTAGTAGAAAGTATTCTAAGTTAAAAATTGTAAAATAATAATAATTTTTTATAATGAAAATGTTAAGAAAAAAAGGTGAAATCCGTATAAATAAATAAACAAGCAAACAAACAAACAAACAAAGTGTGTACCATGTCCAATGGGCCATCGACCGGAATCCTTCAACCCGTAAATCTCGCGCGATTGTGTTTATTTTATATCGGAGGGAGGGTATATAGGGATTCCTTAATTCTAATTGTTATTGTTATTAGTACCTTCATTGTTTTTTTTTTTTTTTTTTTTTTTTTTTAATCGGGGTCCTTCAGTTTTGTTCACACAAAGAAGTCAGGATTTCTTTTATTGTGTTGGTCGGGAATTTGTGTTTGTGTATTGCGTTTGGGAGGCGACTGATGCATAGATTGAATATTAGAATTTATTGAAAAATAATTATTCATCTAAATTATTCATGATTATTGCGGAAATGGGGAAATATCGAGTTTTGCATGATGATTAACTTTAGTTGTCTTATACAAAAAGTATTTTAAGTACATTTTCATTGAATCATTCCCATCCTTTCTTAAAGTACTAGCTTTGTATATATTCGATGATTATTTTCATTATATTCATGACAATAATTTCTTGATTTAAGGGGAGGGAGTCAGGTAAAAAAAATTGATTTTGGAAATTCAATATGATCCAAATCCTATTGCATATAAAAATGCCCAACGCACTATATTGTTGGTGCTCGATGAAAGGATTTTTTACTGTCGTCTGACTTGCATATGCTTTTCAATATTATCTTAAGCAAAGTTCTTAAGTTTTCCATTCTGCGCATGATTCAGATCAAACTACTAGGCAGATTGGAATGATTGACGTCTCATTTTTATCTTCATGAAAAGATACACCGGCTAAATGGAGCAAATGTTAATAAAAGGTAATATTTTTTAAGTGACACAATTATTAATAAATAAATTTTATGCTATTTTCTAAATCAGTGATTAACTTTGCTTTCAAAATGAAAAAAAAATAGTTTGCTCCATTTAGCCGGTGTATCTTTTCATGAAGAAGAAAACGAGACGTCAACCATTCTAATCTGCCTAGTAGTTTGATCTGAATCATGCGCAGAATGGAAAACCTAAGAACTTTGCTTAAGATAATATTGAAAAGCATATGCAAGTCAGACGACAGTAAAAAATCCTTTCATCGAGCACCAACAATATAGTGCATTGGGCATTTTTATATGCAATAGGATTTTCCTGATATTGAATTTCCAAAATCAATTTTTTTTACCTGACTCGCACCCATTAACAGAGATAAATATCTACTGGATTTTTATAGTAGTTTTTCTAAGAAATACATGTTAATTTTAATTTGATTCTTCTCTTCATGTATCACGTAAATTATGAGAATTACATGAGAATTTCATAATCTAGGATCATTATTGTAGACCGAAATTTAAAAAAAATGTTGTACTCCTATTGACACGTATGAAAATTGTATCATTTGTTTTTTTTTATATTTATAACAAAATAAAACTTTTTTTTACAAAATTCTCTTTCCCAGAATTTAAATATTCTGCTGTACGGTTTCATGCTACACGCCGAGTATTAGAACGATTGATCATTTCCTGGTAAAACATTTGCGGACGTCCGTGCGACGAAAACGACACGAACCTATTTCAATCGATATAATGTGCTCTCGTGCAGTATGTGAACAGCTCCATTTCTCTCACTGCCCTCGCAATGAGATTCTCGTTACGGATAACGAATATACATTCAACTGGTCAGACTCTAATTGCACAGCTAATGACTACTGCGAAAAAGTCGCAGCGAACAAAAGTATGCATTTAAGATAATTAGCAGTCGTGACTGTTTCATCGAGAGCGGAAATTCGAACACGCAACGACGTTTATAAGTTGAAATCTCACTGGAAACTTATTCATGCTGCATTTGAATTGAGAAATTGCAAAAACTTTTGATCTATAGCGAGTGAACATTTTTTTACAGTTCTCGAGATGAGAGTACAATTTGGTATTGTGTTGATGAGTAAAGTTTGAGTAAAACCGGTTCGCCGACAGGTTCAGAATGAATTTCTGTCGACGACGGCTGCGAATGCTTTCAAAAGGGGTTCTGAATTAAGAGAAAAAGAGACCGCCAGCGGCATCCATTGGACGAAAAAGAGATGAATGTAAAAAAAAAACAAGCACAGGAACGGAATTACGGCGATTGATCCGGGCGCACGCCGGCGGCATTTAAAGCGAAATCTCGCGTGCATCCGGTATCGAAATGAATCCCGTGCGTCTCCGGTGCCAATGTGGCTGCAATTCTCCTCGGGCATTCGGGCTCCAAGGCGCCGAAGGTTCCCGACTCTCGTTCTCTTCGTGAAAATGCGATTTCTCACAGTTTCATTCTATCGGCAACTTGATTGCGCCGGGAATATAATTTGATTGCTTTCGGTGTCCTCTAGAGTCCCAATAGACTCTGTAATCCTAGTCCCGTTCTGTCACTTAATGAAAAAATATTATTGACCGCTCTTCTTGTTCAAGCTTAAGGTAATTTAAATGCTATGCACGCCCCCCCAAGATATTATATGTTGAACGAAATTCACCAATCAGAATTATTGCACCGCCATAAAAAATAGTCCATATTGATCTCTAAAAGATCTATAAAAGATCTATCCGAAAGTCCGTGTGAAAGCTCGCGTAGAAAAAAAGAATCTTAAAAAAAGTCTTGAAAGAATCGTTGAAAGAATCTTTAAAGGAATCTTGAAAAGAATCACGTATAGGATTCGGAGCAAGATTCTTTCCAGGATTCTTTTCAAGATTCTTTCCATCCGAAAGAGTTCTGAGAATCTTACAAAGAATCTTCGAAAGAATCTTGAAAAGCATCTTTAAGAGAATCGTGAAAAGATTCCGTCCATTAAACAGAAAAATCGTTGAAAGAATTTTAATGAAATTCTTCAGAGGAATCGAGCAAAACCTGTTGTTGCTTTCCCTTGGTGTCGAGACAGTACATTTCGATACGTCAACGAAGGGTAAACGCCTCGTCTATAGTCGAACTCAGAAAAGCTTTCCAGTCTTATATATACGCTGAGGCTTCAAACCACTTGCGAGAAACGCTCCGTCCGTTCGCCACCTAGTGACATCATACTAAACACTGGTGGACAATACGCCGCTAGATGGCGAACGGTCGAAGCGTTTCTCGCAAGTGACTTGAAGCCTGAAGGTATATAAGACTGCAAAGCTGTTCTGAGTTCGACTGTACACGAGGGGTTTACCCTTCCTTGACGTACCGAAATTTACTGTCTCGACACCAAGAGAAAGTAATTTCATTAAAATTTTTTCAACGATTTTTCTATTTAATGGACGGAATCTTTTCACGATTCTCTTAAAGACGCTTTTGAAGATTCTTTCGAAGATTCTTTAAAAGATTCTCAGAACGCTTTCGGATGGAAAGAATCTTGAAAAGAATCCTGGAAAGCATCAACAGGTTTCGCTCGATTCCTCTGAAGAATTTCATTAAGATTCTTTCAAAGATTCTCAAAACGCTTTCGGATGGAAAGAATCTTGAAAAGAATCCTGGAAATAATCTTGCTCCGGCTCCTATGCGTGATTCTTTTCAAGATTCCTGTAAAGATTCTTTCAAGATTTTTTTTAAGATTCTTTAAAAGATTCTTCACAAGATTCTTTTTTTCTACGCGGGTCGACACCAAGGGAAAGCAACAACAGGTTTCGCTCGATTCCTCTGAAAATTTTCATTAAGATTCGTTCAACGATTTTTCTGCTTAATGGACGGAATTTTTTCACGATTCTCTTAAAGACGCTTTTCAAGATTCTTTCGAAGATTCTTTGAAAGATTCTCAGAACGCTTTCGGATAGAAAGAATCTTGAAAAGAATCCTGGAAAGAATCTTGCTCCGGATCCTATACGTGATTCTTTTCAAGATTCCTTTAAAGATTCTTTCAAAGATTCTTCACAAGATTCTTTTTTTTACGCGGGGGTACAGCTCATGAGATGATTTCTGTAATAGTGGAGGACTTTTAATGCTCATGTCACATCACAATTTGATGTCTATTCGTTTATTCGTTTTCTGACATTGTGACTTCATTTGTTGAGAATCAAAACCACTCCATTTCTCAACAATTTGGACAAACTCTAATACATGATGTACTTACGCCATACTTTACTAGATTTTTAATCAGTTGTACTTTTAGATGGAGTTTCAGATAATCTTTCATAGATCCTTCAGAGATCAATATGAAACAATTTTTTTTTATACAGGAATGAATTTAAATCAATGTAGTAATTATTATTGCTTATATACAAAGGAGATTTGGTCAAGCCAAAAATAAAAAGAGCATAAAAAAAATGTAAAAAAATAAAAACTAAATTCTTTGAAAAAATTACTGTAAAAAAATACTGTAAAATGTTATTTTACAGTTGCGTGAAATTACCGCGTCTTCAACTCTCTACATTCTAATAGAAAAAGTAACTTAAAAAGAGGCCAAGAAACGAAGATGCAATAAATGCCTTGTACTTGAATCTTTATCCCTTTTATTTGACAAATCGTTAAAATCCTCTCCATAGCGAGAGCACGTGCTGAAGATTGCTCCGAAATACCTTGGCACCCGAGGGGAGTCATCGCGACTCTTGAACGCACCGGCGCCGCAGAGCCTCTTCAAATTCCAAGGATAATTTTCTCTTGGAATTCTCATAATTGTCAAAACGCCTATGTATATTCCGTGCTACGTTTGCATCGATTAATGCGAAACATCCGACTTTATATTCATGTTTCGCAACGAGGGAAATATTATTAATACTGCAACATAGATTATGCCATTGCGAAAGCCATCGAAGAAACCGCTGAGCGTATAACGTGAGACGTACAAATTCGTATCATTTGTCATCACGACGTCCAGCACGTATCGCCCATCCGCGTCACCGTATCTTCTCGAACGAGCATCCAAGTGTTTCAAATTCGCATTTCCTCGTTGCGCGTATATAAAGTCAAGTTGCAGGAACGACGGCGTCGGCGATAACCGCTTTATCGTTGGGCCATCAGTGGAAAACGAGATCGGGATGTTATGACCAAGCATCGTTGCTCGTTTCTAGATATCGTTCAGCCAAATGTGAAAGATTCCTAGCCATATTTTAAACGGCGATAACGAGGCAAGTTTTATGTCCTATCTCACGTTTTCCTATCGACCGTATTCATATATCACAATTTTCTCATTTTCGAGTGCCAGAATCGTCTGCTATTATTATTGATGGCAGTCGAGCTTGTAAAAATTCCATGACTCTCGAATTCACTTTACTCGTTTATTCATTATCCATAAATAATTTAATGTACATTGTTTTTTTAACACATTTTACAATATTTGTAAGACAATGCTTGAACTTTTCGTGAAGCCCTAAACGAACTAAAAACCATATATTCCCGTACATGCCACAAAAAGAATATACGGTAATGGGTAATGGAAAAAAATGGCCCATTACTTTCGATCATTACATTTTCATGGAATATTCATTTCTTCCTTTCTCACAGACGAATGTCGTGAAAATTTGTGTCTTTTTTAAAAATCTTTTCATGTCAGTTTATTTAAAGTGATCTAAAACATCGTAAAATGTGGTTTAGAAAAAATTACCGGATCGATTTTAATATTTTTTCTGTCAATGTGGATTTTCTGGAGAAATAATAGTTATAATATTATTTATGGAATAAATTAACAAGGAGAGTGAGTTCGTAAGTAATTAATGCACTATTTAACCTTTGCCTCTGAACTATCAAGTCTTTTGTTTTTTCTAAAAAGAAAAAGTACTATTTGTAATCAACGTACGGTTGTACACGATGACGAGCGTGTTTTTTGTTATAGACAGAGGAGATGGAGGATCGAGGCGAAAGAAGTCGTAGCGCAGTAGTCAACACAGTCGTAAAGTTATCGTCGATGATGGTCCGAGGCCGCAGCAGCAGCAGCAGGAGAGTAGTGAGGAGCATTCGCACTCGGCGGATCCATCCCCATAAATCTCTTTTATACAGGCACCGTTTATTTCTTCGCCTTTACAGTTTCTCGTAATTCGTTAAATGATGCAGTAAACGCTACCGCCAACCGGTATAATGGCTGGCTGTAGCGTTACGCGAGGGCGTATAATAGCTTCGTTTCTACCTATTTGCCATTCCCGCGACCTCGTGGAAAGACCTCGTGGAGTCTATGCGCAACGGGGCGTTTTGCCTCGGATCAGGCGGTACTCTATCGACACCGCGAGGCCTCCGGGATACGCTCGAGTTTCGAACGAACAATTTTACGATACGAAAGTGAGAGCAAATGCTGCGGATGCGGGTGAAAAGAGCTTTTTGACGACTGCCTCGACGTATTACCCGGGTTCATCTGTCCTCGACGCGTAAAGTGCCGAGCGAGTAATGTGTCCTACAAATTTTTTGTCAGTTCCGCTGCCGCTCGTGAAGAACGTTGTCCATACGCGATTTTGGGAACCCCGCTTAAAAGCTTAAAAGCTGGGTCCCTTGAAAATAATGATACGGCAATAAACCAGCCATCACGAGCCGAATACTCGCGGCGTTGGTACCTATCGTCAAAAAACATTAATAAATAATCACTTGATGGAAAAAAAGAAAAACACGTGGATTATTCGAAATTCCCGATGAGTATTTTGCATGCGTTCAGAGAATCGGAGGAGAAAGAGGAGGGCGAAAAAATCGCCCTCTGTGATTCAGCCTTTCTCGGCGAACACGTTTATTTTCGCATTATAGTAGAACGTAACTCCCGATTTGTACGTCCCCACAACGTTCGTTGGGTTTTTCATACACGGGAAATATATGAACGCGCGGCGATCCGAGGGTGTCGGTTATCAATATCGCATTTGGCCGGTTCCGGACTTTTTGTCCTGTGAGCTGGCTAATGGAATCAACGCGGGAATAACATTTCCTCGCCTATCCCAAAGCACATGGATCGCTGATTTTAATCAGCGGATATAAATCAACGGTGAATTCGTAGCGGGTATGATGGAGTAACTCCCCGGTGAATTTTGGGTTTAACGCGAGCGAGGAACGTAAGTCCGGTTGAATCTCGTGAACCGAGAGACCAAGCGCCAACTGCAATCACGGGCTCGCGGTTGACAATTTTCTGCCACAAACCGTGGGCTTGGATTGGCCAAACGATAGGCGGAACTGTTGGATTTTGTGGTCGCGTCACTCGCGACATAAAACCACGAGACAGGTACGGGGGGAGGCAAGAGCGTAAGCGACGCACGTTCGTGGAAATATTGCTTGGTTTACGGACGGTGACATGAAAATAAGTTTTCCCCAAAATTAACTCATCCAACCAGAGCAGCGGTGAAACTGGACCCGAGTAATCGTCCCGCTCAGTTTGTCGTGTGGTTACGGGCCCGATACACCTATCGCTGTATGATATTCTACCTGCATTTTAGTGGATACTAATGTAGCAGCTAACTATATGGCAGGTTTGTTTCACCGCTGCGTATGTCACGTCGGAGTTACAGCCCCGCATGGTTTTGCCGCGACTGCAACCTGCTGTTTGCTCTATGCTTCCGTTTTTTTGACAAATATTGAAACCATTTTTTTTCTTGTAATTCCCCATTACTTTTTTTCAGTTTTATTTCGAGTATAAATACATAAAATGGAGTTTCCACAAAATTAGTTATAATACTCGTGATAGAGATGCATTTTGCGCTTTCCATTCCGGTTGATTACCAAGTGGATTAAGATCTTGCTGGAAAACAAAAGGCTTTAATGAGAAAAAAAAGACATTGAAAACTGTATTTGTACTCTTGCTTTTCACAAAACCAATGAGTGAAATTTTCGAGCACGATATTGCAACTCTGGGGATTCTACGATATCCGGGGCGCCAAGATTTGACCTAGCAGTCTTCATATTTGGACCAAAATAAACACTTTTTCGAGAATAAAAAATTCGCAATTTCGCCTTAGTTTAGAAGATACAGTACTTTTCCCGAATTATTCTGTGAAAGCACGTTTATGCATCTCAAACGAAACCATAGCACTATTCTCAACGTTTTATAATGTGTTTAGTATCTTGGCATGACAAGCTTGAAGAAAAATATTGGAAACAACGTTTCCTCACTGAGAAAACAATGTACGTTATATCGGCACCGTTGTTCTGACGCGAGATTATTCGGCGCTACACCGTTAAACCGTTTTAGTTTAACATGAAATGTTTCGGCTTTACAGATTTGTCCCTTGCGAAAATAGTACATTATGCTACAAGGGAGGAATTGCGTGATTTTCACCGAGTGTGAGCTCGTGTGATTGCAATACTCGCCTTCGGCTCGTGCTGCAAACTCACACTCGTGAGAAATAGTATATTACGCCACTAGGGAGGGAAAGTAGACTATCTCCAACCGCGTGTAAGATTACCACCCGAGCTGAAGGCGAGGTCTAGTCTACTTTCACTCCCCAGTGGAGTATACTATTTTTCGTAAATTACGTAAAGCCCGTAGGGCGGGAAATCGAACTTTTCGCGCAGGTATGGTGAAAAAGTTTTTCCGTCCTCGTATAGTAATGTACTATTAACTCAAATTCGTAAAAGAAACCATATCGACAAAATATCACAATAAGAAATAATCACAACGACAAAATATCACAATAATGAATAATCACAATGACAAACTATCACGCAAATCATCCACTTATACTGACTTCTTTAGGTTCTTTAGGGGGTTAGTTAGGTTAGCGTTTGTTTTTTTAGGGAGTTAATTAGTTTGGTATTTTCCTTATATTTGTTCTTTAGGTTCTTTAGTTTCTTTAGGTCTTTTAGGTTCTTTTAGGTTCTTTAGGTTCTTTTATTCGGGAAAAGTACGGTATCTTCTAAACTAAGGCGAAATTGCGAATTTTTTATTCTTGGAAAAGTGTTTATTTTGTTCCAAACATGAAGACTACAAAATCAAATCGTGGCGCCCCGGATATCGTAGAATTGCCGCAACTCTAGATCCACAAACAGCCAATCGGCGAATAAACAATATTGCAAATGATAAGGAGGACTATAGCTACGAGCGCGTATTGTCAAAAGACAATTGACAAAAATAATAAGAACAAATATTAATATTCCCAATCGCTGATGAAAAGACGACAGCGTTCGACACATGGAAAACGGTTCTGGCATACAAAAGTGTGTACAGCCGCGGGGTAAATAAGATGGTGTATAGGTCGTACGGCGAACGAATACAGCGGAGAACTTTTGCAAGCTGGGGAGGAAGTTGCGAACGAGTGGTTGGCGACGCGGAAGGACGATCTTGACTTTTCATAAAGCTAGTTCGGTCTCCGGCTTACCAGTGGACTATACATACCAAGATGCATGCACGAGGGAAACACACACAAATTCACGAGTGTGCTGGAAAGTACGCGAAGCGTACCAGCAGAAGGTGAGAGGAAAAAGTGGTCGTCGCATTACTCACAATAATCCTGGCAGTGGGGGAAATGCGGTTGGCTAGGTAGGAAAGCGTGCGGCAAACCAGGGAGGGGTTTGCTCGACCCTCTCGTCGTCGCCTGGACCACGAGCGCCCTACAAGCATTTTGCCCGCTGCACCACCAGTCCTCCATCCACCCTGCTGCGCCTCTCCGTACAAAACTTACCGTCCAAGTTTTAATTCAAAGTTTTATTTATACGAGTCGTGCATTATCGTAAGCCGAGCGGTACGAACGTCGGCCGTAGCAGATTCCACTACGAGTTACGTCGGCATTGCGGTGAAAAGAATGGCTTGCTCTCGCATGTTACTCTACACATTCACCACAAAACTCGGCGAGCTTACATTTCGCTACCCGTGCAAAATTCCCAATAACGAATCTCTGTTTTCACGCCCTACAAGACGACAAATATTTATTTTCTCGAGTTACTACCTTGCAGAAGAAACAAACAAAAAAAACAATAACCAGGTGCCCCTCAACTTTGCAGCGAATATTCAAACATTTATTTCAATCCAAATACAAATAAAAAAACCAGTTGTCCCGCAACTTTTAAGCAAATATTCAAACATTGATTTAAATCCAGTAATAAGAATCTGTTGAAGTCTATAAGTTTCTCCGTCTAGCGTCAAGGGAATTGGATAAATCCAGTCAATGTGGATCAGTTCTATGCAATAATAAACCAAGGCCAGGGGCTGATTGTCTTAAGAGACTATCCGAGTTTCAGCAAATTTGTATTTGATTATAGAATCAAGACTATAGATCGAAGTAGAAGAAAGCGTCAAAGATGAGTGGATGGCGACGGGAGAACATTCGGTGTCGGAATAGGATTTGAAATTCGCTTAGGCTGGGCGTTCAAAATCATTGAACGTAATTAACCCGTGGCGTGACAGGGCGGGTGGTCTGCTGTTGCCGTTACCACGCGGCTGCTAGCTCTTGGCTCTTCCCTCCCGCTCGCGTTCGGGGGTGGCTGAAAGGTTAATGCAGTTAGCCATCCTGTCCTCCGTCGCCCTCCCCCCACCCCCCCGCGCTCTCTCTCTTCCGTCCTTCGCATCATCCCCATTACGGTAGAGTCGCAACGTTGTACTATCTGCGGCTACTATCACCGTCGAGAGAGTGCAAGGACTGAAGAGCGTTTCAGTAAAATGGCCTGAAAATGCAATTATCGGCTATAGGTGTGCCGTAATGAATTGGCGGCGCTATTTATAGCTCTTCCTCTTCTCGTCGTGTTTGACTCGCTCAATCGGACCTCATCCTCTCCAATCGTCATGAACTCGCTCTTTCCCTCGAGCATACTTTTCCGCCGTTCCAGCCCTTGATAAAAAGTGCAACCGAGAAAATTAAAAGGGGGAAGGTGAATCCCGCGATAGACCGTTAAAATGCAAAATAACCAACCTAGCCTAGTCGTCTATATCGGGCTGTATTCTAGTCACGGTTATCGCTTTCGGCTCTCGCAACCCGGACGTGCCGAGCCACCACGGGCTACGATTTTTCGAAGAAATTCGAGAAGAGCCCCGCGGCTTATAGATAGCCGGATTAACGATCGAGATTGATTTCGGCCCGCCAGCACTACTGCGGACCAAATTAATTTACGGATTAATGAAAGTCCGCGAGTAGGTAAAATGTACATAGTGTCGTATAGCCATCAGGTTGGGAGCTGGTATCAATTTGCCAGTGATCGTTTCAGAGTTTCTTTTTGTATAGTCGCTTCTCCGCTATGCCTGAATCTCGCAATTCTGCGGACTTTCGTCTTACGGGAATCAATTTGAAATTCGATAGGAACTTCGTTACGACGATTATGATGCAGGCCAGATTAAATACAAGCGAATCTGCGGGATTGGAACGGCTTAAATCGTTTGATTCTCCGACTCACGGCAATACGATTCGAGGGTAGATTTTCGCTATCTAGGAAATAATTAAATAATGACATCCGAATCACTCAGAAACGATTTATGGATCTTTTTAGCAGTGAGTTATATTTTTACTTTGCCAATCTTTAATTTAGTAGATATATTTTTTTTGTATGTTGCATTTCCCCCCGTCTGCAGGCATTTTGCCTATTCCAGGGTCGGCCCGGATCAGTAACCAGGCCCCAATGCGGCCACATCCGACTTCCCCCTCTATATCGTATTTGCCATAGCATTTCTGCTATGGGCATAGGGAAACTGCGGAAAACCTATTCCGACCCGCGCGAAAAGAAAAGTATTAAAACAGTATTAAAAGTATAATATCTCAAGTATGATCTATTGGATTGAATTAATACTAAAAAGTATTAGACCGTATAATAGTTTTCAGGGTCCGGATTTATATGTGCATGGTTTTCAGTGTCCAGGTCGATATTTCCATCGCTTTCGATGTGCAGGTCGACCTGCCCATAGTTTTAGTTGTCTAGATCGATTGCTCCACAGTTTTAGATGTCCAGGTTGATATCTTCATAGTTCTCGGTGTCCAGGTTGATATCTTCATAGTTCTCGGAGTTCAGGTCGATCGATTCATAATGTTTGTTGTAAAAATTATATTCGTTTACAGTTTTCGAGCTGTAGGTTAATCGCACCTCAATTTTCAGTATCCAGTCCGGTCTAGATACTTAAAAAACAAGTGGGAGTATATCTAGACGTCGAAAATGATGAAAAAATCGATCTGATCACTGAAAACTATGAAAAAATTGACCTGGACACCAAAAGCTATAGAGATATCGACCTGGACATCAAAAACCATGGAGATATCGACCTGGACACCAAAAACCATGGAAATATCGACTTGGACACCAAAAACAATGGAGATATCGACCTGGACACCAAAAACAATGGAGATATCGACCTGGACACCAAAAACCATGGAGATATCGACCTGGACACCAAAAACCATGGAGATATCGACCCGGACCCTTAAAAATAATAATACGGTCTAATACTTTTTAGTATTAATTCAGTCCAATAGATCATACTTGAGATATTATACTTTTCATACTTTTTTTAATACTGTTTTAATACTTTCCTTTTTGCGCGGGGATATAGCCGGTCTCGAGTTCGCCTCCCGGCACCGGAGCTACGTCACGTTTCGTCGAGAACGTAAACACGGACTACAGCTGTATACATGAGACCCACACAGGTATTTCTACCTGTGGGGGTCACATGTATACATCTGGAGCTTCATCGCGCCCGTATTTATATTTTCGACGAAAATCGACGGCACCGGGAATCAAAACTGCGACCTACCGATGCTCTGGACTAGAGGCCAGTACACTGACCACTAGACCATCGCACCGGTAATCATGAAAAAGAAACTTAAATATTGTTGAACTTTCTAGCTGCCTCAAAAAGTCCATAAGTTCTTTAGAATATTGAATTCATTATTATCCGCTCATCCAGCACAATATTATAATCGTGCCGCACTATCAGCAATACATTTGAATAAAATATGGATCCTTGATCATCTGCACATATATATGAGTGGTTCATTTCCGCTGCAATGGCCAGAAGATCATAAGGTGAACTTTCCTCGGAGGTTTCACGTTACTCTCTGGATGCCCTTTAATCTCAGTTAAGTAGAGCTCGGTACGTAGTACGGACTTTGTCAATCAGCGCACGAGGAAATCGAGTTTGCACGAGTCCTCAACTCGAGGAATATTCCGGAGCGAGTACTCCCGCGCGAGTTATATATCCAGGAGCGTTATTCACCGTAAAAAGATCTCATCAATGTTTTCGCACGGTAAATCCAGGTCGAGGCGTTTAAGCTGCGTGGCATCGTTCAATCTACTCACCCTGGATATATATATCGTTCTTGAAGAGCTAACCTAACGGGCGTTGCGTGTTGTAGATGTAAGTATGAAGGCATGCTCGTCACGCAGAAGTGTAGAGGTCGACGTAGTAGTCGAGCATCGTAGAGATACTTCGTTCCCTGCGCGTCAAGCGAGTCCAGGCAGTCTCGCGTCTTCATCCCCTGGCATCTCGCGTTTCTGCGTTAGAATATATATATAAGTACGGGTCTCGCGGTGATTGGCCGTCGAGACGTTTCACTGCTCTCCCCGAACTCATAAGCTGCCCGAAGGATTGCGCGTTGAGCGCGGCTGAAGGGTCCGGTTAGGGCGGCTCTTCGGGTTCTTAATTAAACCTCCTGAAGGTGGATGCCAGCTGTTCTGAGCACGGTTAGGGTACCCCAATGTCTTCTCTTATGAACGTGGCATCAATGTGACTTTATTGCTGGCGAATTGGTCGAATCCTCTCGTCAGTTCTCAATCGTCGATTTGATATCGACAAGGAATTCGATTATCTTCCTGCCATATATCGTTGCACAGCAAAACCATGGAATGTGATGGATTTAATGTAAGTACAAGACAAGTGGCACCTCGAGAATAGCGGCAAATAGTGAAGATAATTCGATGTCGGTTCATCTCTAATATGGACCGAGCGGATTATTTGTCACGTGAATTCAATCACGTTCGATGAGCGATTTTATTGGCAGGAAGTGATTACTCGATTCCATTTTAAGCTGGTTTATTCTCTTCGTATATGATGTCGTCAAATATATGTACACCGACGAATAGAGCGAAGCAAGGAACGCAAAAGCGAAGAGAATGATTTTCTCGATATCTATGGATATTAAAGCATGTGCCGATGAGGCTATATGTTAAATGGATATGGATGGTACTGTGTAGATTATGCACGATCCAAGAGCTTTGTCGTAATTGAAACTCTGATCAACGCGTTCGTCTGTACTCGCGTCAATGGTTGGTACCTTGGTTACCTACTACACTCTATATCTCCAGTGGTATAACGCCGACGCGTAACTAGTTCGTACTGGCCAGGAGTGGACAGCAGTATGGTCCGAGCTTTTCCTCGATAGAAGCAGAAGCAGCGGTAGAACCGCATGTACATGCTACTGCGGTTGAGCCCAGTCGTCCACTCATTTGCACTCCCTTGTTCTCTCTGGCGACCGTTCGTTTCCGCTTTCCTCTCCGCTTCTTTCGCCGTTTTTTCTTTCTTTTTTCCTCTCTCATCTCAATCGCGTTTCTCCCTTTTTCTACGGTTTTTCACCATCCGGGAATACCGGGTGGCCTTGCCGCATCGCGGTCGAACGGGTCGACGTGTGCACCGCAGCACCCGAGTCGATCCTCTCTATGGAGGCTATACGAGTCTGCTTCTGAAGTGACGTAACGAAGTGCCATAATAAAATGGCTATCGCGTATACGCAGCTGACAGAGTCTTGCGTTTTCTCTTTCCCGTTGCTGCCCTTATGGGCGCGCTGAACTCCGGCTTCTGGTATTTGGCCCCCCGTCGTTTATTTATTGGTACCCGGGTAATCTGGGTATTAGTGAACGACCACCATACTTTTACTCGCTCAACGTTACAACACATACACGGCCAAAGATCGGAGGCTCTTGAACGACACCCGGGCGAAAATAGCCGCAATAACTGCTGCACGTGATGACCCTATTGGGGAGTATCTTCGTCGTATCTTCCTTCTTCATGCTCCTATTTTGGCTGTTATTCGTACAGTATCCCGCCCTCCTTTTTCAGCGGTACTATTTCCGTTTGATACGACTATGACAGTTCGGAGGTGAACGTGCTGACATTTCGACTTTTAGATTCAGATAAATTATCCACCTGGATATAAATATGGTAGGATCAGTTGATGAAATTTATGGACATCTTTCCAAAGTTATTTTAGAGTTAATGGCTTTATTTTAGATTTTCCGAAACGAACTGACCTAGTGATTTGTACTATTTTTAGACTCTGCGCGAAACCCTACCCAAGTATAAAATATCATCTTTAGAAATGTATCGCAACAAGTTCTTTGATTTAATTTCATCGTTAAAAGATAAATCTGATGCGTTTATATATAATTGCAAACTATTATGCTTTACGTACATAAAAAAAGCTGACAATTGAAATTGTCACGTTGCTTCCCCGTTAATTTCTAGCTTTCCTGAGAAAGCTGAACTCTGTTCTGTTTCCTGAGAACTCGGTTTTTCTTTTCAAAATTTCAAAAAATTTCAAGATTTCAAAAAATTTCCAAATTACAGGATTTCAAGATTTCAAAAAATTTCCAAATTACAGAATTTCAAGATTTCAAAAAATTTCCAAATTACAGAATTTCAAGATTTCAAAAAATTTCCAAATTACAGAATTTCAAGATTTCAAAAAATTTCCGAATTACAGAATTTCAAGATTTCAAAAAATTTCCAAATTACAGAATTTCAAGATTTCAAAAAATTTCCAAATTACAGAATTTCAAAATTGTGAAATTTCAAAATTTTAAAAACATTCATAATTTTGGAAACTACAATTGGTTTTAAACTGAAATCGGCCATAGAATTTCGAGCGAGTGGTATCAAGTTGGCGATGGAATTGTAAAAAAAAAAATTAGTGATATTCAACCGAGATTTTGCGAGCGCGCGAGTCACAATATCCCTTAATCAGTCTATGATAATCCATTCGTAGACCAAACCTGAGCAAAATATCTTTTAAAATGTGAAAGTAAGAGCGTGATAAGTGATTTTCTAAAAAATTCAAATTGTCATAATTGTGGAACCACTCAACGGATTCGTGCCAAATTTGAACAGAGCCTTTATCTACCCACACTATGTGTGTATACCAAATTCCAGAGCGATATCTTGAAAATTGCGTACGCTATGATGGTAATAAGAATCCGAACATACACACACATACACTCATACACACATACAGACATTTCGTATAAATCATTTTTCTCGACGTTTTAGAGCATTTTGAGCATCCTAAGATGAAAATCTGGAATAAAAATTTTTTCACGAAAACAAAGCTTCTCTTACGGGGAAGCAAAAACGAGTATATATTCCAAAGCGCGAAAATAAAAAAATGTTTAAGCTATTTTGATGGATACAAGTAAACCGTTGGGTTAACTAAATCCTATGTACACAGGCTTACATATGTATATATATATATATATATATCTAACAAAAATAATTTTTACGCATATTTTTATACAAACAAGATACATTTTGCATAAATTTAATTTCTGTAGAGGGAAAAATTATGCATCACTTAATATATCTTCATTATTACCACCAGCCTCATGCTGAAAACAAATTAATTTCCTCCGGCTTTTCAATTAAAGATAAAATAATTACCGAACCTCCACGAGTAGCAAACCGCAAAGTTATTAATTATCATTCGTCGTTCTCGGTGTGTCCGGTCACAGCAAACTTTTGCTCCAGTTGGTAGTTGAGAGGTTGCAATGCGATGAAGATATAGTATTAACGTAATAACGACGAGCAGAGAGTATCACTGACTCTAACAAGTGAACGTACAAAGTGAACGTTGCGAAGCAGGAAACTGGCAACCGATAGCAGTATTAGTGAGTCTGTATCGAGCGCGAAGGTAAACTACTATTAGATCTCGTTCTACTTATCGTTGGACGGTCTCGCTGTGGAGAAGGCGACTCCACGACGAGTACGGGGCAAAGTTCATCAAGCCAGGGGGCTAATTAGCGCGACGATACTAGGTGAGGAGCTGGCCACACACACGGCTGTTTACTGCTGCCGGTACTGCTCTGTCTGCGACGTTCGTAAATTATGTCATGGACATCCTTGACATCAGAGCAAGGTTCGCTCTATATTAGTGTTAGATGACAGGACGCCTAGTTGGTGCGCTTGCGGCGGGTCCTTTCAATCTCAGGGTTACCGATGCAACGTCAAAGCCCCTCGTTCATATACTCGCCACTATATTCCAAGTAAAAAAAATATATAATATATAATTTTATACTATACATAATTTTTTTACTTGAGTAACTATACCGATTAGAGCGGCCCAAATTTCAGCTGCAATTTTTAACTTTTAGTCTCATCCAATAAAATAGTTCGGTGGAAAAGCAATTCTCATGAAAAATGGAGTTTGTGAAAAATTATTTGAAGGATTTTGAAAATTTCCAAAACGATATTTTTTCTTTCATTTTTGTAATCTCTCACCCCTCATATCATCTTCTTATCGCTTTTCAAGTTTATGGTTGAAATTTCGAAAAAAAAAAAATTAACATTAAAAGGTCGCTGAACGACAAAAAACATTTTGGTGATAATTTTTTTTCTTTAAAATTTTGTATTTTATATTATTATTTGGTGGGTTTAAACGTATGTTGACATACTACAATTATTGGATGAGGTAATATTAGGGGGGAAAAGATTACAAAAATTGAAAAAAAAAAAAAAAAAAACGTTTTGTAAATTTCCAAAATTTTTGAGCGACCTCTAAATAATTTTTTACAAGCTCCATTTTTTGCGAGAATTGTTTTTTTTCACGGAAAACAACTATTTTATTGGGTGAGACGAAATATTAAAAAAATAGAGCTGAAATTTGGGCCTCCCTAATACCCATGACGCGTATATATGATGCATTTACAAATTTATGAAGCCAATGGGCCACCAAAATTGAATTACGTAGTTAATACCGTTTTTGTCTAAAGATAAAACCCATGAAGTACGATTTTGCATTCGAAACTACTGTCAAGGAATATGTTCGAGGATAATATATCTGGTCCGTGATTTTTTATGTTATTCCTCCACATAAAAAATGTATGCATAAAACACGCCTCCATAAAAAATAATCGGAAAAATACTATAGTAAACAAGAATTTTTTGCCAAAAAGATTGAACTCTTTTCCAATCCCATTTTTGAAAAATTTGATTGAATGATTGAATTTTTTTTTCAATCAACTTTTTCAATCCTTTCTTTTTGAAAATTCAATCATTAAATTCAGGCCTAGAAAACTATCAAATTTTCGTTCAAAATGACAGGTTTGAAACAAACGTTACGTTGTTTCGATTTCCAAGGCGCCTCTCGCAATCCCAGTAAGACATATATCATTTCTATGGAGTCAACGTGGTCTGCGTCTAAATGAGCTATTTTATCATATACAACTGAGTTTACGAGAAACGATGTGAAAATGTCGGGAATGCGGGGGTTTTGACTGCTGACGGTGTATCGCAGAATGTTGAGTACTGTAATCGTAGGTTGTAAACTGTTGTAACGTGAAGGAGAAACGGGTTGTTCACAGTATAAGGGGTAGAACGGGTTTCCTTAACGCGCTGGTGCGCCCGAATGCCGACATTCACTTGACGGTGTAATAGCAGATTTTAGAGTTGGTATGGGGTATTCTCTATGGTGCCACATCAAAATAGAATACATTAAGGATTTCAAGCGTACGAGCGAACTTCCCATCGTGAAATCTAATAAGGTTTCGAATGGCAGCTGTTGCTCGAGTAATTCGCATTAATGTCGGTACCGGTGCCGTCAGAAATCTGAGAGCTAATATCTAAACTATGATTTGTTGTTTCAGTTCGTATTTCCAACGATCGGTGCATTCCGATAAAATCAAAAGAAGCCTGTGAAATGAAACTGGCGCCTGACTTTCATTCGCGAGAAAGCCAAAATTGATCTACCCGAGTAGTAATTTCATCAGGCATGCCTGATGTCACACGAGGTCCAGATCAGTTTTAGATACGGAAACTTTATTTGGGCCATCCGTAAATTCACCTGCTCAGGTCCATGTAAGGCTGAGATATGGAATTCGTACTTAATAATGCCGTCTTTCCACCGGATCAGGCTGATGTCAGACTAGATATGGTAACCTTATTTAGGCGTCGTCGTAAGTTCACCTGATCAGGTCCATTTAAGGCCGAGATATGGCACTCTACCTTAAAAGTGCCGTATTTCCACCGGATGAGGCCCATGTCAGGGTTTACATACGGTAACCTTATATAGATATGCCATCCGTCGACCTTATCAGTTTCGCATAAGGTCTTCCTGTGGCATTTGGACCAAGATTTTGTCCAATTTACCTTTACTTTCCCTGGTCAGATCCGCATACGGTCTTCGTATGGCAGGGTTTTTTAAAAATATGCCGTAAATTTACATTATCAGGTTCGGGTAAGGGATAGATATGGCATTCGTTAAAAACATTTAAAAATTATTGTTATGCAAAATCAATCTTTTCAGCACCTTGCATGTGCTGGATTTTTTTACATCTTTATCCCATCGAGAAGTATTCGAAATTTTCGCTGAAACTCACGTTTTACGGGACTGTACCGCTAGAATTACTTCGAAATCTATCCAGATACTGATCGTCAAACGCCAGTACCTGGATGGGTGACCGCCCCATCATGTTTGAATTTTGAATATTTCGGCCGTAGTCACAATACATGGATGTACAGTCTTGACGTGTTTTCATTTTAAGTATACTTCAAATAGACAATGAATATATAAATTTTCTAAGATGTCAATGGCCGAGTGGGCTAAGGCGCAGAACTGTCACCCAGAGGATCAAGGTTCGATTCCCACCAACGGCTAATAAATTTACATGTGTTTTTTTCAGCAATTAATATGTACTGAAAACTAAATAAGCTCGAATATCCAATAGAAAGTGCAAAATAAATCGAATTCGATGAGCGCAGATAATTATTTTGTAATTTATTTGCCGTTTTTATAACTAGGGGCTTAGTAGGGCAGCCTCTATCCGGCCCTTATCTGGAAAACTTAATCTGATCATGCGCTGCGTTACTTTCCTGCAAGGCCCGTATAATGTTGCCAGGCAGGGGCCTTAGATTTAAATCCGGCTACCACCCTAGGGCCTGATATTCCCCGTAGCTGAATTTCTACTCGGGTATATGTTTGCTCATGGAAGTTGCTCTGTGAACGGTGTAAAATAATCATCAAGCTGCACTCATGAAATAAACATATTTCCGAAAGTGAGAACAATCAGACATGAGAATAGTTGAAACTGTGATGGTAAAAAAAAAATAGAAAAATAATTGGTATGTTCCTAAGTAATAGATGAAGAGAATAATAAATTCTCTTACACTGCTCGTGAATATTATTGTTGTATTAACTGTTAAATATCATTACTACCGAGATTGGTATGATTCTTTTTTGTTGTAGAATTATTTTTGATTACAATGTTTACAGCAACCGAGTATTAAATCAAGCCGTTCGATTTATTCGAGCTTACGAGCACATTCCCTTTCGAGCTTGAGGTGACAACGCGCTAACCAGAGAGATTACGTCAACGCTATTGAACAAATAACAAATGGTGTATCGCGCGATATCGGAGCGTGGTGTAGGTCGACGATGGTTGAATGGGGTGCGAGGGAAGCTGGAGAGGTGGGGGTCGTGAGAGCAGGCGGTTTCCCGCCTTCCGCTGAATTAACGTGGTCGAGTGCTTTTACAAATCCCGACAAAGAGGGTCGCGGTAACAAATAAGCCGCGAGAGTAAGTGCTTACACACACCGCGTGATGAAGGGTGGCAGGGGTGGAGCCGGTTAGAGGCCGCGAAACTCGTCGTCCTAACGCTTTTTGCCACAGTAAATACCTATAACAACAAGCTTCCGGTGGAAGCTCGCAAACATGAATCTCCCGCATAAATGCGAATTCACGAACACGTTGAGAGACAAGTCTTTATCTCTATAATACTCTAAAACGATGAAGTTTTGAAAACAAACTTCGCAATTCGTAATTGTGTACCACAATCACAATTTTCCGTTGTACGTGATTACAGCTTATGGTGTATGTACAGTAACTTTTCTGTGAGTGCAAGCTTCATTTTTTTCAAAAAGATCAACATGGAATTTTATTGATAATAATATGTTGTTTTTTTTGTGTTTTCACTCTTTATTCTTACGTTATTGATTAATTTTTATCATTTTTTCGAAATTTTTCGGAAAAGTTAAAAAAAAAAAAAAAATTCCGAACTCCCTTATTATAAGTACAAAAATTTGTATAGTCTATTAACGTCATTGATCGATTGTTTTTTATTGTAAATATTATTTTTAAATTCTCTTAAAAAAGTGTAGTTTCGCACACTTAAATAAACGCAAATTTAGAGAAAGCGTATTGTACATGGCGGAGTAGAATCTGCGAGGTAGATATAGACGTTTTAGCCTTTGAAAAGTGAGAAGCGCACGTTTGCATATATTGATCTTTCGTGTCTCTCTTCCTCTTTGTTTCCCTTGCAAATTTGCCATCTCTCTTTGCGCATGGACACATAGAAGCCTTCACACTCATTGTTACATTGTGGTTACCTCTCCAGCAACAGTTCGCAATGTAGGCACAAAAAGTACGGAAAATCGATTTAACATTCATCTACACCGGAAACGTAGATGCGGAGATAGATATTCGAATTTATCGAATATTCGATTTAAAGTACGAATCAAATAATTCGATTCGACGCCGAATAATCTCTTTAAAGTTCGAATATTCGAGATCATCGAATATTCAATTTGAAGTACATTAAATGTGTTTTTTTTATATAAACTGTCAAAAAGTTCTAGTCATTAGATCCATTTTTAAAACATCTTCTTTTCCTATTTATTTTTGTATCGTGTACAGAAATGTCTAGCTTCAATAACATAATTAGCAATTTATTACTTCTTGCTGAATTTATTAATGACGTAATTCATAATTTACTTTTTCCTAAAAGTGATTCAAAGTCGAATATTTTATTTGAAGTACGAATCGAACAATTGGATTCGATTTGAAGCCGAATATTCGATATTTGCGACCATTCGCACACCTCTAATATATTCCCATTCTATAGGTTGTTTGTAGAAACAATCGAAGCACTAAATTGTAGCTTGCTTTCATCACGACACATTGAATACAGGAGTTTCGTTTATCGTGCCTTTTCCATTGTTTCCAGGGAAGTAAACTGTCGAATTTGGCGCAAAGTGCGGTATCGCTGCTGCTTAAGCGCGTACAACTCGGCGCAGAGTAAACGTGTGGTAATTAAGTGCGAATGTGGGAAGGGATAGAAGGCAATCTCGATTGCGTACGCGCACGCAATACGAGGGGCTCGTCGAGACGGCCTGAGGGTAGGTTGCATAGCAGAAGCATCGGAGCTGGTATACTCGATTTCCAATTAAAACCGACTGGCTGGTACTCGCTCGAACTGGACGGTCTCTCGACGGGCATCATTAATCCGTAGTGTACAGTGCAAGTGTACTAGCTGACCGAGCGAGGCCCGGTGTCGGTCGCTCGTCCATCTTAATTAGCGAGGTGCAAGGCGCATCTCATCCCGAAGCCTCTGGTGATGCTCCAGCACGTATAAAGTATACAATAAACCAACCTTCGTTCGAGCGAACCCCAATGCGTCACCGTTTGCGATGTATCTTGCTAATTTTCAGGTTTTCCGGCGGTTCCTATTCTCACTCCATTCACCAGTTGACCTATTACACCCGTTTCATCTCACTGAGACTATGTCGTGTTTTTTTTATTTGTATGCCCTGCCGGCCTCATTACCTACAGAGTTTTTTTCTATAAGTTTTTTTTTTCTAAATGGGGAAAAAAGAAAATAAAGTTTGGGAAAGAATTAATTTTTCAATAGATAGAAAGTTTGTAAATAAGCAATTGTTCGCACGACCTCGATCCGATCAATGTATATTAATTTTCTTTTTTATTGTGTTAACGATATTTGTACACCCAAAAAAATGTATCGTCGACTCTAAAATACACATATATGTTTCCCTGTGTTTGCGTCGTTTCTATTGATATGGTGAATTCGAATCTTGGGCTTTGGCGCGTTCGTCGTCGCGCTATGGGTTGAGGGTTGAGATGCGCGCCGTCGAGCGCTCCTGTAGGCGCCCGCGGTCTGTAGGCCCGCGCGCGCGTCGGGCCCGCGTAAACGGTCACGTGAGCCTTTGTTCCCTCGACGAACGAAGAGAAAGGCGCGCTGACGAGTCAGTCGATCGACAGCTACCAACGTGTCAACTTCTCTCCCAGGAGTCTCTCGAACGTTTTAGCGACGAAGTGACGATAATCATTTAGTCTTGCGTGCATATTCATTATTCCGGCTTGCGCAAAAATTGTGTTTACGAGTATTTAACAGTCTGTGTGTGAGAGAGTGTGTGCCCCGAGGTGAAAATAGGGAATTGTTTGGGGAACGGTGTCCACGCGTGGTACGTGACCCGTTCCAGGGTGAGCGCAGCAAGCGAACCCCAATGCGTCACAGTTTCCGATGTATTTTGCTAATTTTCAGGTTTTCCGGCGGTTCCGATTCTCACTCTATTCACCAGTTGACCTTTTACACCCGTTTCATCTCACTGAGACTATGTCGTGTTTTTTTTATTTGTATGCCCTGCCGGCCTCATTACCTACAGAGTTTTTTTCTATAAGTTTTTTTTTCTAAATGGGGAAAAAAGAAAATAAAGTTTGGGAAAGAATTAATTTTTCAATAGATAGAAAGTTTGTAAATAAGCAATTGTTCGCACGACCTCGATCCGATCAATGTATATTAATTTTCTTTTTTATTGTGTTAACGGTATTTGTACACCCAAAAAAATGTATCGTCGATTCTAAAATACGCATATATGTTTCCCTGTGTTTGCGTCGTTTCTATTGATATGGTGAATTCGAATCTTGGGCTTTGGCGCGTTCGTCGTCGCACTATGGGTTGAGGGTTGAGATGCGCGCCGTCGAGCGCTCCTGTAGGCGCCCGCGGTCTGTAGGCCCGCGCGCGCGTCGGGCCCGCGTAAACGGTCACGTGAGCCTTTGTTCCCTCGACGAACGAAGAGAAAGGCGCGCTGACGAGTCAATCGATCGACAGCTACCAACGTGTCAACTTCTCTCCCAGGAGTCTCTCGAACGTTTTAGCGACGAACTGACGATAATCATTTAGTCTTGCGTGTATATTCATTATTCCGGCTTGCGCAAAAATTGTGTTTACGAGTATTTAACAGTCTGTGTGTGAGAGAGTGTGTGCCTCGAGGTGAAAATAGGGAATTGTTTGGGGAACGGTGTCCACGCGTGGTACGTGACCCGTTCCAGGGTGAGCGCAGCAAGCGAACCCCAATGCGTCACAGTTTCCGATGTATCTTGCTAATTTTCAGGTTTTCCGGCGGTTCCGATTCTCACTCTATTCACCAGTTGACCTTTTACACCCGTTTCATCTCACTGAGACTATGTCGTGTTTTTTTTATTTGTATGCCCTGCCGGCCTCATTACCTACAGAGTTTTTTTCTATAAGTTTTTTTTTTCTAAATGGGGAAAAAAAGAAAATAAAGTTTGTCAAAGAATTAATTTTTCAATAGATAGAAAGTCTGTAAATAAGCAATTGTTCGCACGACCTCGAGCCGATCAATGTATATTAATTTTCTTTTTTATTGTGTTAACGGTATTTGTACACCCAAAAAAATGTATCGTCGATTCTAAAATACGCATATATGTTTCCCTGTGTTTGCGTCGTTTCTATTGATATGGTGAATTCGAATCTTGGGCTTTGGCGCGTTCGTCGTCGCACTATGGGTTGAGGGTTGAGATGCGCGCCGTCGAGCGCTCCTGTAGGCGCCCGCGGTCTGTAGGCCCGCGCGCGCGTCGGGCCCGCGTAAACGGTCACGTGAGCCTTTGTTCCCTCGACGAACGAAGAGAAAGGCGCGGTGACGAGTCAGTCGATCGACAGCTACCAACGTGTCAACTTCTCTCCCAGGAGTTTCTCGAACGTTTTAGCGACGAAGTGACGATAATCATTTAATCTTGCGTGCATATTCATTATTCCGGCTTGCGCAAAAATTGTGTTTACGAGTATTTAACAGTCTGTGTGTGAGAGAGTGTGTGCTTCGAGGTGAAAATAGGGAATTGTTTGGGGAACGGTGTCCACGTGTGGTACGTGACCCGTTCCAGGGCGAGCGCAGCAAGCGGCAACGTCTTTGTTGCCCAGGCACCATCGCGTCTGGCCCCCGAGACGTCGGGGCGCGCGTGGTGCGGGTCGAGGACCATCCTCTGCGTTCCCCGTGACCGGCTTGACCACGAGTTCTTGGCTCAACGCCGCGTTTAGATGTTGCGCGTTTTGACACGTCCAGGTATCCGTAAGTAAAGAGAGATCTCTCGTGATAGGGCCGCGGAATGATCATTCCCGTCTAACGTAATCGTTCAAGTCGCGGTATTATAGTGTAGTTCGCGTTAGAGGCATTCTATTATTATATTGTAATTGATTTCTTTGCTTTATGCTAATTTGAAATTGATAGATTCATTTATGTGTTCCTTTTCATATTTATATTATCTCTTGTTGATTATTTAATAAAGAATTCGCTTGCCACGGCTTTTCCGTCTAATTCGTGAGGGTTTTTACGCCAAAGCAAGTGCCTTGTTGTTCCAGCGAATTTGTGTATGTATTTATTTATTGTAAAACCTTTCACTCACTCATCCCTACCGTTCCTCGGAATTCATCTTAAGTGAATATTTTTGCGATTAACAAACACCCTGAGAGGACAATAATTATTTCATGATTACCGCAACTATAAATAACCAGCAAATAAATAATGTACGATTAATTATTTGTATTATAGAACTTACTATATTCAGCATTCAATGCCATGGATTTTTCTCAGTGAATAACGAATTGATCGAGATATAACTGAAAGGAAGGATTAATGGTACTAAAGTGCATCCTACTCGTGATAACTCAAATAGATCGAGTGCCGATATCTCCATGAAAGAAAATCCGTCAGGGTTACCGCAGCAGCTCTTTCAGTTTCGGAAAAGTTTCAGGTGCGGCGAAGTTAGAAAAGTTATCTCGACCAGAGCGCTTTGAGTTAGTCGGCATACAGCAGCATCACAGACATACCGAGAAAAAAAAAGTTTGAGTCCACTGAAACCGGTTGAATGAAATTAGATTTAACGAAGCTAATTGAATTTTGGTAGCTGGTGCAACTCCACATAGAATTAGATATGATTAAATTTACGGCTTATTTAAGTTAAACATATAATGCAATTAAATCAAAATATGTTTAGTCAGCTAAAATTAAATTTAATAGACCTAAATTAATATGACTTCGTTCAATATATTTACAAAATATATGTAACGGTGTGACAACTGCACTGGAAAAAAAAAATAAAAGTCGACACAACTAATTTGGGCACCAGGAAAAAAATTAGTTATCCGAACTAAAATGTTGCTTATTCTAATGAAAAAAGTTATACAGCGAAAGGTAAATAAAATTTTTGTACTTTCGGGATTCCTTAACGATTTTAAATTTAATGTTGTATGAATTAACTAATTTCTAATTCCATTTTAATATCCAACGAGCGGTTGGGCGAACAGTAATTAATTGCTGCTCTATGGTTATCACCACAATTTCTGTATATATACTGTATAAAATTCTCCGCGTGGGATGACAACCGAATCTAAATTCCGACCTGTACCGTGATTGACCGTACGATGAAGCAATAATACGCCCGATTATACGTAATGATTGCGGACGGCGAACGGAATGAATTCGTTGGACGAGCGCTGTCACGTGACATAAGGGCGGACGTTTAATATCAAGGATCGTCGGTCATATACCACAAAATTAATATATACACGGATATGAGTTATCCGGTGGTTACGGGGATGGAGGATGTTGGTTGGTGCTAAACGTTGCATGCCGTTGACGTGTATGGTACTCGCGATGGGGACGGACGTAGTGCACGAGTGAGAGATCAGAGATATAGTGGGCTAGAGAACATTCTGGCGAACGTTCGGCTAGCGGGAAGCGGGGAAAGGGTTTAGATAGATATCACCGAGGCCACTTTACGTATCTGTCGAGTGGACGCTCGGGCGTCTGTGAAAGTGACACTGATGGCTTATCTCACGGTGAGCCAGAAGGGCATACTACCGACAGTGAAACTCACCTCCATCGATTGATCGACCGAGTCCTCGCGAGTAAACCTCTCCCCTAAGTATATATCATTACATTTGTCCTCATTGCTCGTAGAAAATATGCCACGATGTTGCTTATTTTCAGCTTGCCAAAATTAAAAACATCATT